>JAOVVA010000001.1:31389430-31401707 GCA_028565275.1 Leiocassis micropogon
AAGTTTAGCCATGATGACGCGCGGTTTTCCATCTGATCTTCTTTGAGCCTGAATTCTATGCGAGTGGTCCACAAGCACATCCTCCTCCAGTTGTAGGGATACTTATTTACAAACGCATCTTAATCACCACCTACGTCACAAACCCCAGGCCAGTAGAGAATTGGAGCTGGTTCAGTTGTTTTCTTTGGCCGAGAACCAGACAAATAAATCCTGCAACATCACTATCGCCATGAAGCGGATGCCGAGGAACACAGCTGACTAACAGAAGTACAGCTCCGAGGACCGTGACACACAGCGACTAACATCCCCGTGAGATTCCTGCGGTCGATCGTGACCTTAAACAGTGAATTCCCAGTCAGGTTAATGCTGTGAGTCAAGGCTGCTCCGGCTCTTTGCTAAGGTCATTGAAGAGTGTTTGGTCTTTCTTTAAAATGCCGAATTGGAGTCTGAGAGAGAGGACGGATACTGAGGCTTCCTTAAACACTCAGCCCGGAGTGTTCCTGCACGCACGAGTAACGCTACACTCGCTAATGCATCACACACAAGTAGAGCCGATGAACAAGCCGACTAACATCATGTGCAGCTGTACAGAGATTCGACTCTCTGGGTATCTCTGCATTAAGAGTAACGAGTAAAACACTTCAGGGTGTGCTGTTGTAGGAAACTAATCAACAACAGGGTGGGGTGATGAAGAAGAGTTACTGTCACCTCCCTAAAGTTGGTTATTTTCCAATAACATCATGTGCTGAAGTGTTTTAATTCCTCTTCTCAGCTCAAGTCGCTTAACTGTGCGTTCAATTTTCCGGGACTTAACGAGGTTCGACTGCGAGAACTGTTTTAGGGACTTGAGGCACATTTCCACTGTCGCCTTGCACCTCCAACGCCTCTGTGTGCATGGAGTTTGCATGCTCTCCCCGTGCTTGTTGGGTTTCCTCCAGGTCCTCCAGTTTCTTCCCATAGCCCAAAGACATGCAGATTAGATTAACTGATGTTCCCAAATTGCCCGTAGTGTGTGAATCAGTGTGTGTGTGTGCCCTATGGTGGATTGACACCCCGTCCAGGGTGTACCCCGCCTCGTGCCCTAAGTCTCTTGGGATAGGCTCCAGGCCCCCCGCGAGCAAAAGCGGTATAGACGGTGGGTGGGTGAGTGAGTGAGTAAGTGAGTGAAGTAGATTAAGGAAATAATTTCACAACTTTTTCAGGAAATCAAAACTTTAGGTGGGCTTTCATTGCAGGAACTTTTTGAGGAACTTTAGGCATATTTATTTATTTATTTATTTATTTATCCTTCCTTCCTTTAGGTGTATTTTGTATGTGTTTTGCAGGATCTTAGAACTTGTTTTTAATGTTTGTTTGTTTATTTATTCATTTAAATGCAGGAACTTTTGAAGAACTTTAGGCTTGTTTCTTTTATTTGATTTTGTTTGTTTGTTTTTTCCAGGGTTTCCGTGTTTTACTTTGATTTTCAGGAACTTATGCAGGAACTGTTTTACGAAATTCAGAATCAGGGCTGCTTTTAGTTCTGGGTCATTTTATTTTAAGCCACGCTTAATGACGCTTTATACTGTATACGCTAGACGTGAGACTTTACGTTTATTTTATAGGAGCGGAAGGTCCAAAATTCCTGCTCTTTATGGACACCGCTTTGAGAAACCCGCTAAAATCTAGGCTGCGTTTCTTATGTAATAAGATCGAGCTGGTCAGAAATGTTAGCTCTTCAGCTGGCTCTGCTTCAATCGGAGAGTCGGAGAGACGTGAAAGGAAGGAGGAAGAGTGGATTCACCGTGCTTTAATCGGCCAGGATTAGGACTGTCCCAGGACAGGAAACAAAAACGCCTGGAAGGATTTGATGAGCCGGTGTCTGTTCTCTGTATTCCAATAGAGAGACAGATTCATTTCTAGAATTTAAGAAGACAGAAGGATGAGGAGAGAGAATGAGAAGAAAGAGAGAGAGAAAGGTTTTCCCACACAGGGACTGCAAGAGCGCCGCTCATTCCCATCCATCTCACTGTTTCATGGGCTGGAAATCCCCCACGCTGCACAAAGAGGCCAAATTTAATCCTGCACCTCTGCAGGCGCGGGAGGCTCCCCTGGCCAACATCCATACGAGAGGCACTTTTGTCTCGGAAGCCTTTAGGGAGCAAACCAATTGTTGCGGTCTTGCAGCCCTCTTTTTAAAACAAAAAAAAAAACTAAAAAAAAACTAAAAACAATCCAGAGTGTTACTTGTTGTCGATTAAGAGGAAACATAAACTCACGTTCACTCTCGATTTCTTTCCTTTGTACACGTTTCGGTGCTGCACTCACTGGACCGGGGGTATCAGGGTATCTTTGGGAACACAGAGCGTGTTGAGCAGACTCGGGAGAAGCCGATAATCTTGTAACCTGAATCGGCATTTTCTTCTCAGCCATTATTTGCATCAAATTTCGCAGTCGAGCAGTCGCTGTCCCGGACGTTCGAAACCCGTCGTGGAGAAATACGACCATTGCTGGCTGACTTCCTGCCATAAAATGTAACACACACTAACCGATTCCATGTCCTTATGTTTTTTTTTTTTTTTCTTTTCCATGACGACTTTTACTTCTGAGGATTTTGAACAGTCTGTTCAGTTCAATGCAACTATTAAGCAACGACAGGATTATGGACAGAGCGCTGACCTGTTTCCGTCACGTTCCAGCCAAGATAATGCCTGCTAACGTAAAAGATTGGTGGCACGGTGGCGTCGTGGTTAGCCCTGTCACCTATGATCAGACCTGTACCTGTGATTAGAAATCCCTATGATATGATGTTTCCAGTAGTGCAGTCAGGTGGGAATCTGAAAACTGCAGATTAATGTGCATTAACAGAGGGTAAAAATGTTGAAAAATAATGTGAATATGTATGTACATAAACGCCGGCACGGTGGCTTAGTGGTTAGCACTGTGCCCGCGCACCTCCAGGTTCCAGGTTCGATTCCCGCCTCGGGGTCTGTGGGAATGGAAGTTTGCATGTTTCCCACGTTCTTGGTGGGTTTCCTCTGGGTTCTCCGGTTTCCTCCCATAGTGTGTGAATGTTGACCGGAGGTCGTACAACGGTTGTACACATGGGAATAAATACAACGGTCATTTAGTAGTTGGACTACAGAGGCTCATAGATAGATGGATGAAACAGATTTTTTCATATGACGTTTCCTCTTCCACCAAAAACATGTTTGATATCTAATTTTTCTTTAAATGCCTTTAGTTTTGCTCAAGTAGCAAAACAATTCGATCTCAACTTAAGTCCATGTGCAGGTCTCGCTAATGTTGTTTAGGATGCTTTTCACATACAGTAGCTGATCGCTGTAATGTTAGAAATGTTTGGAAACGTTTTCTCTTAGTAACTTCTCTTTGATCATCATTTTACACCCCCGAAGTTTCTACTACTACTGATTTGTTAGCAAATCTGAATAGGAATATTGTGAAATTTAAAGATGTTTTCCTCCATTCTGATTGGTCAAAAGGGGTTGATTAATTTCCTATCTATTATTTTCTACTGTGGGCAAATCACAGGTTTATGTTAATGCTGTATTATTGATTATCTAATATCTCTTATCATTTCCATGTTTAGATCCATGAGACTAAATCAGTTCTTTGAATTGATGGATCAGTTTTCATATATATATAAAACTATATAAAACTTACAAATGTTAACTACAGGTAAAATTGACAGTTGAAAATATGGAGAGATTATTGCTTCTTCTTCTTTTGATCTAATGCGTGAATGATGCTAAACTGCCACCTACTGGACTGGAGAGTGGAGCAAAAGAAATAAAGATTATGGCTTTTTATGATATATTACTAACATTTACTAACAAAAGTCAACAACCCAAGTTAACAGTTTATTGGATCCTTTTTGTAATTTTCAATACTTTAAAACTTCTAAGAAACACATAAAAACGCAATTAAATCAACAGTCTACACATGATTCACAGCTTGACGTATCACACATGGCACACGAGTCTCTACACTTGATTTTTAATTATTTATTATTTTTATAAAGAAATGATTGGTTAGATGGTAAAGTTTCACGTTAAACAGTTAGGGAGTCTCCAGTGCGAGCGCTTTGTAACAGTCAGAGAAAAAGCTGTAACTTTTATTAGCCGATTTATATTTTCTCCATAACGTGTGTGTGTTTAATCTTATTAACTTAAAAAAAAACAAGTATAAACGACTGAAGCGTCTGAAGCTGCCATCCTTTATATTACATCGTATACGTCTCTCTCTCTCTCTCTCTCTCTCTCCGACAACATGCACGCTGTGATCCGCTCCAGAGTAATAGAGAGTAATATATCCTAACACCGTTCAAACCTCTGAGTTTCATGTCTAAAGCTTATTTATCTAGTTTTATTAACACGTATAATAATTTATTATAATCTTTTTGTGGGTGTGTCACGCGTGTTGGCGGTAACTTTCGACGCATCGTGCCGTTCCCCGGGTCCTCCCTCAGCCGAGTGTTTGCTGTAGGCCCGTCTGAAACAGCCCGCCTCAGTCGCTGTGTGTTCCCCTCCCGTCCCTCTCGGGGCCCGTGCATAATGAAGCTCTGTGTAGCGCTGTGGTTTTGAACGCACATCAGACAGCATCTCTACGTACAGCTCCATATGCCCGGGGACGCCGTGCTCACCACATCATATTTCCAGTCCCGATGAGACGGGCTCCAGCCAAACGCGTACACAAACAAGCACTCGAAACAACAATTTAAAAAGCGGGACGGTTGCCACGGTGCAGGCTGTTTGATTACGGAGGGGAAGTGAGCGTTTTTCTCAGAATCGCTTATGCCAGGCTCTTCTTCATGTGGTTTAGAGGTTTTTTTGTTTTTTTTTAATGTTTTTTTTTTTTAAGCAAAAAAATAAAACATTTTTAAAGATTTTTGATGCCAACGCCTGCGATGTTTTCTACACAAGGATTTTTTTTCTTTCTTTTCTTTAAATAATAGAGAACAGTGTAATTAGTTCGATTCTGTTTAACGGTCATTACTTATCATTAACCAGCATGTGGTCTAAAGCGGAGTGTTTAGTGCTCAGGTTGCGGTCCATTTGAGATTAACGAGTTAAACGGTGCATTGTTGGATTTGGAGCAGAATCCCAAAAAAAAAAAAAAATAAAAAAATGCACAGAAAATCAGAGCCACTGGGTAGCCCTTCGACAAACTCATGTTGCTTTAACGATAGCGTTTCCAGACATTGTTGCAATTATCAAAGAAATATAGCAAGAAAGATTTTCCAGATTGATAAAATGTCTTGTTTTTTTTGGACACATCTTGAATTCATTTCAATTCCTAACGAATTCAAGCATCAAGATTTTTAAGATGCACGTCGTGTTTGTTCCGTTTCGGAAAGAACAATTAAGTTAAAGCATCCATAATGTTTATGATACAGTTCTGGTATGGCAGGCAGGGTATGGGCTGAATAAATAACCGGACTCATTTTTTATTGTAATAATCTTTCAGGCTTTGCTAACGGGTTGCATGATTAAACATCACAATGAATTCCAGGATCAACTTAACCAACTTAACCACGGTTAAAAAGACCGGCACGATGGATGTTTTTCTTTTGCTAAGTATTATCTTACGTTCAACAGCCGTGCAGGCCATTATGCAAATGATTATTTTTGTGTGCATTTGAGTATGGTTTTAACTTCCTTTTCTGTGTTTATTTGCCTGGGGCTCAAAAATTTTAGGGGAATTCTGACTCTCTGGGTTTATTTAAAGCACGCCTGTCAGCTCGTGCATGGCTTTGTATGGTCGTTTTACTGCTCATGTGTGTCCCTGCAGTTGTTCTGTTGCCACATCACCTGCTCGTCATCAACCGCGTTTCAAACGGGCCACCAGCAGCTGTGTGTCTGGCACCGACTGAACACCAGTCCGTTCCTCCATCTGGTGTGTTGGTCTGGGGACGAGGCTTTCACCTGCAGATCGAGTGAACGCCATCAGAGGGCCACGGTTTAGGAAAAAAAAAAAAAAAAAAAGTATTAAACTTTTAGTATTATTTGTCTTTTGCGCCTACGGTGCGAGTGAGGATACAGTATGTGGTCATGGTGCAGCTTTAAAAAGGAGCTAAGGCACATTAACAGACTGTAATTCAGGGCTGAGCGATATGACAAGAATATTTTAGCGTTGTATTAAATTTGTGTAACGATACAATTTTTATTTATTTATTTTAAAAATCATTTTCATCTACAAACTCTCAAAATTTGATATTCGCTCAAGTATCATAAACCCGAACATAGATACTTACTTGTATCCGTTATTGTGCCTTAGATCCTTTTTAAAGCTGCACCATGACCACATGTGGTGTCTAACAGACATGTAGTTTCAGTGTAATTTCTGTGACGTGGCCGCGCAGTAGGCGTGAGAATCACCACGCGATACGATGTTATCACGATACACCGGGTGCCGATCCTATTTGTATTGCGATTCTGTTAATATCACGATTTTATTAATTATCCAGATTGAATGTTATTCTTTTTTTAGATTCTCTTACAATTCTAAGCAAACTTGGCAGATAAGTCGCTCCTACCACACAGGATGCTGTGCCCCCTGTAGGATTATAGAGGAACTGCAACAGTTTACCACCTCAAATGCAAACATATACAGTGTAAATGAAAAAATGTTTTTTACAATATCGATTCAGGAGTCAGTATGGCGATACATGAATCTCCACAGAAAAGAAGAATGATGATACGTAAGCGAATAGATTTTTTTTCCCCCCATCTCTGCAATGTGTGGTAGAAATTATTCCCCCGCATAATGAATTATTTTGTTTATGGCAGATGTTGATGCTGCACCTGCTATGGGCGGATCTAAGTCTTAAAATATAATTAAAATAGGAATGCATTAAAATAGATCGATAAATAAATAAATAAATAAACTGTTCTGCTTGGTGTGGCTGTGTTTTTTTTTTTTTTTTAAGTAACTAGCGACTAGATCAGATCTGGCGTACGCTACACACAAGGACACGGCTCTCTCTCTCTTTTCAGATCCGTGATGACTCGAGACTTTACTGCTGTCTTCATTGTGCGCGTTTCCATCAAAGTTCTTGTTTTGGTCCGAGGCCGTGCGGAGTCAGGTGGCTGGTTCTGAATGCGCCCTTGGTTCCTGCACGCGTCGGTTTGAAGGAAGCGGGACTAAGCCATGCCTTGTGCACCATACCCCCGCATCCCGCTGAACCCCCCGTCGTCCAGATGTACGGCCGCGTCACGCGCTCGGGACAAAACCCACTGGAATCTTCTGTGATAGCCGGCAAGAAATATTGCAAGCCTGGGACATGGGGCAGGAAGCCTGGGTGAAGGCAGGCCCTATTTTGACTGAAGAGTCCCATTGTGCGGGGAAAGGGAATAGAGGGAGGACGCAGGGAGGAGAGATTGGAAAGATCTGAGGGTCCCTCTGTCCCTTTCCCTGGACGAGGCACAACGCAGCCACAGTGGACAATATGGCCTCCTGAGGGACTGCCGTTATGTAAGCAGCTGCCTTGGCTTGCTGATGCACTCTATAGTAGGTCAGTGTGGCTGAAATACCAAAGGGTCACTAGTAGCGTCATGTGCGACCCGTTACACCAGATTCTCCAAACCAGTGTAGCTACTGGGATCATTATTGATATGAGTTACAAAAAAAAAAAAACCTCCGTCTTAAAAACTTACTTTTTTTTTTTTTTTACTTTAATTTCAGTATGATAACTGTGTGTGTGGTGTGTGTGTGTGTGTGTTTTTTCTTTTTCTCTTTCGCTTTCACGACGTAGCTTTACAGTAATGTCTTAGCCACAGATGCGTGTGTAACCTGTTTCCCACCGCCGTCTCAGGGGAATTCATCATCATACAGGGGAAACTGCAAACCTACTCTCATCTCTGTCTTTGACTCTTCTCATAATCTGTTTTTTTTTTTTTTTCAACTTACAAAGTGAGAGTGTCAGAAAAAGTGTAACGCTACAACTTTAGAGAGACATAAAGAGTCTCGCTACTCTTTTGAATCAAATCAAGTTAAACAGGCTTTAAATAGACATGAACTCTAGATTTGACGCTCTCGTACTCCCACATACCCTACCAACATATGGTTCGTCACTCGGACACCTTGTACATCAGCTCTCGTACCTATTTCCGAGTTTCGGAAACGGATCAGGAACTTGAAGCTCTTCCCTCAGCTGGAGGCTCAGAGGTAGAAATATGTATCATAGGGGCGGAACATTGGTGCAGTATTTCGTCTCTGGTTCCATCCTGTGTTAGCCTGGAGGTTTGAGTTTGTCATTCACAGGTTTCCTCCTGGTTCACCGGTTTCCTTCCACATCCCAACAAACGCTGGTTTGTGGATAAAAAGCGTTTATTGACGTAAACGTACATAAAACAGTAAGAATGTTCTTTTTACAAAGTCATTCGTTTGGAATGTCATTCAATGAAACGTACATGACGCATTGTCTTACGACGCAATCATTGCCATCTAGTGGTCGGAGGCCTTATTAGGCTCATAATAAAGAATTTTATGCCGCACATTTTTGTTAAATTTTTTGACATTTACATTTACAGCATCTGGCAGACACCCTTATCCAGAGCGACTTCACATTATAAAGCTGAGCAGTTGCGGGTGAAGGGCCTCGTTCAAGGACCCAAAAGGGGCAACTTGGTGGTGGCGGTGGGGTTTGAACCTGGGACCTTCCAAACTGTCGTTCAGGGCCTTAACTACTTAGTTCTGACAATAACATCTCTTTCTAAACCATCACCAAATTGAAACAGGAAGTAGTCTGACTTACGGAAGTCGAACCGATCATTTTTCTCAGCATGCAGCACCGAAAGCTTTCAGCACTGGAGTCTCAGATGCTGATGTTCAGGTCGATCAAGGATTAAACAAAGGGTAACAAAGGATAAACCTCCTGATCTCAACCACTTTAAACTGCTAAAAAAAATAAAAAAAAAACAGTAAAAGATATTAAAGGTCTATGTTTGATTGTCCCCCCCTAGTGGAGGGAGGATTCATTGTGCTCATCGTGTTATCGTTATACAATTTTCTGTTATTTAATTACGCAGCATGGTGGCAGAGTGGCTAGCACTGTGTCCTCGTCTTTCTACAGTCGAAGGTTCAAGTCCCGGCACTGTCTGTACATGTGAAGTTTGTATGTTCTCCCTGTGCTTGGTGGGTTTCCTTCGTGTACCTCGGTTTCCTCCAACAGTACAAAGACGTGCAGATTAGTCTAATTGCCGTTCCCAAAATCCAAATGTACAGTAAGTGTGTGTGTGCGCTTGTGTGCCATATGATGGATTGGCACTCCGTCCAGGGTGTAGCCCGGAATAAGCTGGAATAAGCCAGAAAAACACCATGTGAGTCGAAGAAGCAGGGAAACGCAAACAGCTGTCCAAAACAAAGTCAAGGTGTTAGTGCGGAGGGAGCGTCCGACGACAGGGCTTTCAGCGAGGGAGTGAGAGAGATGGAGGGATGAGATGAAGAGAGAAGCAGTGGTATGCGGTTGGAAGATATCCTTGGGAAAGTTTGCATCTCTCCTGCACTATCTGGAGCTCAGCTGGGGAAAAAATACCACACGGCATCGAGAGGAAGGCCGATCTCGCGGCAGAACCCTCGCGCAGGAATGTTTCCCCTCCAAATAGTAACCGCGCGTCAGTCTTATCTGCTTCTTCCTCTCGTCCTCCCGTTCCCTCATCGACCCTGGTGCAACTCGACATAGAGGGAATGAGAATAATAATAATAATAATAATAATAATAATAAAAACGCACAAATGCTGAAAATCGATATCATAAGTAGCCTTCTGATTAAAGTTCTGTTTAAAGTTCTGATTAAAAAAAAAACTCTAAACAATAAACAAAGGCTGGATTATATTTATCTCAGTGTTTGCAGGAGCATTTATACAAGCAGTGTGGCATCCGTGAAAATCTTGAGATGCTGCAGTTCTACACTATAAGGCTCAGACTGTCTACTTTAAATAACTTGTGTACATCAATTATATCAATTAATATTTCTAACAAATCCATAAATTATGATAAACAAGCCTATTCATTTATTTAGGACACCCTATAAAAGCCTGGAAGAAGTAATGTGTGTGTGTGTGTGTGCGCGCTATTTGATGCGCTGCAGTGGCTGAGCTGCGTTAATGGACACATATGTCCAGTAACGCAGCTCAGAATGAGCCACATGAATGGGAAATCTAGCTATGGAGACCTGTTTGTTTGGTGTAAGGTTTGACATTTTAATATGGGGCTCTATGGGGAGTGACACACGTTTGGTCCTAGTGGTCATTCGAGGAACTGCACATTTTGGCTCTTCCATGCTGTCCCTTGAGCTCAGACTGCGTTTAGGAGGCGTTCTTTCTTCGCTTAGTCGACAATGTCATTTCCATTTTTTTTTTGTGGATTTTTTGCGCTTTTCTGTTGTATGTGCGACAATTATAAATACTATTTTTTAAAAATATTAATTAGATTAACATGGAATAAGAGTAAAGAGTGAAAAATGACTAATTGATTTTTAGTTTGATCAATAATTAGGTGGTCCAAAAAAAAGTCCATGCCTGAAGATTTGTTTGATCACCTTTAGCTCTGATTACAGCACACAATGTGGTGTTGAGTCCATGCGTGGAGACGATTTCTCATGACCCTAAAACCGCTCTTTCGCAATCTGGGAAGAAAACCTCCATTGACATGATAACCTGGCCATTCAGGTGGTCAGCTGACTTCATTTTATTGCCACATAACGTTGCTGAGTCTAGACCTGAGCAACTGATCAACCCCAGATCATAACACCGTCTCCAGAGGCTCGTACAGTGGACGCTATGCATGATCGCTTCATGTGCTTCCCTTCTTACCCTGACACGCCCGTCACTCTAGAACAGGCTCAGTCTGGACTCATCAGATGAGTCACATGACCTCCAAAGTCCATTCTTTTTTCCTCCCTAGCAAACTGATGAGTTGCACTAACAAGTGATTTTCTTATGGACACACAGCTGTTTAGTCCCAATCCCGTGTGTGTGTATGGAAATGCTCTTACTTTCACTTACTAACCACATGTCTTCTGTGATGCTGACGGTTCAGCACGATCCTTCCAGGATTTCATTTGTGTTGTTTTGGATTAGACAAAAATAATTTGCTGAGCTTTTGCTTAGTTTTTTTTCTTCCTTACATGTTTTTGAACCCATCAGGCCTATTTATTTTTAGGATCTTTTCAAATCCATCTGCCCTCGTCCTCGTCCTGACACAGCAGATACTGTAGTTTTAACGTGAAAAGCAGAGGTTAATGATTACTGCTCTTTCTTTCCTTGCCTTTCTTTCTTTCTTTCTTTTTTTTTTTTAACGGGTTCCTGGCTGCTCCGGCTGAGTGCCTCCATCGGGGTCAGAGAAGTCCTTGACCGCCGCTTCCCAAGCGAGCGAGTGACCCCTGGCCAACTTCTGGGGAGGATTCCTTATGAAGACGCCACGCACTATCACACACATGCCAGCCTGAGAACTCGTCCCAAAGCACACCTTTTAATATCGCCGTACTCGCACCACATTCTGCGGAGGGAAAGTTCACCTTGAGACCGTCTATTTTCATCTCTCAAAGGCCTCCTCTGTTCTCCGCGGTCTGTAATATCCGAGCTATGGGAACGGCCGCTGGAAAGTCTTGTTCGTTGCGGCCCCGGTCCGGGTCTCGCGCCGATCGTGTCATGTGGATTTGTTTGTCTGTTTGTGTTCATTAGGGTCATGTGGATTTGTTTTATTTATTTATTTTTATTTTTTTGAACCACATGCTGCCTGGTTTGTGGTCGTGTCGAAACAGAGCAACGAGAGCGGGCCCAAGCACTCTGACCTCAGCAGTAGCAACGAAAACCACCTCACCGGTCGACGTGTGTGAGAACAAGTGCACGTGTCTATCGGCGCATGTACGCGGTGTTGGTGGTGTGCGTCTATCGCATGTGAGCCTCGTTGCTGCGCTGCTGCTCTGTCTTCACCTCCTGATGACGACACTCTTTTGGAATTCGCCTGCTTGTGCTGGTGTGTGTGTGGGAAGACACACACACACATGCATGCACAGAAAGAGAGAGAGAGAGAGAGAAAGTCCCCCCACAGCCGAGGGACTCTGAGGATCTCTCTGTTCTGCTGCCGCTAACCAAGACCATTTGGTGCCTTGTTTTCACTTGCCCTCTATCTCTCCCCCTCTCTTTCTTTTCTTTCCCCACTCCCCTTCCTGTCTGAGTTATAGCAATTGGACGTAATTTTGTTTTAGATGGGTTTTTCGAAAGGGGCTTTGAAAAAGCGGGGGGGGGGGGGGGGGGTCTTTTCCCCGAACCTG
>JAOVVA010000001.1:31412422-31426080 GCA_028565275.1 Leiocassis micropogon
GGGGGGGGGGGGGGGGGGGGGGGGGCGGGGGGTTTGGTTGTAGTGGAAAAGTTCAGGGGTGTGAATCCTTTTGTAAGGCACCATATGTTGTCGGTTAGTGTCGTGATAATGTTTAACTTTTCGCTGGACTTTATTCCTTTTTTTTTTACAACTTTTTTTTAGTTGTATGTTTTTTATTTGCGACCTTGATGAGTGTCGGGATGTTTCGGCTCTGAGCTGAGCATGTGTAAATATTATTCAAGTCTGATTGGCGTATTAATGTCACGAGCTTTTTGCAGCACTTTAACACTGGATGCAGTGGTATCTAAAAAGATACGGCGATAACACAGCATTGGTGCTGATTTTACTTTAAAAAATGTATGTTATACATGTAATACAGAAAATGTGTGTGTCGGAGCTACTTCTGATGTTTTTGCAACATGGAAGTGACCGATCTCGCTTCGCTAAAAATTTCAAGCCGTTCCGGACCGTTTTGGAGAGATGATTTTATACTGTATGTGCCCCATTTTTCAGCGTTATACTGTCTCGCTTCAAACAATAATTATTTAAAATACAAATGATTCATTATTGATACTAATGAGTATTGATACTAAAATTGGTTTAAACTTCTAGAAGCACATGACCCGTAAAAATGGTTGCTTAAATTGGTTTTTGGTAAAAGCTTAAAAAGCAAAGCAATCTGTAGTGTCCGTAACCATGTCAAATTCATGTTGCTTAATATCTTAACTTTTTTGCATTTTAGAATAATAATAATTTTTCAGCTTTATGTCTTTTCATATGAAATCTAAATTGGCCAAGTTCCATCTGAATGACAGTTAAGACCATTTGAATTCAAAAAAGTAACCGACACTACGGACATAAAAGGGCATGAAACTGTATTTAACAAATGTGTTTCTTTTTATCTGTGAAAATATAAATGTGTAGCATATTTACAAAAAAAAAAAAAAACGAAGCATGAATCGTTAGATAAGAAGCACTAAATATTATGAAAATGGTGTTATATAATCCTATCTGAAAATTCACTTTTTCACCTACTGTCGGTTATTTTTCGGGTATGCTAATGAATCCACCTGCAGCTAGAATGGCGTGTGTGTGTAGTGCAGCAGGCCGCGGGATTCCGTGTCGATCGCCGAGGCTTTGAGTTGCGTCGGACCGTTGTGAAGTTTAAACACAGCTACACACCGAATCCAAACGTTTGTTTTGCAGAAGGCAGTATGGGACGAGGTTTATTTTCTTTCTCTGCTTGTTGAGCGTGCTTTCCTGCTGGGAAACAGAAGACGAGTTGCTCGCCTAGTTTTGGTTTGTGTTTTAGTAATTAATCTTCTCCACCGAGTCAAAACTTATAACGTATAAGTAACTACACATATACTGTAAAGCTCATTCCATTGTTGACAACCCAGCAGGAAACGCTGATGTGTCCAGCACGTGTTCGAGCTGACAGGATAACACCGAGGTCGATTGTTTCACTCCGGCGGGATCCCCGAAATAGTTTTTCTCTCCATGCGGACAAAGAAGAGGTCACTAGGTGGGCCTGTTGTCGTGATTACCTGGTTCCAGAGGAAGGGCATTCTCACCAGAGTCCTGGAAAAGCACTTTGTCCTGCCAAAGTATCGTGATTAGCACCCAACCCGTTCCTGTGTCGATGGTCAGGGCACGCTGGAGTTCTGAAAGCTCAGGAGCTATTCTTAACCACAGGATATTTCTGACGCAGAGAGAAGAAAGGATGCATGTTTACAGCGGCATCCAAGAAGCGTGCATCATCAAAGGTGCTTTTTCTATTATTATTTTTTTTTTATAAAGAAAGGGTGATGAAACAGATACAATACGGTATAAATAGCTCCGAGCCGGGATAAACAGCCAAAGTTTTTCTGAAACGAACCTTTAACCGCAGGTCCACCAGGAATCCTACGGTTTTGGTTTTTCCAGCGTGTGCCATCCACATCGGGCGGGTCCTATGCCAGGTGCGGCGCTGATGCCAAAACAAGCATACTAGTCACCGCTTCGGAGCACTGGTTTATCTTGGCCATTAGCTCCATAACAAAAGCTTATAATTATCCACAAACTGAGCTCCATTCCCCAATTGTTAGACAAATAATGCGTGGAAAAGTTCCAGCTTTCGCAACGTTTGGCTGGTGGCACATATGGACAGGAGCCTAAGACCTTGGGCTGCTCTGTGGGGGGAAACAATTTTAGTGACGCACTTGCAGGAGTTTCTAACCGGTCCAAGCTCTTCTAAGAAAAAAAAGAAGAAAAAAAAAAAGGCGGAACATATTACACAATCAGTTACATTCTAAACCACTCTTTGTTGTTCTTTTTTTTTTTTTTTTTTATGAAATCGGGGTAGCCTATAAAAATTTCCCCTCTCGTATGTTTGCTTTTTCGTATGACTCAGCATTGTCTGTCCCGTGAGCTTTTCTTTATATATGTGCAGACATTATTTTTGGCCTTTTTTTTTTCTTGCACTTTCCTCCTCCTTTTCTGGCTGGAACTGGACCAGCAAGGCCGGCAAGAAGCCTGGCACTCGCCCGCGATCCGCAGCCAGCTCGGGGCAGCTGGGATCTGGGGATGCTCCCTGCAGTTCTGGAGCTCTCTGGCCGTCCCCTCTTCTTCCCCTTCATTTGCTTCTTCTTTTAACCGTCAGCCAGATTCTCAGCACAATACAGCGCTGCAGAACACCCACGCATTGCCCACCCGACGCACATACAGTACACACTCATGATAAAAACAACAACAACAAAAAAAGGGCGGGCAGTTCTACCTAAATAGCGGCGGTGGCGGCGGCAGACGCTTCTCAGTTTCTGAACCTAGTTCGGCGTGGCAGCTTCAGAGCATGAGACTCAGTGTTACAGAGTAAATACAGAAGCAGAGAGGCTTCAGGTCTCGTGTTTTGCCATCTATCGCCATAGAAACAAGAAACATAGCCTATAGCAAGACGTCGGTTTACCCTGCAGCTGCAAATATATTCTTTCTCCAAGCGTCCTACCAGATCATCGTCCTCACTCATGTTTTCTCAGCTGGATTCTGTAGAGGTTTTCGTGCAGGATCTTTTTTCTTTCTTTTTCTTTTTAACACTCAGAGGTGTCACGTGAGTTTGTAACGTTTTCACCCAGGTAGAGCAGCGGAGCCCGATCGTGTGCCCCACCTAGTCACCCCCAAATGGGCCTCTCGTCATCCACCCATTAGCCAAGTCTGGCCTTCTCGGGAGCTAGGAAGTATAAAAAAAAAGGAAATTCCTTTCTAATGGTCCGTGCGAGCTACGATTCACAATTTGTTATTGTTTGAACCCTGGCTGTTCATTCTGTATTACATCAGTATTGTGACTATAATAAAAATCCATCCATCACAGTCTGGGGTGTTGGGATTTGCCGTTTTTTTTCTTTCCTGATGTGCGTCCGACCATCAAGATGAACCTTGTGAAGTTTTTCTGGCATGCGTTCGGTCGCGCAACACCACACCACACCACACTACACTGCAACTTTCTTCACTCAAAGACTTGGAACGATTCAGACGGAGTGTGCGTCTGGTAAAGGCGTGTTTCTTGTGTTTGATGAAGACTTGGACCTTGTTCAGGTAAATAATTGCCTTTATTGTTCCCCTGCCGCTGTCGGTTATGGTGACAAGCTGTTTGCTAAGGCCCCTGTCTGTCTGCTGCACCCCACGCCATCAATGGCAGCATCACATTCCCAACATTGTGCCAGGGCAGAGATGCCAAGTCTGTGCCCAGTTAGTGACGAGCTCAGGCCAGGGGCCGAGCATCTGTCGCACGGACACGCCTCGTTTCTCGCCTCGGTTGAAATAAAACCGGTTCAAAGAGCGCATTCCTCTTCTTATGGCTGAAAGCACTTGTGGCGTGAAAGCTGGTAGATTGTTTCGTTTTTATGGCTCTCTTTTATCTGATGAGAGTGTTTGCATGTGTAAGGCTGTTGTAGACTGGTTCGACTCTAGATTGAAGTTTCTGGCCAACAGGTTCAACAGGACTCCGTCTAGAGATCCTTATAATGAAAAAAATAATTATCGATATCTTCTGACCAATAAAAATCAGAACCTCTTATGCTAACCAACATACAGTACGCAGGATAATATAACAGTCACCTCTGAATTGCATTTATACTTGTGTGAGTTGTCTATAGTTGAAAGATCATAGACTCAAAGCCACGCCAGTCTGTCCTAGCCTGTAGTCAGACCCATATCTCCTTTAGCTTCCCAAAAATACACAAACGTGCCATGCGTGCAAACGAGAGGGTGTTGAACATTACCAGGGAACTCGGTGTTCTGTTTAGGACACGTGGAATTGTTTCTTCCTAGACCAGCATATTTTTTTCCATACTGTTAAAGCGCTTGCTGGAGGGCCTCTTGGACAGCGCGCTCTGATGTGGAATGTAACCTAATAGCGCTTCTCCACCGAATCGAGCAGCTCGCCATGGTTATCCGTATCCTGCCCATGTGTGGGTGTGTCTCAGTGAGAGAGTGTGTGTGTGTGTGTGTGTGTGTGTGTGGCTTTCCCATCACAGAACTTTACCTGCAACAGTAAGAGGAGTTTCTAGTTTGAGACGAGAAGTTATGTTGCTATGTTTGTCTCATGAGTGTACAGTATGTCCCCTACATATGAACATTCGAGTTACAAACTTTCGAAGATATGATCATGTGTTCGCACATGTTTAATCGCAGAAGTTAGATCACATGCCCGGTGTACATTATCACGTGCGTGCAGCGTGCATACTCTGCAAGTGCAGTATGAGCCCAGGATGTCCGGAAGCATAAGAGCAGCAGCGATGAAACTGGTACCGCTAAGAAGCGCCAAGCTATAACAGTGGAGGCAAAAGTGAAAATAATTGAGCGAGGTGAAAAGATGGCAGACATCACTCGTTCTTTTAACACGAATCGTTCAAGATCATGGGACATGTTAGTTTAATACTGTGTAGAGCCAATTGTGTTAGTATCCTAGTACCTAGACAATGTTTGTTGAACTTAGGAACAAAATGGATTTACAAACGAGCTCTCAGAATGGAACTTGTTCGTACGTTGGAGACTTACTGTGCTGTAACGTTACTGTATAAAAAGCAAAATATTAAAACGTAATGTTTTTGATTTCTCACAAATATTCGCTTTATATTACCAGGTTAAAGTGATACCAATGCTATTTTCTTCCTCAATGCAACAGAACTGAGAATCATACGTACATGTAGAGTACTGTGCAAAAGTCTTGGCACATGTAAATAAATGCTATAGAGCAAGGAAGCCTTCAAAAAAAATAATAAAAACTATAAAGCCCAGTAAATGATAATTAATGAAACAAAGTCAGTGACAACGCTTAGAGGACCCTGTAGTCTCGGGTACAATTTGAGCAATTTTCTAAGGAAATTAGCTACAAGGTTTGTTTTACTGAGCATCCTGCAGAACCACCCACAGAACAGACTTCGACTGTTACACCTGTGTGTTTTTGGCATGCAAATCCCTAAAAAGTTTGTCTAAAAAGTAGTCACTTGTAGTATGCTGTTTTTTTTTCTTTTTTCTGAAGAATACTAATGTTTAAAACAAAATTTTTTTTGTCCTGATTCAACAGTAAAGTCATAAAATAAAAGTTTGTACAAAAAAAAAAACACAGAGTGCTCAAGACTTTTGGAAGGTACCGTATGTGATCAACATAAAAAAGAGAAAGTTCAGACCAGAAGTCATGTGAGTTTTTCTCAATCCACGTGCACACACAGTATAACTGCCCTCGCCGTCTTCCGGTGAAACAATATTGGACAGCAGTGACCACGTTCAGTGGAAGGAAGTGGGGAAGTCGGTGATTTGCTTGAGGAACCGATTTAAGCAAAACTGGAAAGAACCTAGTGAAAATGAGCAGTTGCTCAAGAAACAGTTGGTTGAGAAAACCGACGTGTGCGTGCAGGAGGTTTTTAAACCAGGTAAGGTGGCACTTTTAATGAGAACGTTGCAACATGGCTGCCCGTACCCCCAAACACACCTTTAATGATTGGTGCAAACTTTAGGAGAAGCCTTCTGGACAGGAAAAAAAAAAAAAAACAGAACAAAAAACAAAAATTTTGCTTCTTTGACATGATCTCAAACATCTAAACTACGCATGAGGGATACGAGCTAGAGCTGTATTTGGGGCAGGGGTAGCTCAGTGATTAAGGTGTTGGACTACTGATCGGAAGGTCTCCAGCACCACGCCCTTAACCCTCAACTGCTCAGATGTGTAATGAGATAAATGTAAGTCATTCTGGATAAGTTCGTTTCCCAAATGCTGTAAATGTGGACAGGGGAAGCTCAGTGGTTAAGGCACTGGACTACGGTTCAGAAGGTCCCAGGTTCAAACCAGACAACCACTAAATTGCCACTGTTGGGCCCTTGAGCAAGGCCCTTAACCCTCAACTGCTCAGATGTGTAATGAGATAAAAGTATAATATATTTCGCTCTGGATAAGATCGTCTCCCAAATGCCGTAAATGTTATCTACTATGTAAGGCAGAAAGAAAGTGAACAGGAAGCATTTCGTTGGATCTAATTAACGATACGTTTTTTGAGACATGCCTTTGAAGAGAACCAGATCCAACCAGAGACACTGTATTTATCACGATGTCTGTGTGATTGTTTGACCAATCCATGGTCTTGCCCACCTTTTTGCCCCGCCCATACGTCCTGGCTTAGCGCACAAGGTACCTGGGTTAACAGTGGTAAAAATAGCAACAACGTGGACTTGATCCGTGCTTCACTGCTTGGTGGAAAAAAACACTTTTAAGAGGTATTTAGAGAGAGAGAGAGAGAGAAAGGTGGACGATGAAGGGGGGGGGGGGGGGAAACAGGAAGTCCTCTCAGGAGGATACTGTGTCTGGTTTTCTCTTCTTCTGTCTGCATTCTTTACTAGAAACTTCTTTTGCATGATTTCGCTCTTGGCCAAACAAGCGTGGGAACTGACCCAGGCCATCCAGAGGAGCCTCGTCTGCAGCCTATAATGATGGAACCTCAATGACATCATACGCTTTACGGCGCAGGGCTCTGGTAACCGTGCCGCGCACTTCATCCAAATACCAGTGGCTAGGCGGAACACACACGCTGAGCTCGGCAATGGAAGTCAGATGCGATGGTCTTTCTTTCTTTCTTCTTTCCTGCTCTTTTTTCCTCCCCCCTTTATTCTCCTCGGTGCATGAGCGGGATGGAGAGAGGAAGGCAGAGGGGCCTCCGCGAAGGCGGCCTCGACTGTAAATGTCAGAAAACGAATGCAGGCCTTCATAACAAAGTGGAATCTGATATAATTCACCCCAGGCTAGCGCGTTTGATCTGCACCTACTTCAGTATGCTTGTCAGAGCCTTTAAAGTAAAACGCACGGCTCATGCGCCAGAGTCTGAGTTTATAATCTGACATCATGTGTATTGGAAAGTACTTTCATGTGCGTGTACATTCAGAAGCATTAGTTAAAAAATTTTAATCACATCCTGCGTTAACGCAAACAATTTTTTTACATTTTTTTTTTTTTATGGAGGCGGGTAAGGTAACAACTTTGAGATATTTCTGGCTTAGACAAGGCAAAAAGGCTAAATCCTCTGAACACAGCGTTTATCCAGAGTTGAATTCTCAATTCTGATTGCTCAGAAGGCTTTAATTGATTTTCAATAACAGCAGCTCTGACTCTAGTGGCAGGTTTGTACAGCTGCTGTAACGTAAGTGATACCGGGAACAAACCCGTTTCACTGATTTTTGCACAATATTCAATGTAACGTAAAGTCGCTCTGGATAAGGGCCTCAATGTAATACCGTAACTTTAACTGTAATGCTGTGAATCAAAGGTAGACTAATGATTTGATTTGATTTTTTTTTTTTATTCACTAATTTACTAGCACTAATATTTATTGTTTGATTTGTCTTAAGCAGCTATCCATCTTTCAGGCTGTAAAGTATTAAAAACTACTAAAGGATCTCTTAAACGTTGAATAAACATCTTCTTCCAATCATCTTTTCTACACTCCAGTCCAGTAGGTGGCAGTATTGAGCGAAGTGATAATCTCAGGAAACAAAAAATTAAAATATGTTGCAAGTACTTTGCACGCAGTTTTGTGTTTGATGGAATCCGTTTACCCAAACAGAAAGGGAGTCTGAATCACAAACTGAGCTGTTGATTCAGTTAATTATATCAACCAACAAAAGTTCACTTTAATTGCTGAATCCAATGATTCTAGAAGTTTGTGAATAAATGAACATTTGTAGTTGGTAGCAAATCAGTTTGTTATATTCATTGAGGACTAAAACCGAGTTTTAAAACAGATTGGATTGGTTTGGTTTGTTGGTGGTTGGCGTTTATTTTGTTTAGTTTTGTTTGATGATGATTGGTTTTGTTTGCTGCTGTTTGTATAATGTTTGTTTACTTCAGTCTTATTTGCTGGCTTGTTTTGTTTAGTTCTGGTATTTAGGTTGGTTTGCTGCTATTTGATAATATGTTGTTGTGTTTTATTGAAAGTATTCAGTCTATTTATCTTGAATTTATAGTGTTGTTTGCCTCGGGTTATTATTATGGTTCTGTTTGCAACATTGTTATTATTTGTTTAGATTGATTTCATTCTGTTTTTGTTTGTGAAATTGTAAGAGTTCATTAGGTTTGTTTTTGTTTGTGCCACTCTGTTTACTCATTTCTGTTCAGTTAGGTGTCGTTTGTGGGGTCGTTGGTGTTTGTTTAGTTTGTGCCATTGTAAGTGTTTAGTTGTTTTGGTTTTGTTTGCATCGTTAATAGTGTTTATGAGGTTTGTGTTTGTTTGCATTATTGTTAGTGTTTGTTATATACGTGTTTGTTTAATTTGGTGCTGTAAAATATTGATTTAGTTTGGTTTTGTTTGCTGAATGTATTGTAATGTCATTTTAGTTCAGTACATATGTAGGTTTATATTTATTACATTTTTGGCGAATGTATAAAATTTTATTTAGTTTAGTTTTCTAAAAAAAAAAAAAGTTGATCTTTTTCCTGCAGTTTGTGATTATAAATTGTGTAATGATACAGCAGGCAGCATTGCCGCCTTACAGCTTCACCAGAGTCCCCGGTTCAATACTGAGCTCAGCTCTTGGTTCTTATCCTGACTAGTCTAAACTGCCCCAGGTGTGAACGAAAGTGTGAATTTTCTCGCCTTTCGCCCTGTATTTCCTATCCTGGCTCCAGATTCACCGCAGCCCTGACCAGGATGCTGAAAATGATTGACCCAATCCATGAACAACTACAGTATGTAGTGGTTATTTAGTTTAGTTTTGTTTCTGTCTACGTTTCTGTCGCCGCTGTCGGGATCACAGAAGCGTTATAAATCCTCACGTTAACCCCAACCCAATTTTAGAGTTTAGTTTCAGAAACTTGAGCAATGGCTCCGGCATCTGCACTTTATACGACGGCAGCCATTTTAGCGGTCTTCCATACAGAGAGCTTTTGAAGTCCCTAAGCTCTGTAATCGCTCGGTTACCGCTGCTCCTATAGTTAGCACACCAGGACACGTGAATTTAACGGCGACTGTCCAAATGTTTCAACTTTTCAATGTTACTACAACAACCGTAGCTCTTTTTTGTTGTTGTTGTTTGCTTTAATTTCTACACATAATTCTCGTGCACCCTATTATCCAGAATGCAGGATTTTCAGAATTATTTGATAATTACAATAATTGTGATCTTACTGTGTTATTTTTCTGTTAACTCAGTCACGGCTTCTGCTAGGCTTCGGGCGCAGCGCTCGTCTTTTTGGTAGCGGATGCATTTTAAATGGCATTTTAAATTACAGGTCGTCTGGCATTAGGACGAGAAAAATACATGTACATGCACGTCAGGAGGACGGATCTGGTAACAAACTGAGGGGAAATCAAACCCAAATAGCATGTTCAATTTAATGTTTTCATTGTGTCTGTGAAATATATTCATATTTTAGTACAAACTTTTAACATCAAATCAGCAGCTGGTGTTTATAAACATTAAAAAAAAACATATGAATATTTAAAAAACTATTTAAAAAAATTGTGTTTTGTGACAATCTATCCAGACGTTAATGCTATATTGTTATATCGCTCGGTTCTCATCAGATACTTGAGATATTCTCAGAGACATGTAAAGTTTAAAGCTCCCACCCACCCCATTACACTATATTTAGGATTTATTTATAGTAAAATGTCTGTCTATCTACAATGATCTGAATGCTTTTAAACAGCATCACATGAAACAAGTCAACCATGTCTATTGGCAGTATGAGGGTAAAAGAGCTGTCAAATTAAAAAATGAACAAAAAAACAGACAGCTCTGCAGAGGAGCGGGTTCATATTAAATCGGGCGAAAGAGTCATAATTTTTTTTTCTTCTGTAAGTTATTAGTAGTTTTACCATGCCAAGTTCAGCTTACAGTTTCTGCTCATAAAGGACTAGAGACGACCAAATGAGTGTGGTTGATGTTGGAGCAGAGCACCACTGACACCGTCCCTAATGCCTCATACACCTCCACGTCATCTTACACACATGCAGAGCGTCTCTTAAAACACTACACCATGGCACTAAATAAATCTGAATAAAATGCCAAATTAAATATCATAAAACTTCATATGACATCTAAGAATAGATTAGAGTTAGACATGCATTCACTGTAAATGGACCATTTATGGGTTATAAATTGTTTTAGTCCAAGGGAAGGAGGCGTGGCCTCTGTACTTTATTGACAGTGAAGGAGGTGTGGCCTCTGTGCTTTAGTACCAGTGAAGGAGGTGTGGCATCTCTGGTTTATCGGCAGCGAAGGAGGTGGGGCCTCTGTGCTTTAGTCCCGATGAAGGAGGTGTGTCCTTGTGACACCAGCGCAGACTTCCTGCACGCGTTCCCATGGTAACATAAGCACCTCGGATATACCTGTTGCTGCTGCCGTGTATCAGTAATCAAAATTGTTGATTACTGATACAATTATAAAACACTATTGAAACATGTATAACTTGTAAATAAATGATTGATTAATATTAATAATTGTTTAAAGATGGGCAGAGATTTTAATGTATAAAAAATGTATAATACTAAGGATTTCTTGATTAAATAAAATATTTAATTATTGTGTCCTATTTATATGATGTTGTCTTCGAAATATATAAATTCTTTTTCGAGTTCCATTTTTTTCACGCCCCAGCGAGACGCAATGACTTATGGAAAATATTTTGTTCCTTTTCCCGTTGAAGTAAAGACCTGTTGTTCGCGTGTTCTCTACACCGTCTCTAGGCCGTTTGGAACACACCTTTAGTTTATATAATGATGTGGCCATGCATATCAGTGTCAGTAAAGGGGGGTGTTGTTTTTTTTAAAAAAAAAATCAGAAATCATGTTTGTTGTTAACAGCACAAACATTAAAAAAAAAAAGTTCACAAAAAGCCATAAATGAAACTCTTTACAGTAAATGTACATTACTAGCCCTGTTTACTGTACTCACTGTACTGTACTCACAGCCACTATGTCCTTCTGACCTCCTGAGGTTATTCCTTCCTTATGCTTGTGTAGCTCCACTTTAACAACACAACCACGTGAATAAAACCTGTGCAACATAGTGATCTCAGCCAGTACTCTTCATAGGACTTTAATAAGGTCTCAGTTACCCCAGATCTACTTTTTCTCTCTCTCTCTCTCTCTCTCTCACTCACACACACACACACACACACACACACAAAGGCACATATGTGCAAGTAACTTGTACATGGCCACTTTACTAGTTAAATTAAAGTCAGATCACTATCAGGACCTTAGAGTGGACGTTTCTTTGTTGAGTGCAGATCCGTTTCCTCGGACAATCTGGTGAAGTTGCCCTGCTGGGAGGCCTTCAGAGGCTGCTATTTATTTTCTTAGCTAGTTACTAATTGTATGGGCCTTTGGAGCCCATGTGCATGGAGGATGCATGGCAGTCATATGTGACCGTGGCCGCGGATATGGCTACCATTTGCTACCATTTACCGCACGGCCCCAGAATGGGAGGAACACATGTAGGGTACATGAGTGAAGAACTGGGTCTAGACCTGAGTTCCAGCTATGAGGGTGATGAGGACAAATGCACTGAGTGAAGTGCTTTTAAAAAAAAATCTTTTGCCAGAAATCTTTGCTGAAATGCTTTGCCCGCATTTATTTTGTGACTTGTGTGTCCACCTACTAAGGACAAGCTTCTTGTAGATGTTCAGGAACATCATAAAATGTCACATGTGTAATCTCCTGAACATAAATGAATGTGACAAGCCACACACACGATTCAGAAGCATTTCACCAGTGCGGTATTGTGTTTTGTTGCACTGCTGGTAAAAGTAGAATTTCACATAGAAATAGGAAACAATCGCCGCAAATAGACATCGACAAATTGTACATCCTTATGATCACAATAATTAATCTATAGATTCATAATGTCAAAAACAGCTTCATGTAAGCAGTTACTGCTTTTGCCTCCATTTTGTTCTGAGTGCTTTCAAAGCCCCCGAGAGGACAAGGGGCTGAAGTGGATCTTTGGGAACAGAAGTTGACCAGGAGAACAAAAATGGCCCAGGGCAAGGAAAGGAGTGTATTGACATGTCTGGGGGTTTCCTACTGGTGCCACTGGTTGTACTTTTCCACATGTGTATGATTTGAGGAGATGTAAATTAACAAATTAAGGAAAAAAGAGAATTTGAACCGTAAATTGGAATTAAACCTCTGAATGTGATTTTTCTAATGGTTTTATCAGCAGGACAGGTTAAAATTAAAATATGGGACATCTTTAAGACAATTTTATATTATAGCCTCTATGCACCAGGCTCTATTTTAATTTAATAAGAGCAAAAAAAAAAAAAAAAAAATGCAGCATTTTACATTATTGAGAAAGATACAGCTTTAACGTTGACTGCTACAAAGCTCTGATATTGGAGACTCCTTACAAAAAATATTTAATAAACTATAATCTCTTATTTGTGCCTAATGATTTAACCTCATTTAAAGACATTCTTGACAAAAGTGTATGATAGTGTTTTTTCGAGCCCTGTGAATGAACAAATGATGCAGTTGAATTAATTGGTTAATTGATTGAGTTCAGTTTAGTTAACTTTCAAATGTTAAATTCTCTAAGATTGACAAATTTTGTGAGGGTATTGCTGCTTCTTCGGCGTTTGAGTTCAGGGGCAGTTGGTGCAATACAGCCACCTATTGAATTGGAGTGTAGCAACCCAATTTTGGTAGTTTTTAATTCTTATAAACCTGTAGCTACATGAGACATATCATAAATGGAAATCACAATGCCCCCAAAATCGAAAAATACATCAAAACCATCGAACGCTCTACCTATGATTCACAGCTCTAGCGTGTATTAGTGAAATGTCATGTGCTTATCAAAAACGACATTAAGGTCAGCCTTTTCAGGCGCTCCATCTCTCTGAAGCTCCCTTCCTGGAACTAAATATAGTCCATGTCAGGTGCTGAACATCATGTCATGCAACTGAACTCTACATTATACAAGGGAAACAGTGTGACTGGCTGTTTTTGTTCCTGTTTTTCATGTTTTTTGCTAAATTTGTCCAGGGTGACTTCTTAGCTTGTAGACAGGACCAAGAGCTATCCTTGGTCCAAATTTGGAGTCTGTAGGTGCATCTACAGTGGTGTGAAAAACTATTTGCCCCCTTCCTGATTTCTTATTCTTTTGCATGTTTGTCACACAAAATGTTT
>JAOVVA010000001.1:31467305-31482818 GCA_028565275.1 Leiocassis micropogon
GCCTCAGAAATCACCAATTAACAACCAGCACCTCAGATTAGAGCCGTTATAAAGCTTTACAGAGCAGAAGTAGCAGATATACATCTCAATATCAACTGTTTGAAGGAAATTATTGTATAATTTGGATAAACGCCTCCAGTATTGTTTTACAGTGTAGAAAGAAGTAAAAATCAGGAACGACCATGGAGTTAGAAGTTGTGTCCAAACTTTTGACTGACTTTTATATATTGAAAGGTTTTTGTCTCCCTACTGTTCATTCTTCACCCAGATTCTTACAATACTAAGGTTACAAAATGAAATAGGAGGATCTGGTCTGAACTGGCTTTCGCAGTTTCATCCTGCAGTTCTGCAATTTGGTCCAGTGATCTTTAAAAATGTATCATTCTCTAGAAGAGCTTTTCCAAACAGGATCCATCTCGATCAATCCATTATAAAAGAGTGTGTTATTATAAGCATTGTCATTTAGATTTGTCAGCATGCAGTCCTGGAACGCAAACAGGTTTTCTGAATCTTAGAAAATCATATGGAAAACATCAAGTTTGTTAGGGTTTGGTACAGCACGATGCTGCTCGGCCATCAAAAAATGTTTGAGTATGCTTGAAAGTTTGAAACGTAGACATTGACTGCGTAAGGTATTTGTAGGTGGATGACAGACTACGTGACTGAATTCTGATTTTTTTTTTTACCCTAATGTGACATGGATCTGAGTTTTTTGCTTTTAAGGCTGTCTAAATCCACAAATATGACTTTTTTCAGATCCGATCTGAGTCACTTTCATATGTGGTCCTAGATCAGAAATACAACATATCCGATACATGGTCATATGACTTGAATGAGATTGTAGTTTATGCAACTTTTTGCCTCTGATTTCAAGCACACTAGCAACAGCCCACTAACTGCTTGCCCCCTCCAGAGCAAAACCCCAAGCTTGTCCATAGTTTAAAATAAATGAGCACTTTGCGCAAATTTGTAACGTATTTTAACCCAGATGGCACGTTCAAAGACGCATCGATGTGCACATGTTTCTGAGCACAGATTCTCTGTTGCATCAGTGCTGCATAATGACAAATTTCCGCGGTTCTCCCAAGAACCGATACTGTCCTGCTACAAACTCCACCTCCTCCACCTCCAGATCGCGTGCCGACACCGGCCGATGTATTGATTCCCGCACAATGTAGCGCTAGTTAACTAGTCCAGGTGGCTTCATTTTGAATTGACATGTAGCGCACTACGAAGGGTGATAAAACACTATTTCCACCAACAAGTTCTATTAATAAGTGCTTATTTTCTGCTAGTTGTACTGAGATAGACTACACGAAATTGCTCATCTTGATTAATGTGTTTATAAGTAAGATGTTCATAAGAAGGTTACCAAACCAGGGGATCCAGATCAGTAATAGTATGTGAGCTGACATGACAGGAATAATTTTTTTTTTCAAAAATGTGGAAAACTTTTATATGATTCATGACCAGGAAAACACGTCCGTCTTGACAAATTGTAGGAGGTTCAAAAGAACATTGCAAATCTTTAGGTGCAGTAAAAGGTAAATTGTGACAGCACGAGTGATTTCTGAGTTCACTATAACTTCTCAGGGAGCTCTTTATCCTATTGCTACAATTAGGATGCCAAACATTGCTTTGGTGGCAAATTCCCTAAGAAGGAAGCTGCGTGGCATTAACTGTGGAATTCTGCATTGCAACGCGTCTTACTCAGGTTCGTAAATAGCAGCCGAGAGGGTAGGCTCAAGTATATATTAATTGTACAGTTATTAATATACTGTTTACCAAATGAAAAGAAAATGCATGCAGAAGGGGACTTTGCCTTCCCAGTGGGAAGAATCATTAACTTCCTTTTTAGTGGCTCTTGCTACAGTCCATCCCTGGGGCATCTGTAATATTAATAGGGCTCGTGATAAGCTTGCCCTCTTCCTCTGAAGCTCGCCCTCTTCACTTGTGACTGACTTGCACCTGACCTCTGTCTCACAAGAGAGATCAAATTGAGCACAATCCAGTGGCTTTGTGGCCCACGGCCTTGACTTGGGGAGTGGACACACAAATTAAGCCCCAAATCATGAGGATCCAGACTTGAATTCAGGTTCTGGTTAACACTTGTCAGAAGTCAGAGATCCTCCTGTTCCTTTGCATGCATAGAAGTTGTAGAGCAGGATGGAAAGAAAAAGGATTCGGTGCGGGTTTCTGAAGAGACTTTGCTGACCTTTTTGCTTGGACAAGAGCGAGTACACGAGGGTAGAGATGAAAGGACGCAGAGAGGATCTTGCTGCATTCCTTTTGGCCCCCGACTCCATTCCATATCTCCCTGAAATGAGATGAACTCCATTGGGAAGGGCGGCCATCACTCTGCCGGGCAGCCAGCATCCTACTGTACATTCCGACATACCAGCGTGATGAAGGTGAATGTCCCTTAGAGAGTCTCAGGCGGGCAGCCCACCCAGTGCCACTGGCCCACCGTGGCTGACCTTCCTGCGTTCCTGCCCACTGGTCGGCTTACGATCAAGGGCAAGCTGTGCGTCGGGGGACCGGCCTAACAAGCACTGCGGCCCCGCCGCCGCTTTTATGCTTTGGCCCAGGAGTACAATTTCTTCAAACGCTATTTCCTGCTGATAAGACCCAAACCATTCCTCCTGTTTTCTTGTTATGAAGTAAAGGAGGAGGGGAGGTTGTTTAGAAAATGCAGTGGCGGGAATTTAATGCTGTGATTTAAACCAAGCAAGCACGTCTCAGTATCCATCAGCTTAACTACACTGTAACTTGGCCCGTGCTCATGAAAAGCGTTTATAATTGTATACTAGACTTTGCTATATAACCTGAAGTGATATGATTATGACATGACTGGCCAGTGAAGTGTCTAGGCTCTCTGTTTTGGCCCTGAGTGCCTTAATCATGCCTGCATTACACTATTACTCTACTCACCCAAGACCTTGCAAATTGTTTCCAGCTTTAAGGGAAATCTGTTAAGATAGTTTGCAGACTGCGATAAGAGGTAGGTTTTAATATATACAGTGTCCTGCTCTGTCTTATTCCCTCTCCCTCTCTCTCTCTCGTTCTCTTTGGTGTTTAGACTGCAGAAAGTCCAGTATTACGGCAGTATTTATGTCTTATCTTTCAATGTTTGACCTTAAAGCAAGTCAGCACGATCCACTTTCCCACAGTCGAGAATACTACCGATCCAAGACTCCGGATAACTTAGTCTCAAGTTTCCTATAGTAGGAAACTTGACAGGATCCAGAATCGAGTCAATAGTATGAATTGTGTAATTGCTGAAGATATACAGCGTGCATGCGAGTAAACACACGTCATACCTTACCCTGGCTGAACTCAGTCACTCTGTGCAAGGGGGAGGAACTAGGCCAAAGGAGAAGTTTGTGTTTTATCCGTCCACGTGTGTATACTGCGATCCCAATCATTCATAAAGCCACTTGCTGGGAGTTGCGGGCATCCTGCTTGTTATCAGCCTGCCTCTGGTTATTAGGCTGGAATGAGGGACCATCATCGCGAGTCATCTCCCAGATAAGAGTCTACAGGGATGGCAGCATCAAAGCCCTGACAGCTCTCTTTCCTCTCGCTCTTTCTACGTTTACCGTTTTTCTCTCCGCACTCCCTATACCTCTCAGACGCTCTATGTCTCTGTCTCTGACTCAGTCGCTATTTTGGGACCTTTTTTCTTTCCTATATGTGGGTGTCTTTGTGAAATTTCTCCTTCTCTTAGCAAAGTCCCCTTCGCTGGCCTGACTTTTCACAATGTAAATAGTCTAGAGGCTTTCTTATTACCTCAGTGGGTATTTTTAGATGCAGGTCCAAGTGCAAAGCAAAACAGAAGCAGCAGCTTCTATATATAATAACCATGGCATTATTATATTAGACAGAAAACCGTGTATTAACCGCAGAGATATAATTGAGAGGCCATTTATGGATGCTAATATCAGAGTGTTTTCTTTTTTTCACCATAGTGCGTTAAATTTTCTTGCACAATGGACGTCAGGTAGCGGCTCTGTGATCATCGTGCTCGTGTGTAAAACATTTAAGCTCTTGAGGTCGGCATTTAAAGCTAATCCTGACTCACATTCATTTAACATCATTATCACCTCCCGATTCTAATATTTAACACTCATAGTCATTCTGGCAAATCAGTAAGGTCAAGATATGCTGCTTACACATAGTAAGATAACTATTTCTATTCTATTCACTTACCAGGGGTGAGGGTCTATAAAAACAAAACAATGTTCTCACACTAGTTTCTTTATTTGTGTATTTGTGCAATCTTCAGTAATGTTCGACGTTTCTCTTGGAAGTTCTTCCAAAGCTTGTGAAACCCATGCATTTCATTATTTGCTTTGGGATCAAACAAGGTAGACTGTTGATGAAGAAAGATCGCAGCTGTTATCGCCCATTTCGCGTCCAGAGCGCTCCATGATGCCGCTTCTTATACAGTAAGTGCGACTGTAAGGATAAAAGCTTCATGGGATGATCAAGGCTGTGAGCTTCATTGAGCGGGGTGTTCTCGGCCCCGTTCCCCTCCAGAAAGATTACCTTCAGATGCATCCTCAGCCAGCTGATGACACACATCTGGGCTTCTGGGCCTTGAGCCAGGCTGAAGACTGAGTCCTTCTGCCGCCGCCGCTTCTGCTGGAGTCATCATCGTGATTGTTGGATGTTCTTCTCGTCAAACAGGAAACGCCTTTTTCCCAGCCTTTTCGCACTCCGCTCCTCAGAAGTGAAGCAAGACCACTAAATATCCTGAGTAAACGACAAAGCAAGTGATGGGCCTCTCTGTCTCTTTCTCAACGAGGCATACCCTAGAGGAAGTGAGGAAGCTCTTATATACACAACTGACTTTATGGTTTGGCAGTTCTTGCTCTGATGGACTCGAATGGTAGAGCAAGTGCTAGGCCCAGCTGTTTAACTGTCATCTTTCACCTCACGTTTCAGCTGAGGTTTTCGAGGCTGTCGAGTGACCCACAGAATTTGTTATGCTTCATGTTTGTGTGGGTGTATTTCTTTTGCTCTAAAAGCCCATAATGGGGGAGCCAAACTGCTCGGGTTTTTTTTTTTTTTGTATGCGTTCAAAGATGACTCAGTGTAGTTTCCACTTAAGCCCGTGTTCTCATTCTGGTTACTAGCAATTACTCGATCTGTTCTTCACAGCCATGCGCGGTGGCTTGATTAAGTTATGAACTTTTAGTCATCTAAGGCCACGCTTGTAGGTGTGCTAAGTCTGTCAAGTTACCTCAGACTGATAAAACAGGACCAGGACAACTCTGTAAAACACTGGCTCGCTCTGTCCGCTGCCTGAATGGCGGCTTTTTTCTTTCTCATCACGCTGAGCTTGGCCGAGCGTCCAGCAGCTACTCACCGGCCTGTACTGTTTGTTTTTCAGAGCTCTGATGTGCTCCAGTGATGATGATTCTGTAGCTTTTTTCCTGTCCGCTCGTCCACTGCTGCAGCTTCCTGGCACTGGTTGCAGTAAAGCCACGGAGGAGGATGTGTCGTGAGGTGGGGTCTTACACCCACGGCTACAAAAGAGCTGCCAAAATATCTCCCCTTATCCTTCCTTCTTCTGAGCATGACATCATGAGCTTGGACCAGAAGTGGGAGTTATAAGAGGAGGAAAGAGGTAATCGAGAGAGAGAGAGAGAGGGAGAGAAAGTGAGGTGGGAAGGGATGATTGAGCTTATTCATGTAAACTTTTAATAAGATAATAGCTATGACTTTAATCGTATAATCTGCATTGCTTTCAATTGGGCATGGAAATATTCTTTTTTTTTTTATTATTACTTAAAAAAAAATGTATTCTAGGAGCATATGTTTCTGCCATTCTGTTTTCCTCCTGTGTGGAATCTAATAAAGCACTCAGGCTAATAAAGTGAATTAGGGCCAGAGCTGGGGAGATGCAGCACAAGGCTTCTTTTCAGTGTTTCTCCAGGGCCTAGACTTTTTTTTTTCTTTCTTTCTTTCTTTTTTTTCTCTTCCAATTCACATGAAGGATTTCAGTAATGTGAACACGCTGCTCAGCCTGGCTGTGCATTACCTGTGTGCAAATTAAAGCAGTGCGATTTGCACGTGACTTTGAAGTGCTGTTCTGTGCACTTTTGTCTCGGCTGCAAGACGTCCGCTTCCTTCTTGCTCTCTAGAGAAGTGAAGGCTTGGGCTAGAGAGCTAGCCTGTCTCAAACTGCATACCATATACAGGCGAATGGCTACGGGAGATGATAAAAAAAATGAAGAAAAAAAAACCCCACCAAGATAACGAGAGAAACTAAAAGAAATGTTTTTTTCTTTTTTAGAGCAGCCAGCTGTATTAGCAAGACACGCAAACGCTTCTCTGAATCACCAGCATAACCATCAATTTAAGCTCTTGTCATTCAGGGCCATGGACACAGCAGCTGGACACAGGAAGTCTGTGCTTCGCAGCTTCTCAGCCAATCAGCTGCCTCCAGCTGTCCCGCTCTCGAACACAATTCAAGAGAATGGCTGCTGCCTGCTACTGACAGCGGTTGCTTCAGCTGGCCTTCTCAGTTCTTCCCTTCTAAATTCTCAACTGTGCAGACACATCTGCCACTTCCCCTCCAGCAAATGACCTCTCTCTCTCTCTCTCTCTCTCTCCCTCTCACTCTCCTTTTAGCTTATACAAGCCTTTATTTGCCAGAACTAAGATTCTTAGATCACCCCCCCCCCTTCCTTTGCCTTTCACTTTTTTTTTCCCCTGACTTTCTCCTGCATACTACCCCTATATTTTATTCAATTCCCTTCAGCAGAGACTTGCTCGCTTTTGTTCCAGGTGTTGGTGATTGGGGTCAGAGGGTGGTGAGGGTGGGGGTGCCCAGTCTCTGTATAGTGAGGCCAGTGGCGGATCAAAGCTCAGGCCTGTAAAACGATCTGAAAGAGTTTCCCATTAGCATCCATCAGGGTACCCTGAAAGCTCCCTCCTCAGCCGAGGGAGTCTAAGAGCCCCCCAGAGTGGGAGAAAGAGAAGAATGTTGTGGAGCAACAGGAGGGGCAACCTTGCTGAAGACATGCAGGAGCATTATTCTTGTTTTTATTTTTTCCTTTTTCTATCTCTGACTTTATGGCATTTTTGTCACCATCAGTAGTGAAAGCTCCAGACCAGATGTGTTTTATGTAATTATTCATGTTTTTTCTTGGTCAGGGTCTGAAGAACTCTAGTCTGTTCCAGTAACACTGGGTGAGAGCTTTCATACACCCAGGATGCTCTCAGTGCATCATTCACACACTCCACACAGGCAATAACCTGAGCTCAGGAAAGAACCAGGGACCCTTGAGATCTGACGCAGCCACTTGTGTTGAACTTAGTATACAAGTGGGTCCCAAAGCTGGCACTGGAGGACCCTCTGCCCTGTACATTTTAGGGTTTTCTCTGCTTCCAGCACACCAGATTTAAGTATCAGCCTCTTCTGAATATAAGGATGTGTGGTGGAGCTGGGAAAACACTAAAATGTGTGCAGGGTGACGGGTCATCCAGGAATATGGTTGGGAATCACTGCGCTAAACCATTTTACTGTTGATAATTTGTATTTAACTCAACACTGTTATCAGTAAGCAATAAAAGCAATTGTCAGTAAAATACAAAGCCACAATTCCACCTTGTTTCAACAACCATATTATTATTATTATTTATTTATTTATTTATTTTTCTTAAAAAAATATTATTTATTTAATTTGATACCGGAGCTAAACTTGGTCACCTTCCTCATTCCAAGAGTACAGGCTTGAATAGGGCAGATCGTTGCTTGCTTACAGTAAGAGTCAAAGGTTTGGCACATTTTTCTACATTCTAGAACAATACTGGTGAAATAACATACATGACATAAGGTGATTAAGTAACAACAACAACAACAGTTGTTATTTGGCCAGCTCTTCTGGAACAGTTCTTGTAAGAACAGTATTGACAAGTGTATTTGCAAAACAATGAACCACCTTCCCAGGAAAGCAAGACCAAATATCTACCTCTGCTGCAGAGGAGAAGTTCATTTAGAGTCACCAGCCTCAGAAATCACCAATTAACGAACAGCACCTCAGATTAGAGCCGTTAGGAAGCTTTACAGAGCAGAAGTAGCAGATATACATCTCAATATCAACTGTTCAAAGGAGATTATTGTGTATTTTTTATAAACACCTTCAGTATTGTTTTACAGTGTAGAAAGAAATAAAAATCGGGAACGACCATGGAATTGGAAGGCGTGTCCAAACGTTTGACAGCTGGTAGTGTATACATAATCATCGCTGAATCGTCACAAGTGTCAATCAAATCAGAGAGCCACTGACTGGAATTGTGTTTTGGACCATCTGTAGTGGTTGTGTGCTAAGCACGCAACATACAAGTTGTAAGAAACACTTTTTCTGTAGCTTTCTGTAGCGTTGTTATTCTATATGGATTTGCTTATAATAATTTCGAAAGGTGTGTGCATAATAATGTGCATGACATTGCTGTCATAAAAATACTACAGTAAATTAATAAATGATGTGTATTGTATGGATATGTTGTTTTTAAAAAATGTTTCATTTCTTTCATTTCCTTTTAAATTTAACATCGTAGACATTAAATAAAAAGAAACATTAAAACTGTAACTATAGACATTTATGTTTTAACTGGAATCATAATGTGAATGTTACGTTACAATTTTGCATGCGAAAATGGCTTCATGTATTATTTCAGCCACCTCTTAGTACAGTATGCAGATGTGTGTGTGTGTGTGTGTGTGTGTGTCAGTGGATGTTTTTACATGCAGTAAGCATACGAAGCATGTGCGTGTTAGTGACTCCTGCCCTGCGCAGTGCTGAGTGTGCTCAGCTGTCTGACCGAGGATGATACTCTCAGCCTCTCGGGCAAAAAAGGATGTGATCTCATCTGTTAAAAATCCAACCTATGTCGTCTGCCGCTCATGACGTAACCCAGGCTTCTCCTTTGTATCGAGCGCCCTCCTCTCCTCACCCGCTCCTTCTTTTTCCTTATCGCCTTCCCTCGGCTTGCGATTCCTCTTTGCTTTCGAGAAACAAAAAACAACAGCCATGTTTTTAGGTTTCAGGTTTATGGACTCATTGTTGATCAAACAGGAAGTGATCTATAAACCAAATTAAAATGCACATGATAGTTAGACTGTCTACAGACTGCACTTGGGACCAGTTGCAGTGCTAATGCCTTTGGCCTAGCGTGCTACGTTAACTCATGGCGATGTGATGTCCTTGCTTCCAAAGAGCTCCCCACCGCTGTCTCCGCTGTTCAGCAATTGTCAGTCCAGCTGTTGAGGCTCGGCAGATGACGGGGACGCTACATAACTCGGGCTGTTGTGAGATGTGTAAGAGATGGGCCGAGTGCAGCCTGAGCTTCCTGTCCCAGGGCAAAGGGCCTCTGTCTTTGCATAAGCACAAGATATATGGAGTCACAGATGGCCCTAAAACTCTGTGCTCATGGGGCTTAGTGCCTCTGGTTCATGCTTGTCAGCGGCTGCTACAACTTTTGTCACATTTTCCAAACCGCGGTAGATCATGCTGTGCTGTCACGCATTGTGTAGCAGCTAGTCAGCTTCAGATGTGTTTCATGCTAAGGTTGTAGCATGTGATCAACTGGACATTATAATATATTCTGAACAAAATATATTGTTGTTCTTTTACTCTAGAGCAGTCATAAACCAGTCCTTAAGTGCATGCATATTGTGTTGTCAGTAATATCTGCATCATTGTCTGTTTGAATACATACAGTATACAGTATGTACACACACACACACACACACACACACACACACACACTGCCTTGACAAATAAAAGATCGGCATTTTAGTAGGATCAAATTATTGGGCAGCATTAAGCACAGAAAACAACTAAGGAGATGTTTCAAATAACGGATATTATCAAAACAGGTAGTGATAACGCTGAACCATCATCTTTGTGGGTCGGGAAAAAAAAAATCATGAATGGAGATCACTTAAATGCTTGGTGAAGTTGCATGGTAAAAAAAATCAACGGTAAAAGACAGCGCTGTGTCTAATAATGAAAGTAAAAGCATTTCCACAAACACATACAATGTGATGAGAACTCACAGGATTGGGACTAAACAGCTGTGTGTCCTTAAGAAAAGCACTTGTTGGTGAGACTCATCAGAAAAAAGGCTTCACTTTATTAGGGAGCATAAAGATTGGACTTTGGAGTGATGGAAAAGGTCATGTGCAGGTCATGTGGTCTGATGAGTCCAGATTGAGCCTGGTGTCCACTGTACGAGCCTCTGGAGACAGTGTTATGATCTGGGGTTGCTTCAGTTGTTCAGGTCTAGACTCAGCAACGTTATGTGGAAATAGAATAAAGTCAGCTGACGACCTGAACGTACTGAGTGGCCAGGGTATCACATCTATGGATGTAATTTTCTTCTGTGATGGCGTGTTCCAGGACCCAAATTAAGTGGTTCCGGGAGCTTGTGGAATCATTTACACACCCACCATGTTGTGTGCTGTAATCAAAGCTAAAATTGATTGAATTATATCTTTGTAGGGTTTTTTTTGGCCGCACAGCGTATATTATCCACATATACATCTATTTCCCAAATACCTGTAAAGTTTTCCTTTAAACGATGTAGATTGAACACACCTGTTTTGTTATAATGCCTGACACCTGAAGCACATTCCAGTCTTATCTCAAGCCATTCACCGTGTATAGATTGACCTGTTCCCAAACAATTTAAGAAACCCTGACGAGTGCCTTGGGACAAACTGACATCTTTTTAAAGATATGCATTCCTGCATTTTTTCCCATCATTTCCCCCTCTCCGCTTTCATCACAAACCTGTTAAAGTAATAACAATAAATTATCATTTTGTTGCTTGCATCAAAGGAGCCCAAATGCAACATACTTTAATGGTACAATGGTGCATCTGTGATCAAAAAATGTTGCGTGCTTAATGTGAAAGAATGTTGTGTGTTGATAGATGCAAGGAGTTACCTTATAACTTTGTAACATCAAAAAAAGAAAGAAAGAAAAAAAAAGGATGAGACCGAGGTCACGGTACGAGGTGTTGGCACTGGCTTCAAACAGTCGGCAACACAAACCCCTTGTGACTTCATTGTGTACGCTGTATCTATGCCTCTTTGTATAAAGCACCTGGCAGGACTTGCTAAGTCCCCAGGAAACTATCTGCTGTTTTGTCTGAGAGACATCTAGCGCCCCACCTCCCTCACCGACACACAAAATGCACACACACCTCAAATCCCATGTGCTGAAAGCGGCCCGAGCCCTGTCACTGATAATTGTCTGCAGGCGGCCACGGTGCTCTCCGCTCTGTAACCCCTGTGGTCGGCTCAGGAAAGTATTCCCAGCACCTTTGCACTGGAGCGAAAACGGATGTCATTAGCCTGTATCCCCAACCTCCCTGCCTTGTTCTCTCCCTCCCTCCTTTTACCTTGTTCCTCTCATAACATTAGCTTGATTTATCCCCAATTGTTTGAAGCTAGCTCTGTTCAGCTGAATTGGGTCCATACGAGACCGCTGCAAAGGGGTCATCTATAACAATCATTTTCACGGGCTCATTATTTTCTGGCCAAACAACCTCAAAAAAAGGCAATTTCCTTCTCAGGTTGTTCATAAAACTGATAGATGGCAGAAACCTACTTTGTTTTACCTTTTATAATCATTAGTTCCTCTCTTGCCCTGTGCAGGTCTCGAAAGTCAATAAGGTTTGGCCTGGCAGAGACGCGATTAGAAGAACGTGTGGAACAGCTCGAAGGCAAACTGTTGTAAAGTAAATGTTTTCTCTTGATCTGATTTATACCATGAGTTATGTGTATGCATAGATGTTGGGCAGTTTTCATGTCTTCGTGGCCCTCTGCAGGGGTGGATATATGCTAAAGTCATTAGCTAGTATAAGCTGCCTTAGTATAAGCATTGTGCTTCCAGGATGTGCATCCAACGTAAAAACCTGTGCAGAGTTGTGTGCAGATCGGATGGTCCGCTGTGGACGACCCCTTGAAGTTAATGTAATAACAATGACAGGCTAGTTAGTTCTAAACCCACGTTATGGGCAAAATGGCCCGTTGTTTACCCTGATGATAAAAACTATCGTACCGTCGGCAAGAATGCGTCTGTGAGAAGTAATGTGTATTTTCTTTTCTGGTTATTGAACCTACTTGTCCACACATAAACCAGGCAACTACAAAACCTGAAACTTGCTTGTCCTGTGTGCCTGGGCTACTGATTTATCCACTTACTCAGCCATGGTCCTTCACACAAGGTCATCTTTGATGTGCATTTAGTTGTGATGAGGCCACAGGACAGCTCGACTGGTCATTGTTGCTTTTGTGAGTCTCTCCTTTTTTTCTTTCCCGGGAAATGCCTCAGTGATAAATGGAAGGCCAAGCCTGGAAGAACAGCTGAGAGAGGACTTGCCCAGATCCCCCAACACCCCACCCCCCAACTGTTTGAGGCAAGAGAGCAGTTTCCTCATAACTTGGCTCAAGCGCATAAATGACCTCTATTTTTCTTTTTTCTTTTTTTTCCAATAATAACCGAATTCCTCTACTCAGCATTTGAATCTAGCCTTGCCTTTTGTGTTCTCTGCATTGCTGCTTTAGTTTCTTTTGAAATTTCCACCCCTGTCATTCTGGCACGGCTAATGCTAGCTGAAACACAATCCCCGCCGCTGCTAGGCCCCCGTACGGAGCGGTGCAGAGTCTGAGTCAGTAAACGACTGAGTGGATTATTGTAGGGGTGGATTATGAGCTGTAGGAGTTTAATAATGACGGGTAAATGTGAAGCAGATCTGTCTAGACGGGAGAGTTTTCCAATCCAGACCCTGTCCGCAGGTTTGATTTAAGTCACCTCAGCCAGCTGGAGAACACTGATGATACACATGAAGTTTGTTTGGAAGGTGAAACGAGCAAAACGGGCATAGGCTGGCTGGGAATCTTCCAGAACTGGGATTAAAAACCTCGTCAGGTTTCTTGGCATGGTTATCACCAAGAGGCTCGTTGATAGTCATGTGACAAGTAAGGAACAAGACACTTGAGGGTGTGCTGTTATGGGAAAATGGTGAGATACTGCCCTGAAGTGAATGATTTTCCTGTATCATGTGTTTTATTAATTGTATATGACAGTCATTTACAAACAAAAATCAAGCAACTGTTTTTAATATGTTAAGAAACAACGATTTATTGTCATCAGTCATTTTTAGATATTCAGGGGAGGCGGTCTGTCCAGTATATGTGTGTGTGTGTGTGTGTGTGTGTGTGTGTGTGTACACATGTAAGGGGGGGAAAAAAATCACTACTTTTTGTTATTTTTCCATTTTGTTGTTGGCCAGGGCTTAAACAAACCCGATTTTCCCCCACTGTGACCTGATATAAGAAGACTTCCTCCCATGTCTTGTTGCTCAGCTCCGTTTTGAAGTAGCACATTTCCATAGACACTGAAATAGCATATTTGGTGGAGGAGTGAAACAGAGGGAGTTTGTGGTATGAAAGATGTGTTTATTATCTGAAGGGTATTTCAGCTGGAGCATTAACACACACATTTTGACACACACACACACACACATGTTGGTGTTAACTTGTTAGAAATAATAAAATATGGGACCTTTAAAGCAGCAGTTTTTCCCCCCTGTCGAAGTTAATATAAACCCTACCCATGTGAACATTCTGCCTCGGTGATTTTAAACCTTATTGAATGTTAAGAAGCACTAATACCTGAGACTCCGTTCACATATTGTAAACACCGTCATATATTCTTTGTAGTTAAGTAACTTAGAAGGCTTCTGTAGAGTCTCATCCATACAAGTCCCTTTGAACGAACTGATAATGTAGAAATGCTAACATCTTAGAACGAGTGCATTAATATGAATTTATCCTTTGAATTAAAGCCAGAACGACTGCCCATGCTGCTGTTGTAGAATATGAACACACAACTTGTGGTTCAGAAATGCAATCCAGCTGCGGTATAAAAAACAGTTTGGTTATCATTAACAGGTGAGCCAATAGTCCTTTCACCTTGCTCCGAGGAGAACATCGCTTACAGACCACTTCAGTTTGCTCAGCTGGTTGGTATGGCACAGGTGGCACTCAATCCACGATCCTAGAGGGAGGGAGAACCGTTTGTCAGCTGAGGAACGCTTTCACTGGAGAAGTATTAAAGAAATATGAATGCATTCGGCCAAAACATGGCATCAGTGCTAAACAGTGTCTCACCTAGCAAAAAAGTGAGTTTTCTGATAGGATCATATAACACCATTTTTCATAATACTTAATGCTTCTTATCTCCCGATCCATGCTTCGTTTTCTAGTAAATATGCGGCACATTTATATTTTTATCAGATAAAAAGAAAGACATTTGCTAAATACAATTTAATGCCCTTTTATGTACGTAGTGTCGGTTACTTTTTTGAATTCAAATCTTTCAACGATCTTAACTGTCATTCAGATCAAACTTGGCCAATTTAGATTTCACATGAAAAGACATAAACCTGAAAAAGTGTATTATTCTAAAATGCTAAATTGTTAAGTTATTGCAACATGTATTTGTCATGGTTACGGACACTACAGATTTATTTATTTATTTATTTTGCTTTTTAAGCTTTTACCAAAAAACAATATAAGCATCAATTTTTACAGGTCATATGCTTCTAGAAGCTTCCACCAATTTTAGTATCACAATACATTTTATACTGATCAATACACATTTTAATGATTATTGTTTAAAGCGACACAGTATAACGCTGAAAAATGGCCATTTTGAGGCATGTATGAAATCATCTCCTAAAAGTAAGCAATTTTTAGGGAAGCAAGATCAGTCACTTCCATGTTGCATAAACTTCAGAAGTAGCTTCTTTGACCACGCATTTCCTGGATTATTTCAATAACCAAAAAAAAATGTATAAAATCAGCCCAGATACTGGGTTTTTTTGCCAATTACATAAAAAAAATCACTTATTGTTTTTTTTATTGATTGACGCTCAGTGTAGTGTTTACCAAATTACTGCTCATGTTTAGATTTGCTCATGCTATACACCGCGTTGTCTTTATACTGCAAATATGTAGTTCACCTCTTCCCGTGTCTCTGAAATGTCACTTCAGATGAAAGAACATGTTTTTGCTTGTTATGGATTTCCTGTGGAATGCGCACTTTCCGTCTTGGTCATATTTCATGTTTTAATAAGCAGTCATTATAGAGTATTTATTTTCTCATGGGGTGTGGAAAGCAAACCTGTTGGTCCACTATTTCTTCAGGTTCTCTCAGCCTTCTGTAACCCCTGCTTCGGCAAGAGCGTGTGCGGAGAGTAAGGAAAACAGAAGCTGGGAAGTGTACTCTTTCCACCTACTTAAAGATTAGTAGGTTAGCAGATCAACGACTTTCCAGGAGAACAATGGAGGGAATGGAAAAGCAGACAGCTCGCATGAAAACAAACGGGTTGGTTTAAGGTATTGTAGGCGTGATTTTGAATTGGCGCTAGAAATGATGTTTTGCCATTCCGGCATGTCTCGAGAGCTGAAAAACGAACCAAACC
>JAOVVA010000001.1:31482918-31493977 GCA_028565275.1 Leiocassis micropogon
ATATATAGACATAATTTCCATATTTTGCAATTCCCTTGTGAGGCAGAATGGTGCTTAGAGTCCCTATACATTCAACATGCAGCTCGTTACCGATGGTTTGAATGAATAGTCTGTCAAGAGGAAAGGAGAGATACCTCCGACGAGTAAAATGGAAGCATGAGTCCAAATTCATCAGTTAACAGAACGCTGCAGAAACCTCAGGCTGAGATCGATAAGAGGTGGAGTCAAAAATTATCCGCACACTGGCTGTAGAATTTATTTTAATTAACAAAACAAATACATCACTTTCCTACATCATCTTCTTGCTTCTCAATACACTTTGTCCATCTGTCAACAAGCTTCCGTACTACCTCATTAAATTATGTCTTTGAGGCTGAGCTGCGAGCCACGAATGCACCGCTGTCTTCACTTCTTCATCAGAAGTGAGTCTTCGTCCTGCTTTCAGGGAACCAAACAGGTGAAAGTCGACAGTGTGGTCAGAAGTGCATGGATGCGAGATCACGACGCTCTTGGATAACGGCCATCTGTGTTTAATCCGAAGTTTAGTCTTCAGCTCTCCAATAAGCGACTAACTGTAAGGAGCGCTGTTGATTGTTGAACCTTTTTTCATGATGATGTTCCAATACTTCTGGCCCTTGAGAATCACAGAAAACTGTAAGAGTTGATGAATTTTAAAGCTTTTGAACTTGTTCTCGGTCGGCGATTGAGGATGTTTCCGTTCCATACTCTCAGGCTCGTAGTGATGAATCCGTGTTTCTTCACCAGTAATGATTCTCTTCAAGAAACGTTTTTGTTCGCACCGGAGTTACAAATTAACTGATGCAACACGTCCACACCTGCACAGCAGTGACTGGGAAGACAGTAGCCTTGAATGGAAACCGTTGATGAGACGCTGCGGCCAAAAGACGTTTGAATATAACCGGAATACGGATCATTTTTGACTCCCCCTCGTAGTTCCTGCGATGGTAGGCATTCCCGGAGCAGGAAATGCTTGGCCTAACACCCAGAGACCTTACAACAGCAGCCGGCTTGTGTTAACAGTGTAATTGGGCATAATTAAGGTTTGGCAGGTTGGATGGACTGCATGCCCCAATGTGTTTTCCCCTCCGCCATGCATCGCCACTGGGTTAAACTTAAACACCCGCCCAGATATTACAGAGATTTTCCCTAACCTAAAGAGTGTTTATGTTCCTGGATTAGATTTAGGTCATGTCAAATTGCTGAGCGAGTGAACATCTGATGCTGTGTTTAAAAACGTTTTTTTTTTTTTTTTTTAGATTGATTAGTTTGTATGCAATTTTTCAGGCTGACTTGTTTAATGTTATGGCTGTGGTTATAAATTTCCTAACCTCAAATTTGTCAAACACATATCATGCATGTCATGTCATGTCGAGTCCTGTGACTCATTCGGAGGATGCGGTTGATGTTTAAACGTTGCCTTTTGACGTTTGACATTTTAAATTCGAGAAATAAAATAATGACAAGCTCCAAGTTTTCTCCCATTTATTTTAGACGGTACATCGCACAAATGTCATCGTGGAGCACTGGACGTCTGGATCGGAGCGCAGGAATTTATTTTTGGATAGAGGACATTTACGCTTGCATTTTTCAACGCGTCTCATTACGGTTCATAAACTGTTTATATGTCGTGCATGTGGTTTGATTTATGGTGAGATTTTCTCACGGTTTATTTTTCCACATTATTTTTCCACGTGTAGTGCGAGCGACTCGAGTTTTCGTGTGTTTTTTTTAATGATTCGTTTAATTTGAGCAAAAATAACACACTTATAATCGTGAGTTATTTCTCACGATTTCTTACTTGTCATGTGACTTTTTCACGTATAGTGCATGTGGTAAGTGATGCAACAGTCACGTGATGTCACTTTTAATATGTGCAGCGTCAGGACATAACATTATGAAATGCATCTTCATTATTTATTTATTTTTTTCACCATGTGAGCTCATGTCATGCACATCATCACACGTGAAAGAAAAAGTTTTTTTTTTTTTTTTTTGGTTCATTTGGTTTGGTTCCTAGTTCATTAGGAATGTTTGCGAGTCCGTTCTTTCTTTCTGTGTATGTATATGAGAGAGAGAGTCTCTAAAGAAGTTGTAAAGAACGAGAGAACAAGAGGTAAATGGGTGGAAGGAGGCTGCAGAGAAGGGGGTTTGATCCATCAGTGAGGAGGTCTGGGTTCTGACCCTTGACATGCTGGGAAGCTCAAGAGAGTGGAAGTCAAGCTTCGGTGAACCTGGTGTGTTGGTGAGTGTAAGCGGGTATGTGGTAGGTGGTTGTGTGTGCAAGGGGAGGGGGGGATTGGGGGGGGGGACGGAGTTCAGTATGATCTGAAATCCCTGCGAAAGCTCTTTTTTCCTGAATGAATGAATGAATGAATGAATGAGATCTTGGCGTTCCCTCCCCGGACTGAAAGACTTGAAGCACAGAGCTCAGAATCACAGGGTCACTACAGAGATTACCTTCAGAGGAAAACCCGATGGATAGAGAGAGATTGAGCTACAGAGGGGGATGGAGAGATGGGGGAAAAAAAAGAGCGAGGCTCAGACGAAACAATGCCGGTGGTTTAGCTCAATGCCTATGGCCACATTCCTTTAGATTGACCCCCAGAGTCCTCACTGAGGCTGAATATGTCAGAGAATCCGCTGGCTGTTTGTCATCCACACGCCTGCCTCTGGGCATGGGCCACTGTTTACACTTCCCCTGCCTAATACAGCACCTAAAAATAGCCCTCCTTCTCAGACTGATTCAAAAAAAGAAAAAAGGCCTGCATCTCTTTTTATAGCCGCTGCATGACACAGCATGTCGATGTCTTTTTTATTATTATTATTATTATTATTATTATTCTCTCTTTATTTCTTTTCCTAACACAAAGGTTTTCTCTGTATTTTAGGAAACACGTGTTACATTAGAACGGAGTAAAGCAATCGGAATTTGCGTATCTATGAGCTAACCTGATTAAAATGAAGTGATTGAAAGGTGAAAAACTTCAGTAGACTTTCTGAGCTAACAGAATGTCAGGAATGGCTCTTTTCCCCCTCATGCAAAGACAAGAAACCCACCATCTTGTCTGCTTTCATTCAACTCTCTTCGAGATCCGTCTGACGTGCGAATCCCTGCGCTCGTCCTTCCTGCTGCAGCACTTTTACTTCACCTTAAAAAGGACTTCACGCTCTGACCCCGAACAACCTCCGGACATCCTCCGGCACGAACGAGGCTTCAGCTGGCATCCCGCTGATCTCATTCCTTCCACAAATAGAGTGCACTTAGAACCAACAACAAAAGGAAAAAAAAAATTCATCAGAGCATGCCTTAGTTAGTTAGCCAGATTATGGCTGGTTCCTTATCAAGGAAAGGCAGTGTGTCGCTAGAAGTGTTGCTCAGCCAGAAATCCAGATGGTTTTGTCCAGTGCATATTGAGGTTTGAACTTTATTATCTCAGAGGCACATGGTCTCGGGTGCACAGGCGCTCTCACAGAGCCAAGAAGTCAGTTGTTCTTCATGTGACTGCGACCGTGTCAAAAACGGAATTCCGTATGTTAATATTCGCAGACGTTCCCATCATTATAAACAAAGCCACTTTTTAATCACCCGAAAAGGTCAGCTCAGCCAGAGTTCCTGCAACAGGAAATGTCAACTCGGGTTGTCTTTAGACTCCTTTTTGGCTTTCAGGCACGAAGGGCAACTCGCACCTCGGGCCACTCTCACATCTTCTTATACATGTAGATCCTAAAGCTAGTCTCTCTTTTTTTTTTTTTTTTTTTTTTTGTATAAAGCTCAGGCAAATAAGCAAAGTTTTAGCATTTTAAACTTCGAGAAATACTCCAAAAAATGGGAATAATGTGCATTTAAACATTTGATTCTACTGGTCCATAATCCGATTACAAACTAGAATCTGGTTCGTTACAGAACGTAGCTGCTCAATTTGACTGATTTTACCACCGGGAGTGATGTGTCACAGTGTTTAATTTCCCAGCGTGGTTGAATTCTTGAATTGTAAGGCTTGGATTTAATTTCTGTATTAGCAGCTCTGAAAATATTCCATCCGTCCATTATCTGTACTACTTATTCCAGGGAACTTGGATGGGATGCCAGCGCATTGCTGGGCACGAGCACACGCACGCACGCACGCGTGGCAACGTGTGTGTGGAGTTTTCATGTTCCCCCTGTGCTTTGTGGGTACCGGGTACCTGATAGTCTCAAGGCATGCATTGTAGTGTATGACGGTGTGACATGTGTTGTAGTGTATGGCGGCCCAGCGAGTGTAAATAAGCGCAAACGTTTATATGAATGTGGTTGTTCTAATCCATTTTCATTTCCATAGTAACATCTCATTCACAGGGATTTGTGTTGTTTAACAGAATCATTTTCAGTATACTTGAGGAACCGTGTAAGAGGGGAACCGTGTGCATGGAGTTTGCTCCCACAGTCCCAAGACATGCAGAGTAGGGTAATTGGCGTTCCCAAATTGCCTGTATTGAGTGCCCTACGATGGATTGGCAGCCTATCCAGCCCGCCCCAACTTGTGCCCAAAGTCTCCTAGGATAGGCTCCAGCCGCCCCCCGTCCCCCATGACCCTGTACAGGATAAGAATAAATGAATGAATGAATGAAAATTTTATCATTTACGTAGCAGCGCTTAACAGACATTCCCTCAATAGTCGCTCTTTTTCTGTCAAAGTTAATGAAACAGACAAAAAGGAAAAAAAAACAAAGATTGTTGTGTTATGGCTGAGACTGTCCTGCTTGACTGAGGAGACATCACTCTGGCTTCTTTTTCTGTTGAGAATGTAGCACCTCGATCGTGCTTTGCAGAGCACCTTACTCCCTTCACTGGCTTCACCTTGGAGTTTCGATCCCTTTCTGGCTTCTTGGTGGATATCGTTCTCTCCTCTAGCTCCACCTTCGACTTCATTCCTCCTTCTAGCTTTGCAATAGCTGTTGATTTATTTATTTCCATGGTCTTCCTTGGATCTCGCTCCAGCTCTGCCTTAGTGATATAGAGGAGACCTCTACCGAGTGCAGGTCCTTGCATCTTCCACTGGCATTTTGCATAACAGTCCAGGACATACTCTTGACAGTGTTTCATGTCTCAAGAGCCTTGCATTAAAGGATGGTGGGCTCTGTTACAGTAGCACCAAAGAGCAGCTAGGCTACATTACCCATCAGTCCCAGCATGTTAATTCAGCTAATGCGTTACTCACTCACACCAGTGCCTTGTTTCACAATGACTAGAAGCCCTGTTTAAGTACCTGTGTCATATTATTAAGCTTTAGTTATGGAGGCAGGGGTAGTCCTGGGATAACGGCTTTGGGCCATTTATCAGAGAGATTCAGTGGCAGAAAGAGTAGCGTTGCGACAGAAAAGGCTTCTGGTGTAAAAAATTTTGACAGAACCAGTGCGGATCAAATGATCGGATGTGGTGGCTCCTAGAATAAAGATGTAAAAAAGAAATATTCCAACCCAAGCACAGAGCCACATGGAGTGGTCAGACCCTTGATGGGTTCATGATTACTAAAAATCACAAGATAACCAATGCATCTCTAAAGATTCTGTTGCTTTTCTCAACGGGAGAACTTTTATGCGAGGCGGCTTTCACATACTGTTTATAGAATTCAGTCTGAATCTATTTGTTTTCGACATGGTTCTTAAGGCAGCTAGTGAGATCCCCAGAGCAATTCTGATTCTAGCTCTTAAATTTGAGCTGTGACAAATGACAGAGTTGTAGCGCTGTAGAAATGTAAAAAAAAACAAAAAAAAACATGCATGTTCTTGTTGTGCTTATTGGGTTCCCCTACTCGGTTAGGCGTTTGGCCGTATTGTCAGGGTGCGTGTGGACTTGTGTGTTGCATAAAAGTCATGATGCTCAGCAATAGTGATGGGTTGTTCATGAACGATTCGTTCTTTTTGAACGAGTCTTTAAGGTGATTCGTTCATTTTCTACTGGGCGTGCATGCGCAATGTATCCCAAAACCTCCGTAGGTTATGTACAGGAAACAGGAATGAGTAGTTACCTCTCGAGTCTTCTGGTCCACATCATTCGTTCTTTTGTCACATGATTCCCATAGACGCTATGCAGTGCAATAGATTCAAAAGAATGAACGATTCGGACTAGAAGATATGATGGTGAGCTGCTCACTCTGTTCATTATAATATGTCCTTAGCTGCATTGTAATATTTTCCTAACTGGAACTAGAGCCAAAATGTGCGTATGTTGACGTGTTGGGGGGCTGTTTATTGAAAATTTAACATTATATTTTATTTCTGATCAAAAGAACGAAATGAACTAAATGACTCAAAAAAAGATTCGTTCGTTTTGATGAACGAGATTCAAAGAACCGAGTCACTGAAATGATTCCAACTTCCCATCACTACTCAGCAGTGTATGTTCCTCTTACAGCAGTGACCGAAGTCATGGGTCGTTGCAGTCGACCATCATTCAGGGTAACGGCATGTGTGGACGGATGGAAGGATGGAGTTACTGTATATGAATAATTTTTTGCCAGGTTTTCCATCGCTTTGCTTATCCCAGGTTTTTAACAATTTTATAAGCATGTTTTTAGCTTACTGTGCCCCCCCCCCCTTTTTTTTTTTAAAACAAAAACCAAATAGCAACCCAACCCAAAGTATCAATTTCAGTCTCCGCCCTCAGCTTGAACTTTCTAGCTGTAATGACCCATGTGTCCCACCAGGCCACCACAGGTGTAAAGTCCTTCCTACACTCCTGCTGCCTGTCATATAGGGTCCTGGCATGCCCGTGAGACAACCTGTACAGAATGATCTCATAAAAAAAAAGGAGGTTAATGAAATACGGAACTGAATCCCTGTGAATGTAGGTATCTTTTGATAAATATCTACAAGAGCTTGGCTGGGAACCAAAACCAACAAAAACGTTCTAGGCCACAATAGAATCTCTCAGGCTCTGATAAAGGTGTGTGTGTGTGTGTGTGTGTGTGTGTGTGTGTGTGTGTGTGTGTGTGTGTGTGTGTGCGCGCACATGTGAGAGTGTGTGTGTGCTGACATAGGGACTGATACCGTTCAGTTTGTACAATCCCTGAACGTTAAAACCAAAAGTTTCATGCAAACGTTTTCACACATTGTGTCAGAACTGAAACAGCGTTCTCATTTTCTCATGCTAAGGCATCGTAAGTATGCTGAGGTCAAGTTGTGGCAGATAACTCGTTACAAAATGGCATTGAGAGCGCAGGTGCTTTTAGTTACACAAGCTGCCTTTCAAACGATGCTGAAACGCAGTGCACTTTCTCTCTTTCTGTCTCATGCGCGAGTCCTATCTGTTGCTCCGCGTCCGTACAGATTTAAACGCTGATTACCGACAAGCGGGACGTGAGCGCGATCAGGGTTCAGAAAGAATAAAGTGTAAATTACGGCAGCGCTATGCGTCTTGGACGTAACTGAATAATCTGTTGCGAATGAAATGACTCAGAGCTCTGATATGTTTTGTCGAGTTGCATGGCAACTGCAAGAAACATTCTCTGCCTTTATTTAACTAGCAATCAATTTTATAACTATCTCTGCTTTTGTACTTTTTAGCTTTTAGCACTATATTACAGCAAGAGTTTTTGTTGTGTGTGTAGGGGAAAATGGTGTATGTTCGATGTTTTAGGATCCTTTCTCCATCCTGAACATCTTAACAGCTGACTATTTTTAGGCCAGGATACTCATCGCTTCACTCTTCATTTCAAGTGCTCGAGCTATAGAAGGAGACGTACCGGGTCTCGCTTGTGCAGAGTCACCGAACCTGAGTCTGGTAATTGATAATAGGGTTCGCGGCTTAAAAAAAAAAACGTGGACGACGTCTCTGCGGCGATCTGCGCGGCCTCCATCGCAAATCGGAGAAGGCGCACGCGCTCTCGTCGCCGCTCTCTTCTTACGCCATGTGACATTTCCTCCTCAGTGTTGTGTCTGAGAAGAAAAGCAGCAATTACACCGACTGCTGAGAGATTTCGCTGAATTTATGCTCATAACAACCGCATTCCAGCCAAGATGGCCTCCACCTCCCTAAATAAACCCAAACAAAGTCACAGGAGAGTCCTGAGCACTAGCAATGCTCAATCCCGATTCACGTCCTACTTTGATCAATTCTTCTTCTCCTTCTTCAACTTCTTCTTTCTTCTTCTAGAGAAGCTTTCAATGCCTTGATATAAGTTCTGCTCATGTTCTAATCCATACACCATTGTGAATCCTCTTGTTTAGGAAAATCAAAAATGTTCTTTTATTTATTTATTGACTTTTTTTCTTCACCTCCTCCTTTCCCCAACCCTGCCTCTCCCTCGTCTCGTCTATCTGTCCCAGCTGTTCCGCAGTGGGCCGTCTGCCTGCCCCACAGCATTGACTGTTATGGGTTCATTGAGCTGGTATGCGCCAGGAATCTTCGGATCAAGGTAATTTCACACTGTTTGAGATTTTTCCCAGGATGTTAAGCTTCCTTTTTACCTTTGTGAGCCAGATAGCGCGCAACACATGTTCCAGACCCCCACAGCAGAACTCGGAGAGGGCTCCAGGAGGAGGCCAGGGGAACAACTTGAAAGATACACATCGTAAATTACGCCCTGACACATGAGTCGGCCCGAAAGGATCAGATTATCGTAGCCTGACCCGAGTGTGGTACTTGCCCTGTGAATTCGTGCGTGCCGGTGGAATCGGGACGAAACAGAAGAGTTGAATTGTGATACTCAGGTTTTAGTTAGGGGGCCTGACTTGGGGGCCTTACAAGTTTTTTACAGCAAGTAAGAAATGCATGCTGGGAAAAAAAAAGATATCAAGGGGAAAATTCTGATATCTTATCTAATATGGGCAAATTCATCAGACATTATTGTCAAATATGAGATGGTTCTTAAACAGTGACTTTTCTAAGTGTTTAAATATTTAGAATTTTCTATTCTGTTGCGAGAAAAATATTATTTCTAGATATAAATGCTTTAAAAAAAACTGCCAATGGAGTAGGAATATTTTTTACCCCAGATTTCTTCTTAATTCCCCCCCATCACTAGGGGGCTCCCTCGTCATGCCAGCGCCCCCTAGAACTGTTCGGTCATGCAACATTGGGAGCGGCGTAACACCCAGAGGATGGCTGGATTGATCTTGCGTCACAGACGCCCATGATTAGGCCGGCCAATCAGCTCTCTTTAGGCCCCCGGCTGCGAGAGGCTACAGCATAACCCGGGTATCTAACTAGCGATCTCTAGATGATAGGACGAGCACTTCACCACTGCCCAGATTTCTTCAAATTTAAATAATTATGCTTTATCACAATCATATCATATTGATCTTTTGCAAACACCAGGTCAGTCACAACAGCGGACGGCAGAAGACCTATTAACCAACATTAAACTACTATGTATTTTCATTATGTTCGAGGTTAAATTACGGATAGGTTACCCGGTGATCAGGTGATGACCTACAGGATTAACTGCTGCTTTAGACACATAAAAGTGTACCCTAGTGATTGTTTGCTTCTGATCTTCTAATCATTTTCATACGCAGTATGTCGTGGTGGACTTCGTAACTTCGTTTCTCAAAAGAGAAACAAGTGTGTGAAAATGGATGGAGAACATAATAAAGAGATTAATTTTAGAATTTTTGATTGGTTATCTTAACATAATTACCTCTGATGCTGTACAAATACATGATTTCTCCTGGATTTGCAGACAATACCTAGCGATAGTGTTAGCATTAGCTCATTCAGTGCTTCTGCTGTTCTTTACGCTTCCTAAAGTGACGTACAGGTAACGTTAAATAACACTGACATTTCAAGATTTCTAATTAATAGCTGACTAACTGTTCTTGGGTTAAATCTTACACTGCAAAAAAATAACCTCTTATTAAGCAAGTGAAAATTGCAAGCGAAAAAAATGTCTTGTTCTATTGGCAGATCATTTTGACTCTTTCAAGAAATAAATTCCTGAAAACAAGCTAATATCTGGGAACATTTGGTTAAAAATAAGCTCAATAGTCTAATCTTTGGTTTGTTGTAATCATGTTTTAAAAACTGTGACCTGTTTTGATTGTGAGTTTTGGCCATCCAAGTAAGTTAAGTCCATTTCGCCGTCCAGAAGTGGGTGGAACAATGGCAGATGTCATGCGCAAAATGTGAATACAGAGGAGCCCAAAAACTATTTATACACACTTCAACAGTTAATGCTTTTTTTTTATTTATTTTTTTTAACTTGAATTGAATTATGGCAGCAATGTGCAGTATTATGTTTCCTCTAAAGATATCAGTAGTCGCACCATCGTTGATACGATCATGTGATATATTTTTTATGTTTATTTGTGTATAAAAAATTTTAGGCCCCTATTATATTTTTACATAATTCACATAAAAAAGTCACTTTTTTGTAAATTAAATGTTCGGAAATTACGAAATTATTTTATAAACAGTCCTAACATTCATGTAGGCATTCATAAGCATGTTAATCTTAAATCTTTTATGTGCCTTTTCTGCATTTTCAGGTCACACTGCGAGCTATATTTGACAATGCTAGAATGCCTCGAGATGTTTCGGCAGTTACGACGCGTTCTGTTTGTGAAAGTTCAGGAAGGATGCAGCACCTGAAGATAATTTCAGTAGTTAAATTAGTTGTATTAGATCTTTTTTTGGTCCATTGTTTAAAAGCTATTTTTGAAAAAAAAAAAAAACAAGATGTAGGCAGCACCTGACGCATCTAGAACGTGAGAAAGCCGAAATTCTTACGGTAATCTCATTCGCTCATCTCTGACAAAAGGCCCATCTGCTCTGTCTGGTTCCCCGCAGGCTCCAAACCAATGGGTAACTAGCTCAGTCAAGGAGCTAACCAACAGAGGCGAAAAACGTTTGTTCGGTGTTTAGCAGGTGTAAATGTGGGATTCCTAATCTACACAGAGAGAGGTAGTGGTGAGGGCTGAAGTAAGATACACTATTAGCACACTGAATTCACAGTAAGTGTATTTGCACTGAAGTTGAAACGATATTTGGGTTTATAGAGAAGTCCTGCGTCTTTACTGTACTAGTGCTGCTAATCATTAACTCCAGACTGTGACCAAG
>JAOVVA010000001.1:31505973-31516413 GCA_028565275.1 Leiocassis micropogon
TATGTATAGCAATAAATGCAATAAATTTCAGTTTAGTAGTTGAAAAGTTTACTTTGGATAGTCATCATTCGGTCTAAGGATCCGATTTCTTTTTTTTTTTTTTTTTTGTAATTATTTGCACTCATCCACGTTTAGAAAGAAAACGTAGAAAGAAACGGAGACCAGATTTCAGTAGTACCTGATGCTGAACACTCACTGCGAGGTTGCTGGTGTCTTAGTGTTTTCTTATAGAGATGAATAGATTTATGATTAGCCCAGGTCAGTAATGTAGCTCTAATTGCAAGCCATGATTAGGAAAAACATGAAGAAGATCAACCAGGAGATTGTTTTCTTTGCTAGAAAGCTCAAGCAACAGTACAACACAATGCTTCTTTGTCTTTATGTAAACACTCACCTTTAAGAAGCCATAGAATGACTAATGTCATATTTATCTGAGTTTTTTTTTTTTTTCATTTTTATAGCCAAATTTTAGATGAATTTAAAAAGGATGGTTCTGTCCCCTGTGCCCTATCTGGGAATAATATTAAAGGTTGTTCACATTCACTCAGTGTGGAAAAGAAAATAGCAAAAAATGAAATATGATCCAACTTTGACATATCCACGGTCCCTCGGGCCAACTAACATTTCATCAATTCATATTCCACTCTAAATACCAAAGATACTTTAACTGGATGCCCGATAATCCGCATGACACTGTTATGACATACGTTCTGCTTAACTAATTTTTACTTAAAAAGTTACATCAGTTTCTAAAACCATCTCTCCCTCTCTTACTATCCCTGTCTCTCCCGTTTGTGTTCCTTAAGTGACGAGTGTTCCCATCCGCTGCGTCTTTGTGTCCTTTCAGGAATGGGAACTGGTGGTTCTTGGGAAATTGAAGTGGAACCTGGCTGCTGTGACTCCTAATGATTTTATTGAACACATCTTGAAGAGGCTGCCCCTGCCTGAGGATAAGCTGGACCTGATCCGCAAGCACGCGCAGACCTTCATCGCCCTGTGCGCGACAGGTAAAGGCCCCGGAGCGCCGCTCGATATATCACTGGCTCGTTAGACTCCTGCTAATAACCGTGCCTCAGAACGGTTGCATAGTTCAACAGTTCATACCGTTCCTAGTTATTAAAGTCCTTTGGTCAGCATTTTTTTTCTCTGTTTCGACATGTTCTATGTCTTTTCAGTATGTGCACCCATAAATCATAGCTTTTTTTTTTTTTTTTTTTTTTTCAATTTCATCCCTTTGGTAGTTTGCTCTTTAATTTCAAGGTTCTCCAGATGTGACAAGACTTAGTAAAATAAGCTTAAAATCGATCTTTAAAACCTAAAGGAAATGATGTGGCATTTGGCAGATGCTTTGTATTTATTTATGTTGTAAGGGAGAGCAATAAGTTGCTGAAATCCTGCGCCGACATGTTGATGAGTGTTGAAAAATACGTACATCTGCTAATCTCCGAAACCTGAAGTGCCATTTAATTGGAACAGTAGCTATGATAATACATACCCGAATTAATGCCACTGTGGCAGGCATGGTATTGCGAAACACCCTCACGTGGAAATATGCACATGCAAAGCGTAGCGTCGGACGAGGTTGGAGGACGTATTAAAGGGAATGGCATTTTAAAGGACCGAAGGATCTGGTTCAAGCCGTTTCCGTACGCTAGATGTTCTGTGTGAAGCGACGACCGAGATGGTCTGTTCTTGGCAAAGATCAAAGACCGAGAAAAGACAGAGAGTGAGAAAGAGCATTAGTGGGAGAGCATTGTCCCTGCGGATCCAAAACAGCAAAGCATGTCATGTTTTCATATCTCATCCCCAGCTTCTCACGCCTCCTAGCTGCTCCGGGGCATGAGTGCTTTCCCATGTTTAGGAGTCTTTGTGAGGCTGGTTCTCCCGCTCGCGCTGCCACAAGAGGTAATGGGATGTACTCGTATTTCTCCTGGGCTCCCACGTCCGTCCGTCCCCCCCCCCCCTCCCCCCCCCCACCAACGTGCGCACACACCTCTTCTCTGGAAAAATGCGGCACATGATCAGTGGTGGGAGGAACAGGACGACATGACAGCTCTTTAAACATGGCACGTTTGATGTGGGATCTCGTTTTGCGCATTGTGCAATGGATATTGTAGGTACGTTGTGAAACGACTTTGACAGGAGGCATCGATGATATCCATGGGAACTGGCTTAAACCCCATTAAACACACTTGCCGTCGTCATCCATCAACATCTCACCTTTTTTTCCCCAGAGACACTTAAGATGTCAATGTCAATTTTTATTAGATTTCCCAGTTATGCACATCTGCAATTGTCCAATACGTGTGCAGCACACGAATACTCTTTTGATCTTTGGCTAAATATTAATCTTCGTTTAAGAAATTCAGCCTATTTATATTACAAACACACACCTACACATAGATCGTACCTTACTATTTATAATAACAAGAACAAGCATGTTAAAAATTTCAACAAGCCTCATATTAAGTACCGGCAGAACCATCAAAAAAAAAAAAAAAATCAAACCCCTTCTATGAATCACACTTTAATTCTAGAATAACGTCGACCTGTCATTGCACTTGCCAAGCAGAAAGCCTCGGGTGCTTTTCATTTAAATGTCGGCGCGTCACAGCACAGACACTGAGACTCAGGCGATTAGCTCGGTCTGGGCGATGCGCTATTTATTCGATGGTGCTGTAGGTGTGTGCTTTGGTACCAAGATTCCACAAGATCTCATGTTCATGCAAGCAGTGTTGAGGAAAGTTGGAAAAGCAGACGCATAAAGGTTTGCGCAGTTTCATGTTAGAGTATGTTTGGAGGTAGTGATTACGTAAAGAATTTCCTGACTATTGAATTTCATGCTGATGATTGTCCAAGTATATTGACCCTTGCCTTGGCTTAATATGATAAATAAAAAAATTCATTCCGATCAGCTTGAATTCTATTTTGAATTCTATATTTTTGGTCCAGAATCCCCCTACTGTTTTAACACAATATCATATCATGAATCATATATAGGTTTTGATTAAACCTTTCTGTTTTGGGACATTTGGTTAGTATGGGCCAGAAATACACAGCAATTTCTTGGTGGCGTAGCGGTTAGCACTGTGACCTCGCACCTCCAGGGTCAAGGGTTCAATTCCCTCTCCGGCTTTGTGTATGGAGTTTGCATGTTCTCCATGTGCTTGATAGCTTTCCTCTGGGTCCTCGGTTTAGACCTCCCATGGTTTAAAAACATGCTAATTGATGTTGCCCAGGATTGGCTTCCTGTCTAAGCTGTTTCCCATCTTGTGCCTCCCCAGGATAAGCGGTACAGAGAATGAGTGAGTGAGAGATAAGGTTGGGAACAGGTATATGGATAACCCCTTAACATTTCTACTCCATTCATCTCTCCTGAGGATGTAAGCAAAGAAAACATCATGAATCTCACTCTCCACCGATTAGTCATTTGAACTACAGTCGGTCAGTCTGTTTGGAAAAATGAATGTAGTGTGAAGTACGAGGATGCTCGTTGACCGGTTAGTCATGTCTCCCGATGAGTCTTCTTCCTCTGAATAATTTCCTGCATCCATACAGCAGGAAGGACTAAAAACCGAGTATTCGCTTAAGAATTTCCTTTTTTCTCTGTGTCATACAAGTTCTCACATATTTAATGAATTTCTGATGCCCATAGAAACCACAGTATCCTGCCTGAGTAACGGCTTTACTAAGCTAACTGTTATACTAAGCCAAGAGAATTCCAAATGCCCCGTCCTTGCTTGCATTGGTTTAACGGTAGAGGGGAGTCTCTAACCTGGTGGTTTTGTGGTTACAGATTCTCTTTTCTTTGCCTAATCTGTGTACTCGACTTGTCTTATCTGAGATGTCCCCTAGGACTTAATAAATAGTGGCTGGTGTAGTAAATAGACAGCGGTCTTGGATTGTTCGTGTGTGTGTGTGTGTGTGTGTGTGTGTGTGTGTGTGCTGTATGTATGGGGAAAGGTCATCATGGTTAAAACGTGGTTCTGACAACTTTGTCATTCCTGTTTTAAGAGGCCCTGCTGCCTCCCTTGCCTGTGTACTGTTGCTCAAGCATCTCAGCAATGGTGCAAGACTGAAGCAAGTTATTACAGGATTTCGACAGTCGAGGAGGAACCCTGTTTTCATTTTGTTTGAGTTACGGTGTCTTGGCTGCCGATAAAAGCGTAGACGTTGCCCAAGATGCAAACAACAGGGGGACGGTTTTGAAATCCGTCCAAATCGTATCGATCGTGGTGTTTTAAACTCCTTTCGAGGATGTCAGGGCAGGCTTTGCAGTAGGCATTCACGTTAACTGATACGACATGGTTGCAACAGATGGCGGTAGCGTCTCAAAGCCGGGCTTTAAAGGGCAAATGTTGAAGAATCCTTCACATTAAAGGTCCGTCAGTGAATCTTAAGAGACGGACATACAGTAGCAGCTTTAGCGCCTACCACATTTTACAAACCCACAAGGGTCCAAGAATTTACTGTCTGTTACTGCCTCCTTCACCTACACACATAAGTGGCTTATTCCATTCGACTGCGGACTGCGGTGGGTAAGGAACCGTGATGCCAAATCCAAAAAAAAAAAAAAAAAAAACTGTTTACATTTGACCTTTATCAATCAGGGCAGCCTGGCTGCTCACAGGACTTTCTGTAAACGGAACAGCTAATAAGGTATGCAGTCGAATGTAATCCTGGCAAATGATTTATTGCCCTTTAAAAAAAAAAATTTGACGCTCCCTGGCTGTTTCTCAACTTTCCTGGGTGTTTAATTAATTTACAATTTAAATGCATATGCAGTGCAGAGCACCCACCCAGGAGTTGGCTGTTCTGGTATGATACTGGATCCAGTGTGTGTGGGCAGGGCATGAAAATGGCTCATTGAAGGAGGTAAGAGCCTGGCAGAGCGAGCCAGTCAGAGCTTACAAAGAGCCAGCCATAGCAAGCGTCATTGCTACGTACAGTGTTTTTTTTTTTTTTTTTTCCCCTTCAAAATGCATAGCCATATATGTGTAAAAATTATGATCATACTTTATCCGTCCTCTTTCCAGATGAACCAAGGAGTGCTCTTCGTTCCTCAACAAGCCTGTTTTGTTGCTAAAATTGCGCATCACCTTTCACATAATTTCGCAACCACGCATACTGTATATAGTCGTCTTTTTTTTTTTTTTCCTTCTCGTCCCTTTTTTGCGAAAGGAGGAACAGAACCCAAAGAAAGTGATGTAATGTAATTCATATTTCCTTCTTGGCTGGAGCTGAAAATCACTCGCTGCTCCCAGAAAGACAAGCACATTTATTAGTCAATACACAAGATCCACAAGACCAGTGTCTGGTTCTGAATGTTAAAAAGGCAATAAAGGGATAGTTCATCAGCCATCAAAGGCCTCACCTCATTGAATTTTCAGAAAAAGAATTGCGAAAAAAAAAAAAAACCATCACCATCAGGGCCATATTGAGGTTTGCTTTGAATACGGTAACACAGTAATGCGATGGCTGCTGGAGTCCACTCTACGAGCCCAGTGGTGGCCCAGCATCAGAGGAATGGCAGCAGGAGAGAGGGGGGTAGGGTCTTTTCTCCTGCCAAAACTTCATGAGGGTCTGGAAACGGACTAAAGAATGACGTTTAGAGGAATGCACCAATCCATCCATCCCCCCTCCACACACACACACATACACACTTCTCCAGTCAATTCTAGTGGCTCAAATCTGTCACCCCTTCCCCTCCCACCCAACCTCACCTCTTCTTCTCACCATCCAACCTTTGTGCAGGCTGTCATTTTGAAGAGGGGGCCGAATTCCCACTTGCGTCTCTCAATGGGACGGGATGAGGTGACAACACGGTGGGCAGCGAATCAACGTTTCGTTGGCGTATCAAACGTAACTCATTTAATAAGCTTGAAGATAGAAGCCTTACAAAACAAACAAACCCCAAGTAAACTCCTTGGCTGTGTTGTAGCAACAAATGTTAAGCATGTGTGCCACGGAGTCTGGTAAAGCATGAGGGCTGACTAATTAAAACGGGGGATAAAAGAGAAAGACCAGAGAAAAGAGAGTAGTAGAAAAGAAGGAATGACATAAATCAATTAAGGAGAGCGGGGACTCGTTTTACATTTCGTCCTCTCTCGTTCTCTCTCGCTTATCGCTCACAACGGGCTCACTTATTTGCATTGTGTATGACCGCGAGGGAGCTAACAAGGGTATTGATCTCTGTCGCGCACGCCTTTAACCACATGTGGTTCTACAGAAGGACCTACAGCTGAGAGCATTTGCAGAGCAGTGTTAGCTCTTTATTTCTTCCTTTCCAAGGGCTCTGGGGCTCTTTTAATTTTCTTTTTAAGGAAGTAAACCATTTACTTATTTAGAAGCTGAAAAAAAAAAACTTGGATTGGCGGATGGGAAAGCTAGAGTGCTTGGGGAAGAGGTTGCTTTTTCAAGTCCAAATGAAACATTATCCACATTCGCAGTTATACAGTGGTCCCTCGGGATAGGAACGCACCACCTCACGAATTTCTGCCTTAAGAAGTGAAATTTTGCAAGAAATTTGTCTCGGCATACGAGCGAGTGAACCGAACTCTGACTTAAGTTGCATGTACGCCCCAGGGACACAAAGACACAGCACCATGGGCCCCAAGAATGTTAGCAAGGATGGTAGCAAGAAGAAAAAGGAGCCGCTTTCAGTTTAGTTTTTAAAGCAGCCGGTGCCAAGAGGAATCATAAATTAAGGTTAAGTGAGGTTTAAAGCCTGGTAATATTTTTTGTGGGCTGGAGCGGATTATCTTCATTTACATTTTTTCCTGTGGAAAAATGCGTTTTACAAAACGGATTTTCGCCGTAAGAACTCGCCTCCGGAACGGATTAAATTCGTATGCCGAGGTGCAACCGTTGAACCCTTGACCACGGCCATTAACCCTTAGTCGCTCAGATGTGCAATGAGATAAAAACGTAAGCTCTGGATAAGGATGTCTGCCAAATGGAATAAATATAAACGTACTATAGTTTACCATAGTAAATACCATTATTAAGGTCTAACGCTCTTGTTTGTTTATTTTTTTTTAACACCTTCACAGAATTCGACTTCGCCATATATCCTCCATCCATGATTGCCACAGGAAGCGTGGGAGCAGCAATCTGTGGACTGCAGCTCAACAACACGAACCATGCACTGTGGGGGGACAACCTTACAGAACTGCTCGCTAAGATCACAAACACAGAAGTGGTGAGTATTACAGCTTTTAACTGAATGTGTGTTCGGAGAAATCAATGATCAAACAACAAAATCTATAAGGCTGTGCTTGCGAGTCAGCGGATTTGACTCATTTAATGGGATATGTAGCAAATCTATACCACGAAGTTAAAAAGAGTTTAAGGACATGTTAGTGAGGAGCACAAAAAAAAAAAAATTCTAATCCACGATCACCCAGAGCAACATATTTGTGTTGGGTGAAAATTAAGCCATTGGCAAAGCATCAAACGTTTTCTCTTCTGTTTTTCACGGCTGTCCCCTAATCCTTTCTGCCTCTGGCACTCCCTTATTCGCCCCTAAGAGGTCACGTGCAACGTGTGTTTGTGTGTATGTGTGTGTAAAGCTCTGTAAGTATAGTTGAACAGTCATTGAAATAAAGGCATCAGGTTTGTTTTGTGTTTGTAAGGTTGTTCCATGCGAAATATTGCACTGAGACATGGACCCGGCATAACAGGCAAACAGTTATGTGTCCCTGTGGCAGGTTGTACGTACGGTCCAAACGCAGACAACAGGGAGGGGGTACAGGGGTGGGCTGGCTTTTGTCAGGGTGGTAGCCTGCTTCAAAGCAGGGAGCGAGGCGTTGGGGAAGGGTGATCGCAGTGCCTGTAACAGAGGCGTTATTTAAAACCAAGAGCTCTAAGATGAGAAGGTCCCTCTTTTGTTTGCAGGCACCATCTCTGAAAAACATCAATGCGGTACTGTGGAGTATGTGTGTGTGTGTGGGGGAGGGGGGTAAGTTTTTGACCGTGGCTCTGAACGAGAAGATTCTGCTTTTCTCCTTAATGGGCTCGCCTCCAACTTCAATTCAATCTGACATTCAGGCACTGAATTACTGGAAGTGAAATGGGATTGACCCCAACCGAGAGACTCTGAGGAAAGACTCCAGAGAGCCGGGGTGCAGTGCTCGGGCTTATGTGGCTTTATGCAAATGTCTAATCAAGCCTCACACTTCTATTGGCCTATAAAGGATAAAGCTAAATGATATCCTTTTTTCAGGAGACAGGAGTAGAGTAGGAAATGGGGTTTCGAGGAGTGAGCAAAGGAAAGGGCAGAGAGTTGATCTTCACCCCGATGTGTACTTCAAGTGTGATCTGAAGGGGTCAGCCTCCCTTCACAAAGTTCACCACTGGTTGGCAAACGGCTCCTGCGCCGGTGTGTCAAGACACTCACCACAGCGGAGGAAAAACAAACAGTCCCCCTGAGCAGTTGAACGTTCGCAGTGTATGAGGAGTGTGAGGTCTCAGCCAGCAGAAATGACCTGCCCAGACCATCAAGTCTTCACATTCCCAGATGCCAACAAGCCATGACTTAGGAAAACATGCAGGCGTGGGGGAGAAAGCCGTCAGGATCTGCTAGCGTTTGGAGGCATCTTCATCGCAGATAAAACTTGTAGGGTGTCTGCTGTCTTCCTTTTCCTCCATTGTTGTTCAGTCAGCATGAAGACCCCTGACGGGGGACAAGTTCCCACATGTGATAGCAGATTCCACTCCATTTAAACAATGTCTGAGCAATAATGCTTATCGCTTTTTGGCCTCACTTTAGCGTTTTGCCCGACATTTCCTTCAGGACCTGATGTTGTTAAATGGCCCGCAGAGTGATGTTTGATGAGGAGGATAAGCACGAGGCTGTGAATGCTGAACAGCTCTACGACCCTGCAAGTCCGGCGTCTTGCGGTATCCAACGCTTGTGGCTTTCACCAGACATGTGACACGGCCAGCTAGCCTCGTCTAGTCGCTACTGTAGTGTTTGTGTTTGTGTGCAGCCTGAAACGCATCTGGTACGATGTGTACAGCAGTGGGCTCCACTGCGGCAGGCCAAACCAGGATGGATGAAAATTTTGGCTTTGGCGACTAGTGCGAACTTATGGGCTCTTCGAAAGAAGTTAAAGCTTTGAATATTCCAGCTGGCATTTGGTGTTTACAGTAAAATGTTGTTATTACAGCTAATGTATACTGTAAATGGTGCTTTTTGGCTTGTTGTGTTTCTCCACAGACTCACTAGGAGTTGTTTATCTGACCGGTAATGTTGATTCCACTGGAATTGAATTAGAGTTCGCATTCAGATATGAATTAGTGGCGTTTCCTGTTCGGCTTGGGTCAGGGGCATGGCCCCCCACACTCGGCTCCTTTGCCTGTTCTGAAACTTGGCATAGACAAGAAGGGATCAGTGGTGAACTTTTATATCAGGATGTTCGTTGCATTTCTCCTCTGTAGCACTGAGAGGATTTCTTTTTTCCTCGCAGCCCTTCAAAATACATAACTGTAAAAGTAGGTGAAATGTCAGTCAAGTTGAAGTTTGGCAAGTCGTGAAACACACATCTGCTTGAAATCATAATGGTAAATGATGCTAATGTGAGTAAAAGTTTTTTTTTTTTTTGAGGGGGGAGGAGGGGAATAACTGCTCATTTTTAAGATATTTTTATTGTGTACAATCATGTGTTAGGACCCTTGGCCTGTTGCACCAAATGTCTGGGACAACATATTAATCCCTTTCATTTCTCAATCCTCTGCTGGCCCTGTTTTGAACCCAGCAAACTTTTCGTTATTCCCTAAAAAAAAGCAAAAAAAAAAAAACAGGCACCATTCTCTCAAGCTATCGCAGTACTTCATGCTATCCATAGCAGAGTAAAAGAACAACATTATGAGAGTAAAAACTTGATTAATTTCTCTATATAACCCCTTCTACACTGATGCACTTTTATCCCAGTGTTTCACTAGTGCTTGGATACCATTAAGGTAGAAAGTACGCTGGAGCCATGCTCGGGCTGAAACTCTGGCCTCCCAGGAGCTCCTTTAATATGGAAATGGCTTGGCGCGAGGTCAGGACTGTACGGATGATGTGGCAATAACTCCCAGCCGAGTTCCTGTAACGTGCAAGTGGTATTGGTGAAGGATTGTGTGTACAGTTCTCACAGTCTGATGCATCTTCTTAGTTCGCAAGTTGGCGACAAGTTATTTCAAGCTTCAGGCGTTCCACTCGCTGATTGTTCACGGGAACGACTGCAGTGGGCTCTGGCTCCACCTAGGCCAGGATCATCATTAACAGACTTCTAAAACGTTTGCACCGGTCTCCGAGTGGCGCAGTGGTAAAGTGCTCATCCTATCATTCGGAGGTCGCTAGTTCGATTGGGTGATTCTGTAACCTCTCGCAGCCGGAGGTCTAGAGAGAGCTGATTGGCCGAGCTCTCTCAGGGGGGAGGGATGAGAGGTACT
>JAOVVA010000001.1:31525827-31543381 GCA_028565275.1 Leiocassis micropogon
TATCTATCTATCTATCTATCTATCTATCTATCTATCTATCTATATATCTATCTATCCATCCATCCATCCATCCATCCATCCATCTATCGTTTGTAGATCCTCCAGGGTTTTAGCACTGATAGCTTCGAATGTTGGAAGTCTGGGGCTGATCATCTTGGGGAATTTGTCAGATTCTCAACAACAAAAGTCAAGAAATATTGATATTCCTGGTAAAGAACGATTGTTTGTCTACCTTTATTTATTTCAAAGATTTCATAATAAAAACGTATAAATAAGTATATGTTTTGCTCTTGCACTCAGCTTTCCTGCATTCACTTTACAGTTCATTATCTGATTTGTCTGAAACAGATTTGGAAGTATTGCAAACTACTTAAATAATCTAATAATATCTGTCTAACTTGTCTTGATTGGTTAAACGCCACTTCTTCATATCTTGTGCCACACAATCCAGACCAGGAGGTGGCGACATTGTGCAAACTGCTCATAAACTCGAGCAAATCTGTTCTGCAGTTTTAACACAAACACCATTAAAAGTTTACCTAAATCATTTTATCTGAATGGATTCTGCATCGCACACTGACCAACAAAACAGATTAAATCGCACAGCTCTTAAACCAACAACTCAAATAAAGCCTACAAGGAACACCCAACATTCAGTACCAACATCCTTGCTTATACCAGAAATCACGTGCACTCAATAAGAACTGGTCCATTGCTGCTAATTTCTAAGCAGGTTTCAGTTAAAAACCTAAAATGAAGTTTTTAGTAATACGGTATGACATATTTCTGGGTAAGAAATTCAGTATTCATCAGCACTACCTTTGTACATTTACTGGGGGGCATGCTGGCATGGCATGCTGTTGTTTTTTTTTTAACAAAACATCTGCATTCTCCGTTTGTTGGATATCAAGACAGAAATAGAGAAAGCTACGATGACACTGGATCCCAGATTGTCCTGGGAGTGTCGAAAAGTGCCATCAGGCTTGACAATTGTTAATTGAATGTCATGTGATTTTACCAGGCTGGTGAGACAGATTCTGCTTCTGTTGCTGTTCTGAAGAAAGAGGTGAGGAGGTGAAGAGGATAGCATTGAGACGTGTGTTAAGGTTAGCTGGGGAAAGATTCAGGTGAGCATGGAGGGGGAAAGAAAAGAGGATCTGGGTGAAGGGATGTGTTCAGCAGTGACCAACTCTTTTATGTAGTCTCTGAACGAGGTTTGAACCCAACTCTGGAGGTTCAAGGAGGTGATGCTAAACACTAAATCATCATATTTAGGCACAGTTAGGTACTTTTTAGTATGAATTTCCTTATACATGTTTATTACTTCTGAATTGCTGGGACAAAACCGTTTAGTGAAAAATGTAATTATGATTAGTTAGGTGAAGTCCAATGTCATTAAAATAGACACCCTGAGATAGAAATTCTAAGAATAGAATAGTCCGAAAACTGTTGCTTGAATCAGATATAGTCTTATAGTCAGTTAACCAGGGTTCTAAGCTCCATGGTCATACACTGATCAGCCATAACATTATGACCACCTGCCTAATATTGAGTAGGTCCCTCCTTTTGACACCAAAACAGTGATGCACTATATTTTCTGAGACCTTTCTATCAGAACCAGCATTAACATTCTCATCAATGTAATGTCCTGTCCACCGCAGGCCAGGAACATCCCACAAGTTGCTCTGACCCAGCCATCACAATTTAGCCCCGTCACTCAAATCTTTATGGTTGCCTATTTTTTCTGCTTCCAACACATCAACTTCAAGAAGAAAAAAAAAAAAAATCTTCCCTTGCTGCCTAATACATCCCACTCACTTCCAGCCACCACTGGAATTAAATATTGAAAATGTAGAGATATATGAAAAGTAGTATGATAAGCAAAAACATCATGGTTTCACTGTACTGCGGTATTGTGATAACAGCTCTGAAATGTTTCATTTTGAAATGTCTTGGCGGAAGAAAAACCCCACTGCACGTGTCACAATTTTTATACCGACAATGACAATGTGATAAGCGCCTGGAGTGCGGTGCAAACTGTTCGGACATGGTAATGACTCAGTGTGGTCCCTTTAGACCTGGTGATCACAGCATGATCATGTGTTTGATGAAAAAATAGTGACAACATGATAGATGTGGAAAAGCTTGAAAACCTGAACAGGGACATGGATAGGAAATTATATGATGTTGATAAATAGACATTTTTACCATGATCCCACTGTGTTCTTTGATGTTTTAGGAAAGTCAAATTCTTAGAAAAGTAATAGCATACCATTCTCATTTCATGGCCAAATCTGTTACTGGTAGTTCACTGGTACTACCTCCATTAATTAACAAAGTTTTGGGGATTTAAAAAATAACACAATAATACTAATAAAATATAAAATACATAATAATACTAAAATCAATAATTGAATTCTTCTTTGGCGATGAGAAGAAACCATGAGCGCTCCCAAAGGACACAACTGGTACGACACATTTTAAGTTATGGTGGTCCATGCATTGTTAAGTTCTCTTTAAAAAAAAAAAATTAATAATGATGTTTGTAAGATACAAGACACAGTAAAGGATGCTCTCTTTATATCCTGGCACATGGAGGATTTTAGGGTCAGCAATATGTTAAAAAGTCTCTCAGTGTGTTTTTAGCCGAAGCTCACATTAAACGAATACAGAATGAATGTCAGTAAACTGTATTTCTTATGCAGGTCAGTGAGACACTGTAAATAGTTGAACTGGAGTTTCATGTCTGGAGTTAAAAAACATAAATAATATAAAATTATGTTTGATGGCTTTTTTTCTTCAGGACCAGGGCATGGTAAGTTTGTCCTGCTCCTAACTTTAACCCTATACTGCACATTTCGTCCTCATCTTCTTTTGGCTGCTCCTGGGGTCGATACAGCAGACCATTTGTGTCCATCTAACTCTGTCTACCACATGTTGCTTAGTCTCTCTAACCTCATCACATCCATAAACCTCTTCTTGATCCTTCCTCTTCTCCTCCTGCCTGGCAGCTCCATCTCTAACATTTTCCTCCCGATATACCCCTCATCCCTCCTCGGCACATCTCCAAACCATCTGTCTTCTCTAACTTTGTCCCCAAACCGTCCTACCCGCACTGTCCCTCTAGTATACTCGTTCCTTATCCTGTCCTTTCTTGTCACTCCCAAAGCAAATCGCTCTGCCACCTCCATATCTGCTTCCTGGATATGTTGGGGAAAAAAATAAAAATCTTATTTACAAAAAAATACAAAAATCAATTTTTACATTCTATGAAAATTAGAAAATATCTGGATTAAAGTGTTATCACTTATAGATGAAGAAATAAAGTGTATATTCCAGCACTAGGCTTAGGACAGCAATCTAGACTTGGTATTGGTGTTTTTCAGAGGGTTATCTCACATACTCACTCACTCATCGTCTATACTGCTTTGTTCTGTATTCAGGCCTGCGGGAGGCCTGGAGCCTTAGGGTACACCCTGGACTGGGAAAGGAAAACCAAATGTTCTTCTTTTTTTTTGGTTTGGAAAAGTGTAATCAGTGACTGTTATCTGGGTTTAATTTAATCCCCGGAAATTTGTTTCCACGGGTCCTTCAGCATACAGAGACATGCAAGACAGCCCATAGTTTTAGGAAAAAATGTTTACACAAAACCTTGATACAGTTATTATGACTATTATTTGTTTCTTTCTATTCTTTAGATCTTTACGCATGCACAGAACTGAAATTTCCAAAGAAATTTCTTATTTTTCTCAGACTGAGGGGAGACTGTCCCATAGGCAAATAGCTAGGAATCTTAATATCCTTTTTTTATTGCCACCAGAATTATAGTTTAATCGAAACCAAAGAGTATAACTTTTAACAGAGTCACGACCTGGTCGACCTGGACCTGGACCAGATGTTCCTCAGGGCAGTATTAATATCTAAAGCTTGCTTTCTCAAAACTAAACATGCATTGGTAAATATTGTCACTGTATGTCTTATTGTCACAGTATTTATGAATATAACTTAGAAAAAAAAGGAGAAAAAAAAACAAAACAAGTAAAGCCATGACCCTTTTCACAAACCTCAATTTTGATTCCAGTCAAGAAAGTGCTCCATGACAAGCACTCAGAAGTACTGTAGATTTTTACCGTATTTATTAATTTATTTAGGTTTTAGTTTTGTTCAGTTTTAAAACCCTATCCCAGATTTTATTTTTCAAACCATATCCCAGTGGTGCTCTATTCGATTGAGATCTGGTGACTATGGAGGCCATTTGAGTATAGTGACCTCACTGTCATGATCAAGAAACCAGTTTGAGATGATTTTAACTTTGTGTTATTTTGTGGTTATAAGGAGACTGACATGGTCAGCAACAATACTCAGGTAGGCTGTGGCATTTAAGTGATGCTCAATTGGTACTAAATGGCCCACAGTGTGCCAAGAAAATCTCCTCCACACCCTAACACCACCAGCAGCAGCCTGAAACATGCTTTCATGCTGTTCAACCCAAATTATGACCAAACCATCCAAATGTCGCAACAAAATCGAGGCCTATCAGACCAGGCTTGTGTTGTCTAATTTTGGTGAGCTGATGCCAATTGTAGCCTCACTTGGTCTTCTGTGGTCTTCTGCTGCTGTAGCACATCTGCCTCCAAGTTTAATGTGTCAACAATCCCCATTCTGATGCTCGGTTTGAATTATTAAAGCAGATTATCTTGACCAGGTCTACAGGCCTAAATGCCTAGAGCTGCTGCCATGTGATTGGCTGGTTGGAAATTTGCATTAACATTCTGTTGAGCAGGTATACCTAATGGAGTGGTGTGTATGTGTGTGTGCATATGTGTGTGTATCCATATACATATACTTACCTAAAGAACATACTTTAAAAGAGAATAGACCCCGGTGTGTCTGAAATTGGTGTGCAGTGAGCTGAAGCTGCGGCAGTAACCTGCAAGATGTTCACTTTACAGATGATGCCAGTGATATAAAACATGCCAAGCAGGTGAGCTGTGGTTGCAGGACAGACTTACAACAGGCAGGGGGTGCTATTTAACTAGATATCAAGACTTGAGGTGACAGACCTGGCTGCTGGGATTATACCGTATGACCTCTAATGTGTCACAGGGTTATTAATACTCTGAGTAGCCAATATGGTGACCCATTATTATCGATGGATGGTGAACAAGTTGGCTGAGGATTTGTTTAGAATATAATTTGTTTAGAATTTAGAAGTAATGCATGAGTACCTAATAAATTATCATTTGTTAGCTAATAGGAACAGTTATTTTTGTTTTCCTAGCTCTAATGATCTAGACATATTCTTAAAATCTTTATCAACCAGCATCGACTTAAATGTTTCTGCACTAAAAGTTTGCTGTGCCAATACCCCCCCCCCACCCCCACCCCTTCTTCGTCTGTTATCGTTGTGCCCTTGAGGTAAAAACATTATCACCGCTTTCTCCAAGGTTTCCTCAGTGTAAAATCTTCTTTCTAAATAAACAATATGGTGAATAAGTAACTCTAAATATTCGGCTTACAGTTTGATGCCCACATCAAAAGGACAAAGTCTCAGGACCTAAGTGAAGATTTACATTCCAGACTGTCGAAATCATCATAAGGAAAATAATACATGCAGCAACCCAGACATTGTGGCAGCCTGATCTCTTAACCCTTAAAATTCAAGTGTGACAGATCCGTGCCAGCAACACAGGTCAACTGTGTATTTGGGTTTTTGGATATGTCAGGTAGAATGAAAGTTCTCATAAATTTTTATAACATGTACATTTTACCACTACTGGAATATGGGAATGACATCGCAAAAATGCAGAACTATCAAAACGAGCTTATTAATATTATTATTATTGGGGCCCAAGCACTATGACGTCATTCATATTACATCATAGCGTGTGAAGGGCCCTCTTGTCCCTCTAAGTAATTTTTTCCCCCCCAGCATCCGGGCCTTTTGGGGATCTTAACATGCTCAAAAATTCATGAAAATCAGCACACAGGCTGGAATCTGCTGCCATTAGGACGCCTGAGTGGTTGTGTCCTGGGCGTGGTCCGGGGCTGTCACACAAGATTTTTCTGCATAGCTCCTACACATTTGCACATATACATGCGAAACCTGGTACACATTTAGGACTCATTGAGCTAAACAACGTTCGCTGTGCATGTCAGGAAGTCAGTTAATTCAGAAGTCAGCAAAACAGACCCAATGGACTTTGATATACTCCTCCTAGCAGATTTATATGGTCTCCACCAAACCAGGCCACTGTGATATCAAGACAATGAGGATGTAAAATTGCAAAGGGATTTTTCATATTTCAAACGTTTCAGCCGTGACGATGCCTTAAACGTATGCCGTGAAGTGGCTAATGACTTCCTGAGTGACATCACATTAAGTGGAATCACAGTGCAATGCTTTTTAACATACTCTGATTAGACTCTGCTGCCAGATGAATGAAAAGTGGTGAATGAAAAGTAACTTCCTTATATATTGTTTCATAATGATGTCGATATCTCTCCTTTAAATTCATGTGTCCACTGGCGCCACCCGGGCAGTGATGGCGCAAGGTGCTTGGGCACAATCGTTGTTGCTTGCATTTATAATGCTATTAATAATTAATAATGCTGGCTATTATTGTTATTATCATTATTATTATTTGTTCATAGAAACAACCGAGAACAATGTTAAAACCATGTCGTCATGTGTATGCTATTTCTTTTCCTATGTGACCCATTTTAAATTTTTTGCTTAGTCATGTTTGTATAGTTGGTTAAAATAAACTAGGGTTCAGTTTAACAAAAGGAACAATATTGAAGAAATATAGCACCAGAATTATTGCTAATTACAATAATAATACAGTAATAACAATAACATAACAATAACAACACTAATAGGCAGCAGGTCAGAAAATCCCACAGTACACGCTTCCGGATGTAGAGACAGTGGATCAGGTGTGTGTGTGTGTGTGTGTGTGTGTGTGTGTGTGTGTGTATGATGATGTACGGGTCCTTTCATTTTGTCTTGTTAGCTCACATACTGTATATACATCACAAATAACTTTTCTTAGTGAACAGCGTAATGTAGCTTTGAAAAAAATAATGAAATATCTTATCACAACAGGCCTTGTGTTGAAGGTTTTACTCTACAGACTGGATTGCCTAATCTCAGTTAATCAGTTAAGATAAAAAAATAATAATAATAAACTGTAATAAATGTTTCTGCTTTACTGATTATTTGAAATGTGCATTATATAATGATGTGACATTAAAACCACTGCCAGGTGAAGTGAGTAACAATAAATCTCTCAAGACCCGAGCGACTTGGACAATTGCTAGACGGCCGGGTCAGAGCATGATCCCTGTATGCAGTGGTTACCACCTACCGAAAATGGTCCAAGGAAGGAAAACCAGGAAACTAGCATCAGGGTCATGGGCACACAAGGTTCATTGATGTGTGTGTGGAGCCTGTCTGGGCTGAACCCACAGAAGAGCTACTGTAGCATGAATTGCTGAAAAAAAGTGAATGCTGGCTGTAATAGAAAGGTATTAGAACACATAATGCATCGCCGTGTAGCTGCAGATCGGTCAGGGTGCCCAAGGTGACCCGTGTGCGCCAACGAAAGCACCTACAATGGGCGTGTGACACCCGATCTAAAGGAAATCGTTGAGCGATATAAGAAGATGGCCTGAGCATGTTGTTAATTTACACCATGTGGACAGCCGGGTGTGTGTGCATCGCTTCCATCGAGAAGAAGGTTGACGAAGACAATTTGCGTGATGCTCTGGGCAATGGTCTGCTGGGAAAACTTGGATCCTAGCATTTATACTGACGTTACTTTGACATGTACAGTACCACCTACCTTAACACCAAGTACCTGTACATCCCTTCTTGGCAACGGTGTTCACTAGCAGCATCTTTTATTTTATCACAGTGCTTTTGAATTCAGAAATCTGGTTTGTACTGTGTTCCTATTCATTAATGTTCTACTCTTACAGATATATTTGGACAATGGTTCTAAAATGGATCAATCATTTTGTTTATTTTCAGGCATTGGAAAGTATTCAGGATGGAAGGCTTCCCAATTTCCTAGTACAATCTGTTTATCTTATTGGCTACAGGAGGGAAAACGAGTGAGCTAATGACTGTTTGTAAGTTCTGTGACACGTGATGACAGGAACCTGTCTCTCAGACATTGCGTAATGTTAAATATAAAGAAAAACAAAGAGTTGAAATTAAAATTGGACTTGTTTTCCAGGCATTCTATAACATTAAATGGAATTGTGATCAGATGCAAAATATCATGTTCTGAGTGGTAGAAGGGGAACTGTATTCAGGGAGCCTGGAGCCTATCCCAGGAGACTTAGGGCACAAGACAGGGTACACCTTGGACAGGGTGCCAATCCACCGCAGGGCACACCAATTTGGGAACACCCATTAGCCTAATCATCATGTCTTTGGACTGTGAGAGGAAACCGGAGTACCCGGAAGGAACCCACCAAGCCCAGGGAGAACATGCAAACTCCATGCACACAGAGACGGGAATCGACCCTGGCCGGGAATCGAACCCGGACCCTGGAGGTGCAAGGCGGGAGTGCTAACCACTCAACTCCATCGTACTCTTGAGTGAAGATCCGGATCAGATTTCTTAAATCTTTGTTCCAGCAAATGGTGAATGAACATTGAGACAAAGTACATCTCAGCCAGACGGGCCTCCAGTCGGCCAGAGGATCCAGTTCAGAAAGATGTTTTCTCCTTTGCCATGTTGCCTATGTGTATCTGGCATTGTGCCATCCCACTGAAAACTTTCCCGGCGCTGTGCCTCTGGGTCAAACGTGGCTCAGGAGTTCTCAGCCTGCTCATGCACAGGAATGTGCCAATTCATAGTGACTTCAGAAGGTTGTCATGCAAGAGATGAGCTGTCTGGCGTGAAGCGTTTGTTTGTAAACCGCTGAGATCATTTCAGGCCTGAGGCCAAGTAAAGTGAAGACTTCTGTGTAATTCATTTACCAGATAATATAAATGAATATAATGAAGTGTGGCAGTGTTAAATGCTGGTTCATCGTGAACAGAAGAAAAAGCAGTGCCACGGCTCCTGACACTAAGTGCATGAAGGAAGTCATAAAGCTAATGATGCACAGCCTTTGTTGTTACTGGTTAATGGGGCTTTAAATAAAGCAAATTTTCCTCTCTTTTTTTCCAGGGACAAGCAAGCACTATATCTACTCTGAATGGAAAAACAAAGAACTTGTACTCTGTGTTATACCTGTACTAATTCTCACGCCAACCCCATTCTAGGTTTATGACGTTTTCAGACTAGAGGAAAAAAGTTCCAAGCTATTAATCCAGCCATTAAACTGCTGTTCATCCCTGGCGACTCATCCCCCGGTCAAGACCTTGTGATCTCCCTGGATAACAATCAGATCGCTCCTTCAGCAACTGCCCACAATCTTGGGGTAACTCTGGATTACCCCAAACTGTCATTTTCTCCACACATTGCTAACCTAACTTGCTCCTGGTAATTTCTTCTTTACAACATGCGACGAATTTGTCCATTTCTTTCTTCACAGGTTACTCAGGTACTTGTTCAGTCCCTTGTTACTTCAAGACTGGACTCCTGGCAGGTCTGCCTCTGTCCACCATTCATCCTCTGCAGATGATCCAGAACGCAGCTGCACGTCTCGTTTTCAACCGTCCCAAGTTCTCCCACACCACCCCACTTCTCCGCTTCCTGCACTGGCTTCCTGATGCTCGCCTACAAAGCCAAAACGGCCCAGCACCCACATACATCTCTGCTCTAATCACACCTCGCACCGCACCACGTGTTCTCTCCAATCCTCCAGCAGTGCTTGGCTGGTCCCACCATCTCTCAGAAATCAAGGGAAATGTGCATCTAGACTCTTTTCTGTTCTGGCACCTAAGTGGTGGAATGAACTTCCTCTAGATGTCCGTACAGAGGAGTCTCTGGCAATCTTTAAATGATGACTTAAGACATATCTGTTTCTTTAGTACTTGGGCTAATCCGAACAGTGTTTGACTGATGGTACTTAGTTAGTAACCTAGTAACCCAGTGTAAGAATCTATCCAATGATGGAAACTACAAAGCACTTTAGTAAGTCGCTCTGGATAAGAGTGTCTGCCAAATGCCTAAATGTAAATGTAAATTAAGCACACATGTTGTCGGTGTGCTTGGTGGGTTTTCTCCGCATGCTCCGGTTTCCTCCCATAATCCAAGGACATGCAGATTTGGCTTAGTGGCGTTTCCAAATTACTTGTAGGCAGAGTCATCCTCACATCAAGATACAGTATAAATGGTTCTTCATTGTATAAACATGATGGAGGCGGAGTCATCATCAGAAACTACTCCCATCAGGATAGAAATGTTTGATCATTGAATGAGCGTGATGGAGGTGGAGTCATCCTCAAAGAGATCACACCCATCGATATAAAAAGAAATGTGCCACTGTATAAACATGATATGGGCGGAGCCATGCTCAAAAAGACCACTCCCATCAAGATAGAAGCGTTTCAATGTAGGATAAAGGTGATTAGTTAAAAAAAAAACCATTGTATTGATCAGCGAAGTCAAATGATGCTTCAGTCTGCAAAATAAACGAATGCCCCCATTAACTCATACAGTATATAACCGATATACCAAGTTAAACACCTACAATTCCATGTGTGAAATGGGACACTTTTATGTACAAGTTGATGAAAAATCTAAAAATGTAATGTATCATGATTAAAATATGATTAAGAAGTATCACCAGATGAGTATCTATAGGTGTGTGTGTTAATAATTTGAAGCATTTCCTTTATTTACAATTTCAACTTTAATACTAAAAATCATCAGCAAGTGTTTGATGTAAAAGCATTACTGCATGTGCATGGCATAGTCACTTTTTCTCGCCAAGTATCTTCTAACTATTGACATACGTGCACAAACCGAGATCAAGTCCCTTTCACGTGATTGTACCCCTGCTGAAAAGTACACAGCTGTGTTTGTTTAAGTAGAATCATGCACCACTTTTTGATGGCATTGAGTCATCTTTCTTTTTTTCTTTTTTCTTTTTTTTTTAAATTCTGGCTGCATCAACATGGTTGCTGTTTAAGTTCATATGACCTAAAGTTATCAGTATAAACTGGAACAGGACTGTGTTGATAATAATGTTATGACATTATGACGTGTATCAGTACTGTGCACAAAAAAAAAACCACACAAGAAGTAAAAGAAGAAGTTTTTCTTTTTTTTATTATGTTTGTATAAATACAAGTGTTATTTTAGTTTGTAGTGCACAATAATATGATTTATAAAAAAAAAAAGACAGAGTACAATTTCTAAAATATATATTAAATGCAGATAGACATATGAATGACTTTTAAGATATTAAGCTTAAGTATAAAATGTCATATATGATATAAACACACAAATAAATAAGTACATAAAAGTGTCCAGCACCATTTGAGCCATTTATAATAGTTTTAAGAGATTAATCATTATTTGGAAAACAACTCAAAATTATTAAAAAAAAAAAAACAAACTATCCATAATTACTTTTTTTTTTTTTTTATCAGTTTTTGCTTTCAGTGTTGAACTCTATGACCGTTGCTCTTGAAGTATCATAAATGAACTATGCTCTAATAACACGAAACACAGATGCTGTTTAACTGTTAACTTAGTAAATTAGGTGAAAGGACAATTACTGACCTACTCAGGGCAGGTGAACTTGTCACATGTCACGTCATAGAGCTTGCAGCTTACAGCAGATAAATCAGAAATAAAACACGCGTACGGGAAGATCATACGAGAAGCCGAGTTACTGTAGTGTTACAAACGTGTAATACTACAGTGACACAAGCTTACTTATTTATAAAGGTAGAACATAAAGCTCTATGTTTAATGCAAGTCAAGTTATAGTTACTTTTGTTGAAATGCCTATAAAACAGGTTAATGCTTATGTTACAGCAGATACATACAGTACTGTGCAAAAGTCTAAAAGGTCTCAATTTGGTCTTGCATTTGGTCTTAAAGGTTTCTTTTACGGCGTCTCCATTATCAACTTGATCAAAAATGAAAATTCATAATTAAATGAAAATGAAAAATGGTTCTGTGGCAGTAAAGGAAGCAACATGTTACAAAATACACCATTCGTCAGACATACAGTACCAGGGGCATTCTAGGCAAACCGGGACCTGTGATGAAATTTCATGTGTATAAAGATGTAAAAGCGATTGACATTTACAGAAGACTTCAAGTGCAGAACGGAAACGAGACTCCTAGCTGCAGTTAAATATTTGAACGGTGCAGGCATTTTTAAGAAGGCCGTACAACCGTGAACGACGATCCCGGCCGAGGTGGCTCGGAGCCCAGTGCAGCCGCTCCCGTGGCTTTGGCCGTCGGTCTGATCCTTGAAAATTGACGGATAACTTTTCATCATTACCTTATAAAACTGCACAACATCTACCTGAGACCGCTTACGCATTTTTAAACATTAGCAAGTTGTTACATTTAATACTGCCGATGTTTTCATTAATACTGTTTATTGCTTTCATTAATGCATTTATGTCACTTTTAAGGCTTCTTTGTTTGCACAGTACTGTAAATAATTCCAAATTGTCTTTTCACGTCATCCTAATGTTACAAAGTGCTGACACTGGAGACTCCTTCCATAAGAAAGCAAGTCCCTGCGTAAGCCGTTCTTATGTTTTAGCGAACGAGTGCATGAATATAAACCTGTGATATGTTTTTCTGTCAGAGCTTCTTTTACAGAGGACGAATCGGCACCTTCTGAATCAAGTATTCAACATCGTATGGCTGTACAACAGTGAAAATCGCGATCCCAGGTAGTGAAGGTATGGTGATTCTCCACTCAGAATCTCATTTTTCTGTTTCCCCAGTGTTTTTCCAGAGTAGGCGGTGGTGGATTATGTGAAAGCAACACCTCTAAAGGATCATCCACTAACGCAATGGTCTCCTTCGAGACGTTGCCACCATGCTCCGGGTCGCTTCTCCAGTTTCTCATCGCGCCTAAATGCGGATACTCGAATCCTAGCGGGTCGGACGGGTCGGTGTGCCAACCGCTTCTCTTTCTGCGGTACGTATGATTTTTCTGTTGCTGGAAGAACACAAAGCCTGACGGCTTTGGCGAATTGTGAGCGCGTATTTTGGCTCGTCGATGCCTGAGCAGCAGCACGTCGCCCCTGCAGGAGTCAAACACGTCGTAACGTTTGTGTCTTTTGATGCGGTGAAACCTGCAGTCCTTATCGCTGTCCAATACCTGAGGATAGACATGGACACACGCGTCACATCAACTGTGTAGAGGATTAGACGTTTGCCAGTTAAAGGTTGTATAGGATCATCTAGAGCAGGGGTCTCCAAATCCAGTCCTGGAGGGCCAGTGTCCAACACAGTTTGGTGATTCTTCTTCTCAAACACAGCAGATTTAACTAATCTGTTAATTACTAAGTTCAGTGGGTGTGCTTAGGTGTTGGTGAATTACAAACTGTGCTGGTCATTGGCCCTCCAGGACTGGATTTGGAGACCCCTGATCTAGAGAGACGCATAAGCTGCCAATCATTATCATAAACATCATTATCGTCTTTATTTAAATAGGTCCAAACCACAACAAAAAATTTATTTTATCGCATTTCATAGCAACTGATTCTTTTATATATGGAAATAAGTGTTTGATCTATCTTCAAAATACAGTGTTTAATAAAATACTAATCCAAACTAAATCTGAAACATTAATAAATCCTTAAATAAAAATCTTAGATGGAACAAATTTCAGCAAACTGATTTTTGTGATGAATAAATCTTCACTGAGAAATGGTGTTTGAAAGACCTTTGATTATTTTTCATGCAAATTTACTAAGAAGTGATTTGTGCGGCGTTGACTCATTCAATCGTGGCGTAACATTTATTAATTTCCTTGAACGATACTTACTGAGGTGTACAACTTTCCTTTGGAGTCCAAGCATAAGAAAGCATGACTTTTCACATTAAGGACCGAGAAACAGTTTGTATCCGGGTCCTTCCAGTATCCGAAGTAACCTGCGTGATTTCAGAGGAGCATCAACGATCAGAACACGCCATGACAAAGCTCGGGAAATCTAACGAAACTCCTAACGTACCTTCTGAACCTTGACGAACAGGTTCCTGAGCTCTGTCTCGGCTGATGAAATAGCTTTTTGCTTCGAGCCGTCGTGGAGTTCCCGGCTCGGCTGCGTCGGGACCGGAGGGTAAGGATGTCCGCTGCAGATAGTAACAAGTGGCTGTAGTGTGGAGTGTGAGCACAGCCCAGCAGAGGAGAGGGACTGAAAGCATGATCGGTCTGGGTGAGGGTTTGCATATGGAATCCCTGTGTACGCGTGTGTGTCTGTATTTATTTGGGTGGGAAAAAAAAAAAAGTCCAAAGTTCCTATTTGCATACTGAAGTGGCCTGTAATTGGCCATCTCCTGTTTGGAGGCTGCAACTAGGGCTGACGTAACTCTGCTCAACCTGATGCAATGTTATCATATTATGTCATGTGGATCATGTGGGGGATTCACCGAGGATGTGAAGGAGCTAATGTCAGGTTTTGTAACAGTTACAACAGTCCTCGGGAGCGCAGGAAATAAATGATAGTGATAACACTCACTGGCATTGAAACACACTGTTATCTAAACTTTTAAACACTGGTTTTAGTTTGATAAGTCTGTAAGTCGTCCCTCGCTGTACAAAATTTCACGGCTCTCCAACTTTCTTTTGAGCTGCTGGACATTGAAATTAACTTGAATCATTAAAGTAGAGTGAATTAATTATTTTTAATATAATGCTGGATGGAAATAGAAATAAAAAGTCGTCAGTTTAAATAGTAATAATAATAATAATAATAATAATAATAATAATAATAATAACTTGTGTTGTATTTGTTATTTAAGTTTAGTTCAACTAACTGTTGCTCCATTATCATCTTTATTCTTCCTGGTGTTGTAGTGCCTACCCAGGGACCCTGGGACCCTGCAGCTGTAAGGCATCTCTGGTCGTAAAGCGGTAAAGTAGGAAAGGAAGTAGGTTGTAGGAAAAGACTGCGATATTCAGTAAGGAAATCATCGCCCAAGAAAGAAAAAGGCACCTACTGTACTTTCTCAGCCTGCACAGTGGTACAGCAGGTATTGTAGCACTGCCACGTCGCAGCTTTAAGGTGCCAGGTTTGATCCTTATCTTCTCTCATTGAGGGGTCGCCACAGCGGACCATCCAATCTGCACACAACTTGGCACAGGTTTTACACCGGATATCATTTCTGATGCAACCCTCCCATGTTATCCGGGCTTGGCACCAGCACTGGGCATTGGATGGGAATCGAACTCTGGCCTTCTGCATGGCAACCAAGAAACCTACCACCTAACCTACCTATTTCAATTTCACCCAGCTTCAATTTCTATTTCATCCAGCAGGGCGCTCACACACTCACACACTAAAGGCAATTTGGGGATCCCAATTAGCCTAATGTGCATAGGAGGAGGAAACCGGAGTACCCAGAGGAAACCCAAGACACACAGACGCCGAGGCGGGAATCGAACTCTTGACCCTGGAGGTGCAAGGTGACAGTGCTAACCACTACACCTAGCTTATTTTATTAATAATTATTCATTTATCTTTAGCAAACTCTTCATCCTAAAATCTTTACTCTTCATCATGATTGTTGTTTACCTGGAGCCTATTCCCAGGAACACATGGTGTGATTCAGGAATACATCCTGATTGCAGGACTCATAAACTCGATCACGTCTTGGGGGCAACTTAGACTTGCAGTTGCACTTACCTGCATGGTTTTGGGGGGTGGGAGGAAATCAGAGAAGCTAATGGAACAAACATGGGAAACTCCATAAACACAATAACCCGAGCTCAGGATCGAACTTTTAGGTGCCAATACCCCCAACTGCATCAGTGTACCACCAAATGCAGTAATTTTTCCCTCCTACGAGGGGCGTTCGGGTCAAACCGGGACTTTTGATGAAATTTCCCACGAATGAAGGCTAAAACCGATTGACTTTTACAGATAAGGCGCAGTGCTTTTTGAGGCAGTAAAACATGTGAATGATGCAGGAGGCTGTACATCTGTGAATTATGATCCTGGGCTTGGTGGCTCTTGGTGGTTCGTACAATCATTCACCAACACCACTTGCAAATTACAGCAACTCGGCTGGGAGTTATTGCCACATTCCCCGTATAGTCCTGACCTCGCTCCAAGCCATTTCAACTTGTTTGGGCCATTACAGGAGTTCCTGGGAGGCCGGCGTTTCAGACGTTAAACAGACAGGCAGACTGATCATGGCTCCGGCGTACTAAGAAAACCTTCTACCTTGATGGTATCCGAGCACTAGTGCATTAGTGTAGCGGGTCATTATATAGAGAAATAGAGGGAGTTTTTATTCTCATAACCGTGTTTTGTTATTGTCCCGCTTTAATGACTTGAATGTCCCTTGTGTTATGTAATGAACCTGGTGTCATTAAAGATGAACTTAGCTAAGCTAACTAAGCTTTCTTTTATAAATAAAGTGCATGCGTTCCACACTTTGTCCAGCAGATGGTGATCAAACTGCATTTTCCTTCAGCTGTTTTCAACTCGTCACTGTTGCCTACCAAGGCCCTTGTACTGAGTACCGAGAAATAACGATGAAGCACACGACACTGTTAAAAAACAAACTTTTATTATTCTCTCAGTAATACAGTTGACTGCTGTGCACAGCACATACGTACAAAATAAAAGTAAAACATATTTCTTATATTAGAACTCTGACTCCTTTTTAATTTTTTTTTCTTCTCCAGAAACTAAATGATCGGCGAAAAAAGTCTGTCGTCTTACAATCGTTTCAACAAATCAGAACTAAGGCAGGAGGTGAGGTATATGTTCAAAAAGAGGAGGGGAATTTAGAGGAAGCACAGTCCCCTCAGTGCAGGAATAGAAAAGCAGGAGAAAATGCTACAAGAGGCTTCACACACACATGCACATACCCTTCGTCCGCTATCTCTCACACTGCTCACGGCACTGCAGCCCGTAAGGGAACAAGAAATCCAGCAAAAACGCGCAACCCATTTCATTTCATTTTATAGCCTAGTTCCCCCACCCCCTCTTTTTTATCCATGCTAGATGCTTTCCACACTTTTTAAAGGTGCAGTCTGTAATGTTCATAAACCTGATAGAATCAGAGTTTCTAAGATATTTTAAAATGAAATACAGGAGATCCACAAAAGTACCATGCATTTGTTTATATTGTGGAGGCTAACCCCGCCCCCTGGTGGAGATATGTGTCATTTCAGCTCTGTGTCAGCAGAGGGCGCTAAACATTACACAGTGCTCCTTTAATGCAACGTCATTGCTTTTTAGTTCGTTATGGGACAGCTTAAAATAAGCCACATGGACAAAAATGCAGTAATTGTGATGATGATGATGATGATGATTATTTCATTAAATCAAATTTTATCATATTGCATGCCTACATTTGGGTACAAAGATTTTTTTTTTTTTTAAAGCATCCTTTTTTCCAGCTTCGATCCATCATGACCCCACTTAATATAAAGG
>JAOVVA010000001.1:31543481-31559052 GCA_028565275.1 Leiocassis micropogon
TATATATTAGAGCTGTCAATATTAACATGTTAACGCGTTGTGATTAATGTAGAAATTTTAACGTTACTATTTTTTTTTTTAAACAAATAAAACATTTGAACAATTTTGACTCTAATGGCTTGCCATAATCGCAGCGCGGTAACTCTGTGTGATAATGTCACTTTTAACACGGATAATAAGATGACTGAGGAAACATCACCAGTACTAAACGGCAAATTTCATTATAAAAAGTTTTGATTGAAATTTTCTCGAGCTACTTTCAAGGGGAACTGTTTTTACAAGAACATATTAAACGTAAGACACTGAAAAGGCCGTACTGGAGACCACCTGACATGAGTAAGTAACTATAACTACCTCGGTGTAACAGCACACCTAATCAATGACAAATGGCAACTGACCTCATTCGCTCTGGGTGTGTTAAAAACACAAGAAAGACATTTTGCCGAAGCATGTGCTATCCAATTGCGCTAACTGAGTTGAAAAGGAGATAACGCACATGCTCACCACTATAGGAACAGACAGGGCTCACAATATAAGTGCCGCTGCAAGGAGCCTACCATTCGAGAGATTTTAATTCGACGTTTGTTAAATGTTATGAGAATGTTTGAGATATTATAAAACTGCATAATCTCTTTCTTCTAACCGGTTTGTCATGCATGTCTTTATTCCCACATTGCACGTTTATATATCACAGACTACAACTGTGATTAACTAGATTGAATTTTTTTAAAGGTTGACCGCACTAATATAAGCATGTTGCATTTTGATATGAAATATAAAATGGATGGCCAATGAAACTAAACCCCTTTATAAACTGTTTTTTCATTGTGACCTTTCAAAGGTTTCTTTCTGGTGTTCCCTGTACACAGGGCTAAGGAGTATGATATCATCATGAGAATTCTACGTAGTTCTATAATAGTTACTGACTTGACATTTACTCCGTTTTTTATTTTTATTTCTTAACTTATTTATTGTCCAACTGTAGTAATTGACACATAGCGCTTGTTGTTGTTGTTGTTGCTTTGCTGGCGCTTTGTCACCAAAGCTAACTATCATAATTTACACTGCAAGCATCTTAAAATACACTGGTAATCATCTTTAACTTTTATGATATGATATTTTTGCCACATCGCCCACCCCGTAGAGCTACAACATTCCCGCACCCTAGTGCCAGGCAGGGCAAAATGAGACAAAGCCATCTGGTTCCTTATGCCATGTAAGACGATCTGTTCTCAGCAGAGCTGCGGTAGAGGAACCCAGCGGTGTCTCAAACACACTGCGGATCAGAAACCCCATTCCGGCTCGTGCAGACCTTTTCCCTTGTAAAGGATATCGCAGCAAAATAATAAAAATAATCATCGTACACGCCGTGTTTACAAGCCACGATCGGATCATTTAAACCGCCACCATAGCTTGTTTGTCTTCACCCGTCCAACTTTAGCCTTAGATTTATTTATGCAGTGTTTTTCAGAGGAGATGGCAGGCTACTATTTTAGGTCGGATTGCGTAACGTGTGTGCGCGCGTGTGTGAGACCACGTGGAGGTTGCGGAGGGGGTGGGGGGGTTTTTCTAAAAATATATTCCTAGTTTAAGTCGTCTAATACCCTGACTTCAACTCATAAGCCATTAAATTGATTGGATTCAGTGATGCATGAATTGTGCTGACCGAATTCTTTAAGCTGAGTCAGCTCTCCGCTTCGGTCTTTGTGTAAGAGCCTAGTGTTGAAACAGAGAAGCAGATAGGAAAGAAAATCTTAAAAAGACTACTATAGATTGGTTTTAAGAATAGGTTTCAGATCAAGCTTGGCATTTCGCTTCCAATGCTTTTGTGCTGCCAAAAAAATAAATGTTCTGCAGGAGAACCTGCTCCAGGGCTGGACAAATCACTAGCAGATTATATCTCAGCGATATCAGTTTTTCATTCACAGTTGGCCGACGGACAAGCAGCTTCAGCAGCTGTTATTTCACTCATCTAACATCCTGGGAAAGAAAAAAAAAACACTTTCCATAAAGCCCATATTTAAAAATCATTATGATTTTATGATTGTAATTATAATTATTTACATGTTGGTAATAATTGCTTATAGGCATTTTTTTTTTTCAAAATAAAACTCTAATTACGTGCAATAAGTCTTTACTTACTTACTTATTAAATTAATACACATGTTCATGTTGAGTCACTATTTAAAATAATGTCATGTAAAGTAAAATATTTAACAAAACTATTTATAATCAGTGCATGATTATACAGCTACTGGAAATTTTATTCTAAAGAACATTATTATAACATTTACAATGTCATCACTGAGTAAAGTGTATTCCTCAAATTATAGCTCAATATTAATAGGTTATAAGATGCAAATTGTTTGTAAATGTTATTATTTAAAATATAAAATTATTAGTTATTAAATTTTTTTATATTTATTTTTTTTTAATTAATTTTTTTATTATTATTATTAGTTATTAGCATTGTTGTGTCATACTTTATGAATATAGGCCTCGTAGACAGTGTTCCCATTACTAAGTTTTTTTTTAAGTTGTTTGTATAAATATTTGTTTTATGGAAGCTCCATGTTGTCAGTGTTGTGATTTTTTCTTTTCCTGAACCACACCACCTGATGCACTACATACTGAGTTATATATATTATATATAATACAATTGTAGGGACACTAGGGACCCCAGGCTGAAAAATTCTTGCAGACAATTTATCTATTTATTCCTGTTTTGTTACTCCGGATACATCTATAAAGAAGCAATATTATAGAGAACAGAAGCTGACTATTATCAGAGATATCTGTTTTTAAAAGTGTTAGTGTTATACTGTGTTATGCATGCTAAATATAGAACTAGATCAAGCTACCCAATAAAACGCATCACTTCAAATCTTTGGTGTAGTCTTGCATTTTATACTCTGGAAACATTTTAAAAGACCAAAGCCTTCAAACCATTTCAAGCAAACTGACAAATTCGACCAAGAAAGCAAGATAATCATTCAATCATCATAATCATTATTATTTAATTATGGTACACATGTCCAATATCTTTCGTGTACCATAGTCTGTTTGTTGCTGTTTAATGTATATAGTTCTTCTGATTGCATAGTTTTAAAAGTTGTACTCGTAATTTAGTTGTACACCGCATAATGACAATAAAGGCATCTTCTTTTAAGTAATTAACATCACCTAGCTAGCTGGTCATTTTGCAAAGCAGTTAACAGTTAAGCAATTGAAAATAAAGGTGTGAAAGATTTCTAGTACAGGTAGTTCCCAACTTACGACCGAGTTTCGTTCCAAGAGCACGTTCACAAGTCGGATTTGTTCTTAAGTCAGACAAAGTGAGTTATACACCTTTGACACGAATATACAATGTAAAGCATACCGATCCACTTGACTAAATCTCTGTCCCCTTTCCCCACACCACACCACACCTCTTTGCCATCCTGTGGTCAAAAACCATAATCACGCCTAAGGAAATGAATCTCACAGTGAAATGTGAAATGTAACAGTGTTGTCTCCGCGCCTTTAAATCGCGAGGAAAATCCCACACGCCAGTTTGTCCCAAAACTGTTTTTCACTGTATTGGACTGTGGACTCCGTCTCTTAAGGATTTCCCGAAATTACGATTATTCACCATCAGGACAGCTTTACAGGACAGAAATTTTCTATCATCGTACTCCCGGAAACCACTGCTCACTGAAACCGGTGAGGCCGACTCATTTCTCCCGCACCCCCACACGCGCGCAAACATACAATATACCAGACTTTAAACCTTTTCTACATTCACTTACACATTGACAATATTGTATATAATTGTAAATATTGGTATCTGGTGCACTACAGTGTCTATTTTTTGTCCAATACCTGTGAACTACATCCGTGATTGAACCGGAAGTCGAACCGTGGTCTGTTCGTATCTGCAGAAATTCATAACTCGAATGTAGGTAAGTCGGGAGCTACCTGTATAGTATTTTACTTTCGCTTAAGTTCTTATTTTTATATTTTACTTCTCTTTTTTTTGAGATTTTCATGTTGTGCTCGTCAGCTTTCAGAGAACTTCTTCAAAACACATCGCACTAAGCTTTGACTATCCTCCAGCTACACATCTGGAGCTAGACTAAAAACTAGGAGTTAGACAATTTTCCCAGAATGAGGAAATAGTGACAAACATGCAATACAGCATATCACAGCATACAACCTTTATAGATATCTAATGCTAGCTTAACGGGCACTCGTCTCAATGACAGAACACTACAGATGATAGCTGAACCGTTAGCCGAAGATAATTTGTCTTTTTGTTGAAGGTGCAAACAGTCTGATTTGTCCCCAGAGCTGTATTAATCATTTTATTATGCACAAATAGTTTTATCTTACTACATGCCACATTTTAGGCTAGCTTTGAGTTGCTGGTAGGCTAGCTAATGAATTATTGATTTGTCCATCCCTGAAGTCGGTCCTGCTGTCTAAAAGTAATGCAAAGTAGACAACATGGAGACATACTAATAAATGTATAAATTGCAAAAATGTCTTTTTTTTATAGCCTGAGATGTTTGCTTTTTGCATACTAATTAAACAAGCAAAAGTGTTAATCTTAAATAAGTGCTACTTTAGAACCGATACCAGCTCTAAAAACCCAAAAATCCATCAAATCTCAAGATCGAGCCAATTTCTTTTACTTGATACTTTACAAACAGGTGATAAGTCCAGTTCTGAGGTTACTGGCCATGCTACAGCTAAAAAAAAAATAAATAAAAAAAAAACCTCCAGTGTTTCAAAGTGCCCCCTTCATCAAGGATTAAAGGATCTTCCTCAGCTTGAGTCTCTAGTATAAATGCATGCAAGCTGCTCTTATTTCTGGCAAGTCCCAGATTCTCTGATATCTAGCTGATCTAAGTAAAGAAACAGCATAAAACGAAGCTCATTGCAGACCTCTAGGAATTGTGCTGAAGCCCCCAGAGTGGATCATCTCTGTTACAGCAGGATGCAAACATGCAATCAAAAAAATAGCCACAGTTTTAGAAAGCTAAGGCACCACTGTGCAGGAAAGGCAGCAGTCTCATGGGCTGTCGTCTCTCTCGCAAAATGGTGGAACAGATCAAAATCTTAAACAGTAAAGTATATAGATAAACGTTTGCGTATATCTTCCTCCAGTGCGTGACAGGCTAACACCTTTCCAAGCCAGATGTAGCTCTTTGAGGTAATAAAACATATCTGTTTCTCATCTGAAAGCTGGGGATGCAAGTCACACTGATGACAGGGTAAGGTTTACACACCAGTTATGGCAAGCACCCATAAAATGTGATAGGGGCAAAAAAACAAAACAAAAACAAAAAACAAACAAAAAGCTCCTCATCCATCTTATAATCTTAATAGAAATGATAAGCAGCAAAGAATGGCATGTACACAAAGATCAGACACACAGCTACCCATATATACATATATTTCATTAACAAGAATAAATACTATAATTACGTATTTTGTATCTTTTGATTGCAGTTCATTTTTTTTTCGTGCCTTGTACGTATGTATAAGTTACCTGCGCGAACGTCCAACATGTGCAAAAAAAGAGTGAGTTATTGCCAGGCTCGCTCATAATCGAGGGAGGAAGTGCGTGACAGTCATAGCCGGCGTGGCCTTGTAGCCTCTCTTCAGACGGCCATGTTTGCTCAGGGCGATGTAGAAGCCCTTATAAATGGAAGACTCGTAGGCGTTGTAGTTATTGGGAAGCAACGTCTCTCTGAACTTGCATTCGTCCCGGAAGACTCTCTGAAATGAAGTCGGGAAGGAGATGGTCAGTGGCCCGCAGCGCAGTTCATCAACTACAGACTTCCTGCAGAACATATAGCCTAGAACCATGAGTGAACCAAAGTGGAGTCAAGGGACAGAAAAGTAAGGCGGTGTGTTTTTTCCCCCCATAATATTAAAGGAACTCAACTCACTATTATAAAGCTTATAACATTATTGGGTTTTATAGTTATTATTTGATTTGACTGCTCACTTGAGTTGATTGGGTTTAAACTAGACCTCAGTAACTCAAACACCCAGGCCAATAAATGATGGCAAGTTGAGCCCAATGGAAAATTTATATAAATTTGTGAGAAGTTAAGGTATAAAAGGCTCTATGGGTCTAGTAAATGGCAAAGATGTAAAGGAGATTTGAGTTGCCTCAATTAATAATGTTACATTAATTAATTAAAAGTGGCACAACTGAAATAAATCAACGTACCAATCACAAATCGATGTGCAAATTGCCTTTCAAGATGATTTAACCTTATTCTAACTTTGATATTTATAATATTTCTTCTCTTCATTAATATTTCTTCTTCATTCTTCTTAATTCATTTATGAATTAATGTTGGTAACAAAGACAGTTAGTCACACAACCACTTAATATGTTTAGGGGCAATTACTTTTTCACATGGTGCCAGGTAGGGCTTGGCAGGTTTTTTTCCCCTTAATAAAGTGAAAAAATAAAATCATCATATAATGACTGCTATATACTGTATATAAAATTAGAAGGTGTGTCCAAACTTTTGAGCTAAGGTTGTACTGTATTTGCAAAGGTTGCACCTTTAAGGGTACATTGTTTGTACCTTTGTATGTATGTATGCATGTTTTTATTTATTTATTTATTATGAAAGACACTGATCAGCCATAAGGTTAAAAACACTGACAGGCAAAGTGAATAACATTGAATATCTCATTACATGGCACCTCTAGAGGGGTGAGATATATTAAGCAGCAAGTGACCATTTAGTTCCTGAAGCTGATATATTGTAAGCAAGAGAATTGGGCAAAAATAAGAATCTGAGTGACTTTCACAAGCGCCAAATAGTGAATGATAGGTAACTGGGTCAGAACATCTCCAAAATGGCACGTCTTGTGTGGTGATCCTGGGATGCAGTGGCACATGAGGAGCATATCTGGTCGTATCCTACCGGAAAGCTACTGTAACACAAATAGTTGAAATAGAGAATGCTGGCTCTGATAGAAAGGTATCAGATCACACAGTGCATCTGCTGTGTGTGAAGCTGAGTAGCTGCAGACCGGTCAGAATGTCCAACACGGAAAGCGTGTACAATGGGTATGTGAGCATCAGATCCTCAAAGCAATGCAAAAAGGTGGCCTGTTCTGATGAGTCATGTTTCCCTAGACATTATATGGACGGCCAGTCAGGCAGAGATGGCACCAGGGTGCACTATGGAAGTAAGGCAAGGTAGGAAGAGGCAGTGTGATGCTTTGGACGATGTTTATATAAGCAATGCAGATTCCCTTCATGGTAATGGTATTCCCTAATGGCAGTGGCATCATTCAGTGGAATAATGCACTCTTTCAGACTGCAATATTTCTTCAGGAATGGTTTAAGGAACATGTCGAAGTGTTCAAGATGTTGACTCGGCCTCCAGATTCGCCAGATCTTAATCCAATCAAGCATCTGTGAAATGTGCTGAGCAATCAAGTCAGATCCACAGAGGCCTCACCATGGATCTGCTGCTAACGTCTTTGTGAAACCACATGCCACCTTTAGAGGGCTTGTGGCGTCCACGGCTTTACGGGTCAGAGCTATTTTTGTAGCACAAGGGGGAACGACACAATATTTGGCAGGTGGTTTTAAAGTTATGGCTGATTAGAGTGTCCTGCATTGACATTAGTACGTAAAGGAGACTGTACTTATCATGCTTTAATTATCATTGTAGCACCACTGTAATGTAGGCAATGTACAGTTTAATACTTTTTCTAACCTGAAAGTGTATTTATCCAAATGTATATTGATTACATAACATTACAATACATAACATCTAGCCATAAAACATCAGTGACAAGATCAATTATATTCCTCTTGACACTTATATTATAAGCCTCTTGACTTTGATTAAAATGTGCAGTAATGATAAGTTATTAATCATTAAAGCCTGACAATAAGCACATTGTATTGATGAACTGCAGAATATGGATATGAATATTGAAAACCATTATTATTATTTATTTATTTATTTATTTATTTATTTTTTGCTTTATGGGTAAGGAATAATGTGCATACCTACCGTTGCGTACAACCTTCCCCGGCGGTTCATTGCGACAAACTGCTCACTTTTCAGCCCGTACAGACTCACCACTCCTCTCTCCACCGCTGAGATCTCTATCAGACCTGATTAAACCACAACATGGACAGTTACGCATGATGCGTCTGAGATAACGCATAATAAAACGCTTTATTCAGTCTATAGGACTATGCTTTCTACTACATCTCCATGCTGCTTTATTATTCTGTGTTACACCGGGAGAAAATAAACTGTCACTACTGCAGATGTGGATTGGGTCGCAAATGGACGCAGTGTAAAATTAGTTGGCGTCTAATTTCGTCCGAGCATCCGTGTCACGCTGGAAGCTTTGGAAACATTTTTCGCCCTTCTTCCAAAAATAGATAAATCTATTGCCTTTGGTCATATTTGTGGTATGTGTCTGCAATCAGGATCATGCAAAAATAATCATAATAATAATAATAATAATAATCATATCTGGGATGGAGATGCGTCTTGGCAGTGATTTGCATCCCTGGGTAGCGTTTCTGCGTTTCATCTCAGGATGCAAATCATGATCAAAGCATGCATTATTATGACAATAATAATAATAATAATAATAAGAAGAAGAAGCAGAAGAAGAAGAAGAAAAAGAATTATAATAATAATTATACATCTCTGAATGCACATCCTGCTAACAAAATGGGACGCATCCTCTTTGAGGATGATTTTGATTTTATTCATGATGTGCACCCGGCTGCTGTGTGTCTGCGTGTGTGTTTGTGTGCGCGCGCGCTCGGTTTTGCGTTAAGCGTGCAACTCACTGTACTGGTTCTCGTCATGTACACCGTTTATCCTTCCGTCTGGCAGCACCTGCAGGTGAAACCCGATGCCCACGTTGCAGTACAGCCTCCGCACTCTCTTGACGCCCATCAGATAGTCGTTGTCGCCGGAGATCCCGAGCACGGAGCGCGCGAACAGCGTCTCCCACCGCGCCTCGAGCGTCGTGGCGTGGGTCCTGCGCGACGACGCGACCCCGAGCAGGACGCCCAGCAGCACGATCGCGGTCCGCGCCGTCGCCGTCGCCGTACTCGCGCTCGCGTGGCGCATGCCGTCGCCGTCCGAGGGCGCCTGCGCTGCTTCTGCGCAACGGCGGCGGCGGCGGCGGCGGCCCGTCCGGTCCTACCGCCGGCGCACGTGGTCAGCGCGAACACGGCCCCCTAAAAATACCGCGCGCCTCGTTGCGCTCGCTGCTCCGCGCGCATGGCGGCAGGGGGGCTTATTTTTGGAAGGCGGGTCGGGGTCGGGGGCTTCGGGCGCGGCGGCGGAGATCAAGCTGCTCGTGATGATGATGATGATGATGATGATGCTACTACTACTGCTGCTGCTGTTGTTGCTTTTGCTGCCGGTGATGGTGATGATGACCATGTTTTTTGCATCTCTGTCGCCGGTGTGGGGGGAGAGCAAGCCAACGGGATGCGTCCCAAACTGCACACTGCTACACTATACTGTATTAAACACCCAGGTTCTAGGGCAGAGGGGTCTGCAGGTGCTTTGCTTTAGCCAGTATTTACATGAAAACACAGCTTATTGACCGTACGTCTGAAAAAGTACTCTGGTACTAAACCATTACTTGTGGCTGACGTACAGTAGTACCCTCAAAAGTATCTTTAAACCTGGAAAGGGCATGTAGTGTACCATAAAGCATTATTTTATGTGATAGACCAGCACTAAGTTGCACATCACTGTCAAGTGGAAGGAAAATGATAAATGGTTTAAATGGAACCAATTGCCTGTAAGAAGTCTCCTAATTAGTCAATTCATAATAGTTGACCTGTGTGTAATTAATCTCAGTATAAATACAGCAGTTCTGTGAAGCCCTCAGAGGTTTGTTAGAGAACATACTGAACAAACAGAATCATGAAGCCCAAGGAACACACCAGACATGTTAGGGATAAAGTTGGGGAGAAGTTTAAAGCAGGCTTAGGTTTTTAAAAAAAAAAAATGTGTGTGTGTGTGTGTGTGTACGTGAGATTATTCTCACGGAGCGCTGTTCAAGCCATCGTCCAAAAAATATAAATAGAATGGCACAACTGCAAACCTACCAAGACATGACCGTCCACCTACAGTAAACTGACAAGCAGGGCAAGGAGAGCAGAAATCCGAGAAGCAACAATGAGGCCGATGGTAACTCTGGGGGAGCTGCAGAGATCCATAGCTCACTGTTAGTCGTGCACTCTACAAATCTGGCCTTTATGGGAGAGTGGAAAGAAGAAAGCCATTGTTGAAAAAGAGCCATAAGAAGTCCTGTTTGCAGGGTGTGACAAGCCATGTGGGGGGCACGGCAAACATTTGGAGGAACGTGACAAAATGTGGAAACGTTCAAGGGGGATGAATACTTTTGCGAAGCACTGTACATCAGTTTAAATGACAAAACTCACTCTCACTCTCTCACTCATTGTCATTACCGCTCAATCCTGTATTCAGAGTCGCAGGGGGCCTGGAGCCTATCCCAGGCACGAGGCGGGGTACACCCTGGACAGGGCGCCAATCCATCACAGGGCACATAGACATACACACACTTACACACTATGGGCAATTTGAGAACACCTATTACCTTAATCTACATGTCTTTGGACTCTGGGAGGAAACCGGAGTACGCAGAGGAAAGTTACACGAAGATGCATATTAAAGATGCAAATCACTCTTGAAGGACAGGAACAGTATTTCAGAGAGTGACATCTAGGTGCAGCCCCATAGACAAACCCCCATAATGGGCACCCTTGGCAAATAAAGCCCCAGAATGGATGGAGTTATAGCTAAGAAAAATGTACTAATCGGTACCATTCTAGGGAAATTTAGTTTGACACAGGAAAGCGACAACAGGGTATTTCAAAGGATGCCTCAGCACAATCCTGCACAAATGGAACTGAATTTTATTTCATTTTAACCAACTATACAAACATGAATGAACAAAAAATGTAAAAATGGGTCAAATAGGCAAAGCAATAGCACAGATACTTAAAAAATTATAAAGAACATTAAATTACAAAAAAAATTACAAATTAATTGAAACTGTAATTAAGCATAGCAGCAAGTGCAAACTAAACTCTGATAAACTTCAAATCATTCATGAACTTTTTGATAAACAGAGTAAACAACTGTGAACTCCACTTGTCTTCCCCTGTCTTCCATGACATTCATATAAATTCATACAGTATATGATTTCTATTAAGATTTTGTAAGTATTTATTTCTTTCCATTTTGTTACAATTCTATATTAACTTGCCAATAATTTGCTCCTATCATACAGGCTGCTATGTGAATACTTCAGATCGTGCCATTTGCATGATTATAGAGGAACAGCAACATTTTACCACCTCAAATGGCAGTGGTGGCTCAATCAGTTAAGGTTGGGTGGGTTACTGATAAGAAGGTCAAAGGTTCACTGCCAAACACTGCCAAGGTGCCACAGTTGAGTCCCTGAACAAGGCCCTTAACCCTATCTGCTCCAGGGATGCTGTATCCTGGCTCTGACCCCAGGTTCCTAACTGGGATATGTGAAAAAAATCACTGTGCTGTAAGGTATGTGTGACAAATTGTTATATGTAAATGAAAAATCTATTTCAAAAATTTTATTTTGGAGTCAATGTGCTGATACATGAATTGCAGCATCCATCAATCAATCAATCTATCAGCACACTTCATTCTGCTTTATGAGGCACTGATTAGGTGAGTCAAATCTTACTTGCAATTTGACCAGATGGACGGCAAAAACAATGCTACTAGGGCTAAGAAAGGTTTTAAGTGTTTATCCCTGTTGCTTGTGCATCTTTTCCTTCCACAATTTTCCCTTCTAGTCAATGTTCCATTTTTGTCCTTCGATACAGCACTCTGTAAACACCCAGCCCTTTCAACGATGACCTTTTTGTGGAGGGTGTCGATGATCATCTTCTGGAAAACTTTCAACTGGTCATCAGTCTTCCTCATGATTGTGGTTATGTGGACTGAACTAGACTGAGAGATACACAGTAATTACTCTGTATGAATAGTATTTTATTTAATCTCCGAGTACCGACTGAATCTGGAGTCTGGTTCCTCTCAAGGTTTCAAACGGAGTTTTTCCCTGCCACCATTGCCCTTGTCCCCCTCAGGGACAATCTGATCATGTTGATTTATCTGTAAAGCTGCTTTGAGACAATGACCACTGTTAAAAGGGCTATATAAATAAAATTGAATTTCTAAATAATAATAATACATTCATATTCTAATTTCTTATTATATATATATATATATATAGGGAGAGAGAGAGAGATTTCCAAATATTGTGTTTTTGGGTTTTTATTCTTTGAAGGCACCTGGATTATCTACCAAAATGTGCTGCACTGACTTCCCCTTAGTTAAGCATAAAAAAAACTTGTAGTTTGCAATTTTTTTTGGATAAGGAATCTCACATCTCACTTTTGTAATGACGGTAAAAGTCCACTAAAAGTTTCCCCCAGAGAAAAAACCCTAGAAAGATTTTTGTATGAGTGCAGGAGAATTTTCTCCATACATGAATCAGGTAATCTGACTGGACATGACAGGATACCAGAAATAATTTGATCATTATAGTAATGTTTTAGCATCTGGATGGAATGTTCTTTTTTTTCCAAAAAGCACCCTTAAGCAGCAGGTGGCGCTGTTTCATGTCATTAGAAACAATAGTTATGAGTTGAAATAGTCAGGAACTAAAGGGTCGTAGATCTACTTATTCAATACACCAGAGTTTCTTAGTTCTGATCATAATGTGAAGTGTTTTTTTATGATTTCTACAATCAGTATGTAAATTGATTTGGCAGTTATAGTCACGGTATTTGTTACCTTTTTAGGCAAAGGATAAATGGCTGTAATCGGTATGAACAATCTATCAGTGAATCATTGGAAAAGGAAAACCATGTTGGATTGTTTTTGTATGGTTGATAATTTTTTTGCGGTTTCCTTAAGGAGATGTTTAGTTAACGTTTATGGAAGGAGTCTCCAGTATTAGGGCTTTGTAGCGGTAGCCGGTTTTCTTTTTCTTGTAAAAAAACAAAGCAAGAGTGTAGACGAAACAAGTTTTTATAGCTGCTATAACATAAGCATTAACAGGAACATTCTGCAACTTTAACTATACCTATAAATGATAAAGACTAGCAGGATACATAATAAATGAAATAAATGATAGCGTAGGCCAATTTTGACCTGCTTTTCATGGTGGTAACACTAACTCTGCTGCATCACACGTCCGACTTGTTGATTATTTTCCCCTACCAGTACACCCGCAGGCGATTGTATTTCGCAAAAGCGTGACTAAATAGCTGGGCTGCAAAAAATAACCAGACATTTGAGATCACTGTTGTTACAATATATTGAATTTAATGCATTTTAATTATTAGAATATGATGTAAAAATCCAAAGATTTCTGTTGGCCAAATATAGTGGTTAAAAAGTTTTCACCTGACTAGACACCAACACACACATCAGTAACTGAGATGCAGTCGCTATGAAATTCCATTAAATCCACAAGTTCTGTTTGCAAAAAGCACAAAGCTTGTAAGATTTAAACAGTAAACACTGATTCGTGGTCCAGGATGGAGTAATGAGTTTAAAACATATTCAACTTCAGAAGAACGCTGTAGACAGGATGAAGAGTCAGGATGAAGGCATTTTCATATAAATAAAGTGTTTTTTTTTTTTCTTAAAGTAATCTTCTTGTGAAGAACTCCCTGACTCGTACAGCAAAGAGAAAAGATAAAACATGTTTGTCATAGACCTAAGAAATAAGTTTAGGCACTTTATAGTCGAGTCATTCCAACTGAGATGACACAAAAGACTTCTCAAAGCAGTTTATACAATATTAAGTTCATCAAAATCAATATTAAGTATCAATGCTCTTAAAGGGATTTGGTCCGTTAATGGAAAAGCTTACAACGTACAGTACAGTCAAACGCTAAGACACATATTAAGATTAAATATCTTTAAAATCAGTAATGAGTATTCAGGAACCTCTTAAATCTGCTCGATTGTGTAAACCTCCATCAGAAACACTGTTAACAATATAAAATAAGAAATAGTTGCAATACTTTTCTCGGTCCGTATGTATTTAATAATCTTTGCATTAATAAGTCATGCTAACATCGTTACTGTATGACTTGAAAACAGCTATTTAGATTTCAAGATTAAGAAGGGGCGTACAAACATTTGACTGCCAGTGTGTTAGATAATGCAAAAAAAAAAAAAAAAAAGGCACAACAACAAAGTAGGGTCATTAAACCACAACAGACTGCAAAATAAATCGTATTTTAAATGCAAGACAGTATTTTTTTATAATTTTTTTTAATAATCTTTACACATAAATGCTAACAACAGACATAATAAATTAAAAACGCAACTCATGAATCATATATTTAAAATAATTTATGGCTGTTTAATGTAAATACACTCTAAATTCGAGAAAAGTAGACAGAACGATATTTACGACTTGAAAGTAAACGAGTCTGTCCTGAGAGTTTTACCGATGTCTTACACACACACACACACACACACACACACACACACACTTTTGCATGCTCACATTGGTACACGCACGTGAAAGATTTCTTGCGTACGCACACACGCTTAAGCGAACTCTCCCATTCTCTTTCGGATACTCTCCCATAAACTTTTTCACACACTCGCACTTACTCTTCCCTCTCGCACGCACAGACGCACTCACATACTCTCTTTGAGTCACGCACACAGGAATATTCCCTCGCAGACTCGCACGTTCTCTCTCGCACACGCTCTTGCAAATACACTTACACGTACGGTATGTTCATATAATCACATGCACATACTGTCTTTTTTTTTTAAATGTGTGCGCATACACACACCCAATTTCCGTGCCCTGTTTGTAGTATCGTTTTTTATGATGATGATGATGATGAAGATTTGTGGCACAATGTGTTTCTACAGTCTCATTTAGGTAGTAAAACTCTCTGTACAAAAATAAGCTAGATTGTCTTTTTTTTTAGCTTCTGCCTCGATTTGGCTGCTAGTGCTGGTAACTAACCACATAGACAAAATGTATTCCATGAACTATCCACTGATCAGACATAACATTAAAACCACCTGACTAATATTGTGTCGGTTCCTCATGCACCGTCAGAACAGCCCTGACCCGTCGAGGCACTAGACTTCTGAAGGTGTGCCGTGGTATCAGGCACCCAGATGTTGACTGAGGATCCTTAAAGATATGTAAGTTGCGAGATAGACCATCTATGGATAGGACCTCAGATAACACCCTGTCATGTTCTTCAAACCGTTTCTGAACTGTTTTTTTTGCAGTGTGTCAGGATTCATCATCCTGCTGAAACAGGGCTGAATACTGTTGATATAAAGCGGTTCTGGAACAATGATTAGGTAGAGGTTACATGTCAAAGTAGCAGCCAATTGAAGGACCAAAGTGATAGGGCAGGGCTAGCTCAGTGGTTAAGGCATTGGACTACGGTTCGGAAGATCCCAGGTTCAAACCCCACAACCACCAAGTTGCC
>JAOVVA010000001.1:31559152-31577839 GCA_028565275.1 Leiocassis micropogon
CTGCTCAGATGTGTAATGAGATAAAAATGTAAGTCGCTCTGGATAAGAGCGTCTGCCAAATGCCTAAATGTAAATATGACAGAGTATTTTTAGTGGAGCAAAGGGTGTTCGGAAAGGTTAAGTATACTGTGAAAAGCATTTTAGAAACTGGAGAAAGAGGACAAGGAATAAAGTACAGGGGGGTACCGTCTTGCGAAGCATTTTCGGCATACAAGCAACCGAGTCAGTCGCGTACAAAAAAAAACTTGTTTGCGTCAGTGAAAAGCCAAGCGAAACGAGTTTACAATTTTTTTTGTGTTTCTTTTTGCCATTTTGTGCAAGATTTAGTGAAGACACAGCACCAGGGGTCCCAAGAATATTAGTAAGGACGTCAGGAAGAAGAAAACAGACACTTTCAGTTTGGTTTTTAAACCAGCCGGTGCGAAGGGGAATCATTAATTAAGATTAAGTGAGGTTTAATGTCTATTTATTTAATATTTTTCTGTCATTTACTTGTCTTTTCTAAATGTTTCGATTGTTTCTATATGCAGAAATATGATTATTGTGTTAGACATTAGTAATATTGGTAAGATCTTTTGAGTGGCTGGTACGGATTATCTGCATTTACATTATTTCTTATGGGAAAATTTGTTTCACAGTAAATAGTTTCGCCTTAAGAACTAGCCTCCGGGAACGGATTAAATCCGTATGATGAGGTACAGCTGTACTTGATGGATTTCTTAAGGGTGACGGGACTAGAAAAGAGGATTTAAATTGACAGGAATTTGGGGGAGATCAAAACCAGATGGTGGCGGTAAAGCAACATATTGGATGCCAACTGCCGATAAAGAAGAAGCAGCTAGAAGAAGAAGGACCCAAGGTTTCCCAGCAGAACATTGCCAAACATCACACTGGCTCCACCAGCTTGCCTTATTCCCCTAGTGCACCCTGGTGCCATATCTTCTCCAGGTAAGCCACGCACACACACTCAGCCATCCATGTGATGCAAAAGAAAACATGATTCAACAGACCAGGCAACCTTCTTCCATTGCTCCGTGGTCCAGCTCTGATGCTCACATGCCCATTGTAGGAGCTTTCAGTGGTAGACATGACCACCATGGTCAGTGTTGGGGGACGTTACTTTTTAAAGTAACTAATTACATTACAAAATTACTGTCGTTAAAAAGTAATCAGTTACATTACTGCGTTACCTTCTGATAAAAGTAACTAGTTTTTCAGGAATTTGAGCTACAGTAGCTTTTCTGTTGGATCAGACACGACAAGCCAGCCTTCACCCCTCACATGTCAGTGGTTTACTGGTTGTCCACCTTGGACCACTTTTGGTAGGTCCTGACCAAAGCATACAGGGAACCCCCAAGAAAACCTGAAGTTTTGGAAATCCTTTGACCCGTCTGTCTAGCCATCACAATTTGGCCATTATCGCAGTATCTTTGCTCAGGTACTTAGCCTCACACTAAGAACTGCTTTAAGGACATCAAATTCGTCAACCAACTGTTCACCACTTGCCAGGTGCTGCTGTAACCAGATAATCAGTCTTATTCACTTCAACTGTCAGGTTTGCATGAAACTAGCAACAAAACAGATGACCACCGGCAAGCAGGTTTCATCAAAAAGAAATTCCCATAGGGATATAAACATGGTTGTATATGTATATATTATTAATGTACAAAAATATATACAGTAATATTTCTTCTGAATCTTTACATGACATAAAGGCTTTGAATGACACATTGCATCTCTGTTGATGCAACTGTTGGTCCAAGTTGTGTAGATTTTTTGTTTGGTGGTGATGATATGAGTGAACAAAAAAGCCTGACAGCGGTGTGAAGTCATCTTCACAGCAATGTCGAACCATACAGGCCTGCACTGAGGATAAATACCAAAACAAAACAAAAAAAAAAGATATGTAGAGTCAGTAACTGAGAGCAAGGACCATGTTGATAAGACATGTCATTAGTGCAAAGAAAAGAATATTAAACAGTTAAATTAACATTAACTAAACTTAGGAAAACTGTGATCTGGGCCAACGAGTGGAGAAAATGACTGACGGGAAGGATGATGAGACGGGCAGGATGTTATTGTGTGGGCAGACAGGAGAAAGAAGAACAGCAGGTCATCACACAGAATGACTACAGATTTATTACTGTGGTGGTAGTGGGTTTTTTTTTCCAGTCCAGGTTTTGGTGTTCTACTAGCTCGTCTGAATCTGTCACGAGAACCTGTTCACTTCCTGGGAAGTAGCCTTGAAAAGAATCAACTGCTCTTTCACATTTAGGGTTTTCTCCTAGTGTTCAAGATCCTTCTGTTCGAAGATGACACGTGTGGCAAAATATACACTGACTGCCCCGAAAATGGCAGAAGAAGCGATGTAGGCAGTGACAGATTGAGTGAACTGGACAATCATGCCCATGAACAGAGACGGGAAGACCTGAGAGAGCAAGAAGGTGCTATCAAGGATGGCAAAGTCCAAGCCCACGCCACGTTTGTCGTAAGCGTCTGATCTGTGATCGACCTGTGTAGCGTTCTGACTGTGCTGAGGCGGGTAATATTCCAGATCATCCTGGTTGTAGTGGGCGTGGCCGTTATGGTTCAGATCGCTCGTGTCTTCGTTCAAGGTAAGGCGCACGGTTTCGGTGGAGATCCTGTTCTTTTTGGTTTTGCGGGCCGCCATATAGACCTGCAGGAAATCAGAGTAACCCACAACATGTTATCACAACATGCATTTTATTTTTAGTGTCATTCAAAAATCTATGAATACGCTAATTAAAAAAATAACCTCAACAAATGCTTCTCCGAGTTCTCAGATTACCATGACCTTCTGCGGTCATAGCTGGTTTGATGCTGAATTAAATTCTAATGCCATTGCAAACATATCTGTTTACTTCCATGAATCTCGTCCCTTTCCTTTGATCAACAGTGCTTTTTTTTTGTGTACCATTCTCATTCTAGAGCCCAGTACCTACCATGTCTAAAGGCACTAAAGTGACTTGTTTCACCCCTTCCCTTAAAAGAAGGTATTAGAGTAAAGCCTACCTCTTTCTCTTGGTGATAGTGGCAGGTGAGTGTGTATGGCAGAGTCTGTAAGGTGGCAAAAGCAAAGCCGGTAAGGGCTGACATCCCCGTGACCAACAGGACACTCTTCGACAGGCAGATGACTAGCGCTGAGAGGGTGAAAGATACCATGCTAAACAAGAAGACCTTCCTGGAGCCGAAGGTACACACCAGCCGGTTCATGATTAGTGAGAAGAAGGTTGAGGTAGCACACTGTAGGAATAGCCCCAGGCTGCCCATACGGATCCCTAAGGAAACACAAATGACATCTTTGACGCTGGAGTCATGGTTTAAACATATCACAGGTGTAACATATAAACTTGAAAATATCAATAGCAATAGTCATGTCATTTAGAATGCTCCAAGTTGTCTGCAATTCCTGATACTTTGTTTTTATTAATATTTGTTGATTGGTAATTGCTTGGTTGGCTATTAGGTTTTGTTTGGTTTCCCACTGCAAAAACACCTTCCAAATATGTGTAAAGCCTTCTCTGGGACATCCCAAAGATTCTCAGTGGGGTTAAGGTCTGGACTCTGTGGTGGCCAATCCATGTGTGAAAATGATGTCTCATGCTCCCTGAACCCAATTTAAGTCCAATCAATCCTGGCATCATCATCCTGGAACATGCCTGTGCCATCAGAGAAGAAAAAAATTCCATCCATTGATGGAAAAAAAACCTGGTCACTCAATACATTCAGGTCGTCAGCTGATTTCATTTTTTGGGGACATAATGTTGCTGAACGACTTGTATGATGGGCACTAGGCATGATGGTAGCATCCACCAATTTTTTTTTCTGACCACATTTCACTTCCTCAAGGATGACGGTTCACCACTATCCTTCCAGATTTTAATGCGTTTTACAGTTCTTAATCCAATTTTAGTAGTTTTACAGTATCTCTAGTTGTATCCTTAGTCACATCTTTGCCACAATCACAGATATGTCTTCTGACATGGTTGTTTAAGAAATGAGAAGCTACTTACTGTACTTGCAGCTGAACCATATTAATCACTGCGGTAATTGTCCAATGGAAGTCTCATAACTATTTCCTTAGTTAAATCCATGTGGTGACATTTTTTATTTGGCCAGGCAGTGTATATTCATAAAATTCTTGATCACTAGCCAGAAATACAGAGAAAAATGTAAGGAGTATGCAGGAAACACAAAAAATGCCTGAGCACAGAGAACACACAGCATTTCTAAACACTGCACAAAAAAGTGCCATAATACCTGGCTTAACTTATCCCCAGGTTCCTAATGTGCAGTTGGCTGTCTTTTTTTAAGACGGTGAAAGTTCAGAAAGCTTTGCCAACACACTACAGACAAAGCTAACCTTAAATCTTAAATCCACGGCATGTTTGAAAAGGCACTGGATTCCCTTTTTAAACGACTGAGCCATCTTCACACACCTCGAGTTTAGAGTTTAAACACAGTCCAGCAAGCCAGCACTTCGTCTGAAGCTGCTCTGTTTTGGGATCATCTACCCCATATGTCTTGGAGCAGTGCTCAGAAATAAACTAGTACGTGGTATATAGTTTGCTGTTGCTATTGATATGCAAACCCAAAGAGACTCGGACGAGTATCAAATCTGCCAATGTGCTGCGTTAAAGAGAAAAAGCGTTTGGGATGCTGTGTCAATTAGGAAAGCTTATTTTCAAACAGTGTAGGCTGCAAGTTGTGGCCGCGCGTCCATCTGGGTGTTTGGATGACTCACGCGGCACAGTCACTGACCGTGGGTGAAGGTTAACCCCAGTTCACTCAGGAGAGCCAGACACGCTGGCCACGAGACAGGAAGTATGCAGCACCAACTCCAGCAAAACAAACTCATTACCAGAGGAAAAATGATTACTTGAGGGGGTGACAAACACAAAGCAGACCACTTCTGACAGAAAACAGACGGTCGAGTGAGGCCAAGGGCTGTGAATTCTCATCAGAAGGGGCAGGACATTTCTATTTAGCAGCACACATAAGCTGTTTTTGTTTGTTTTTAACCCTATCCATCCCTCATCTTTACCACCCACTTTAATGACAGACAATAGCCTTTGTGTATTCATAACATTTGACTACCTACCTTTTTTTCCCCCCCCCCCAACACAAATATGAGCTGCACCTACTGTACAGCAGGCTACTCTGTTGGGTGGGTTATTCAGAAAATAAAAAAAACTTTTGTTACGTAAACAATTAAAAAAACTATATCTCACCTTCATCGTATTGCTGCCTGGACACTGTGCCTGGCGCCGCACTTGGCACTCCTTGGTAAAGTCCCTCTCCGACAAAGTCTGTGTAGAAAAGCATGAAGCTCACAATAGCCATCCAGCTGCTCAGCTGAGCAGCGCAGAGACGCCTCATGACGTACGGCACATGGCAGTAGCTGCTGAAGATAGCTGGTGTAACTGACCAGCAGCTCCTGAGCACACATATTAGAGAACCTGCCCTTGGGAGGCAGATCTTTAACCGTCTCTTAGGCGTATAGCACAAGGACAGGCATCCGGCCCAGGAATCCGAGTCGTCTTTCTCCTCAGACGCTTTCATGGTCACCAGCACGCAACAAACAAAGATAAGAATAAGGGAGGTGAAGAGTCCTTTGGCTTGTCCGCCCAGGTATTGGGCAAGTGGACCAGAGCTCCAGTCAAGCAAGGCCAGGAGGTATCCGATGCACGAACCCAGACTCGCCATGAAGGAGAAGGTAGCAAAAGCACGGGCGCACTCCTCGCGCCCGCCGTACAGGTCTGACAGAAGTGCCTCCAGTGGCGTGAAGCACACTTGGCTACAGAAGTCCAGCAGCACCACGCCCAAGATGAGCAGACCCACCTGGAGGGGCTGGTTAGGATGGGTGTTTCCACCCCAGCTCAGAAGGGTGGCCAGGTTGTCGGTATGAGGGATGATGACCATGGCCATGAGCACACCCAGAGACAGCAGCCAGATGAAGGGTCGCCGTCGTCCATAGCTACTGCTACACCGGTCACTGGCTGAACCGATGAGAGGGATGAAGACGAGGCCTAGAACTGGACCAATACCTGAAGAGAAATCAACAACAACTTATATTCGTTTTATTGCAGGACACATTCTATCTGAAAGATTCTAAAAGAAACTAAACCCAGGATATGATAAACTTAAATTTCTTTCAGCTGCTCTCATCCAGGGGTCTTCACAGTGGACCATCTGGCACAGGTTTTTTGGATAGTTCAAGGGTAGTTCAGTGGTTAAGGTTTTGGACTACTCATCGAAAGGTTCCAGGTTCAAACCCCAGGACCACCAAAGTTGCCACTGTTGGGCCCTTGAGCAAAGCCCCTGGTCAGATGTATAATGTGATAAAATATAAGACATTCTGCCAAATGCTGTAAATTTAAAGGTAAAGGCAATGCCCAAGAGAGGAAACATGACCTTGTACAAAAACGTCTTCCATAACGATGATGTTAATTACTGACTCAGGATTTCACAGCATAAAACATCTATAAGCATCAGCAAAGCGTACAGACCGAACATTATCCCTTTCTTCCCCAAACCACTCCTCTTTACTTCCTTCCTAATTAAGGAAGATGACTAAGCCAGTTCGCGGGGCCTCAATTTTCATTTGATTCACGTCCAAATTCTCAGGGGCTATTTCTAGCTGCAGCAGCAGTGACTGATGAGTTGAGGAGATGATCAGGAAGATATTAAGTTCACTGTGGAAATACCGTAGGATCCAGAAGACTGCCAGCTCAGGGATGATTCCAGGGTACAGATAGCAATAAAGTCATTATTATATTAAAATCTCATATGTAATTTGTTTCTGACTTGGCTGGGGAAATGAAACTCGGGTCACAGAGATGTGTGGACACTAAAAAAAAAAAAAAGATATTGCCCTGAATATAAAGAGCATTTGTTTAAAAAAAATATTCCGGGAATATGAAAGGTTTGGAATAACACACCGCAAACAAGGCTATAATGCACATCTGATTTTAAGGCGTCGATCCAGGACTTGACAAAGCATGTTATTTCTGGAGTGGGGTATCGCTATGGAAGCGGTGGAAACGGATAACCGAGGGAACGCGCTGGCCTTAAAGAAATTTATCAAAGGATATCCGTCAGTGAGCGCTGCAAGACTGCGTGTGTCTGGCTTCTGTTTCACCACAGTGCCGAGAGTTTAAAGGGCCATGGGAATTCGCGTCTCATGCATTGTGCAACCTTTAGCTATCTTCTTAGAGATGAATGTATACGACAGCAGTGCTGCTGAAGGATCAGTGCTGACTGCTTTTAAAGGAATCCTTTTGTAGAAAAGCAGCTCAGGTTTAAATTCTAGATTACAGGTTTATATTAATGTGATTATCTAGATATTTTATTAAACAAATAAAAAAAACGCTCCACATAAATTAATTAAAACATGTGTTACTGTTATTTTGCTACAATTTAGCTTTTACAGTGTCAGAGGGTTTTTTTTCTCCTTTTTTTTTTTTAATGGTTTTCAGTAAAATTGAAGGCCAAAGTAGGTTTCAGTTTCTGGTTTCCTGACAACATAATGAACTGCTTTTGTTCGTTAGCAAAATGATGACGACAGCTATTTATACAGTAACTGCTATTGTATAAAGGAACAGAATTTTCACAACAAACAAAACAAGTGAAACAAACATAAGTATAAATGAATAAAACATGCACTCATTCAACTAGTGGCAAATGATCATTCTTTTATATAAAAGGAAAAAAAACAAGATTTTATTGGAAAGTTAATAATTTCATGGTACTAACTCCACTTCATATCAGCATACTGTACATCACACCACCCAACTGTTGGTTATTTTCCTCTAACACCATGTGCAGCAGTGTTTTAATCTCGACTTTCTAGGCAGTTTTACCCCTTATTTATTTTGTATTATTATTATTATTATAATCTTTTTAACTATCTCATTAATATTTTTCTATTTTTAATCACTACTATATTTTTATTTATTCTTATGGCTCAGGAGTTGTTTCGCCATTTTATTGTTTTAGTGACAATCACAAATAAAGATACTTATGTACTTAGTTACAAGCACAGACTGGGAACCTACAGTAAATTAATTCCCCATTAATTCCCAGTTAATTTCTTGTCGTGTCCCATTGACAACCCCAGATTATAACACTGTCTCCAAAAGCCCGTACAGTGGACAATATGCATGATGGGTGCATCATTTCGTGCGCTTCCCTTCTTACCCTGACACGCCCATCACTCTGGTAAAGACTCATCAGGTCACATGACCTTTTTCCATCACTCCCAAGTCCAATCTTTAGGCTCTTTAGTAAACTGAAGCCTTTTTTCAGAAGTCATATTAACAAGTGGTTTTCTTATGTTCCCAAACCTGAGTTCTTGAGTTCAGTAATTACATCAATCTCCTTAGTTGTTTGCTTTGCTTGATGATTAAGTGACTGTAAAAAATATAAGGTTGATGTATTAGAAAGCACAATCTTCTCAGCCTGAACCCTTTACGCAGTTCAGCTTTCATTGGAATTTCAATAAATCTCAACAGGATGCTCAGATATTTCTTAAAAAAAAATAATAATAAAAAAAAAGGGTCATGAAAAAGGGCCTGAACGGCACACAAGTATAAACACACACACACACACACAATATGAAACAATACTGCAGTGTTTTAAACACACAAATACTCAGGAGCATTAGTGAGATGCTCACACAAAACCCCAGAGGGGGGTAGGAGCCATTATTTTTGAGCAGAAAGACACCAGCTGTGAGACACTGACACACTAATGTAGGAGAGGAATTCAAAAGCACCACCAAACTGCTAAACAGTGACATAAATGGCTTGAATTCTTTGGAGCTTAATGAGGAAGGATTTTGAGTTTTTGTTAACTTTATATAGAGTGTTTATTCTGTTCCACTATAGACGCTGTGTTTATAATAGAGTGTTGCGCATTCTTTTGCCATTGTGAGTTTAGCAAACACACAGTTCTTTGCCAGGATGGATGGGATTGCACACAAAGGCTCTTTCTGTCTTGCTCTGCAGCTGTTGATGCGGGGGAAACGGGTGCACGGTGTACATTTTCTCACCATATATCGCTTCTCTGCTCCTTTCCGAACATGTGGGTGCAAGGTCAGGTACATTGAGATTACGGGGCATTTGATTTTCTAATTACTGAAAACGAAACTTTTTTCACTTGGGCTGAAGAAGGCATCGCAACCCTTTTTTCTGTACAACACACTTTCTTAAAGCTTAACCAGAAGCATGGCTCACAACCACCCGATCCATCATCTGCCTGAGATGAGGATCTAATCAAATCAATTTAGTCTTATTTATAATGCCGCTTTTAACAATGTATTTATATAAATGAGTTTTAAAAGGCTGGCACAATGGCTTAGTGGTTCAGCACTGTCGCCTTGCACCTCCACGATCTGGGTTCGAGTCTCCCCTCAGGCCTGTGTGCATGGAGTTTGCATGCTTGCTTGCTGGGTTTCCTCCAGGTTCTCCGGTTTCCTCCCACAGTCCAAAAACATTCAGATTATGTTAATTGGCGAAATACGTGTGAATTAGCGTATATGTGCGTGTCCTGAGATGGATTGGCACCCCATCCAGAGTGTCAAGTCTCCTGGGAGACACCTTCCTTATGATTAATCCAATAATTCTAATTTATTTTCATGTAATAAACTTAAACACACTAAACAAAGCAAAAAAGAATGTTTAAAATAAACTTCATGGCCTGAATAATGCTGCACACACGATACTCCAGACAACTTGATACACGGGATATGGTAGTGCACACCCATTAACATTTTTGGCATCCAGTGTCTATTTAATTATCCCTCTGGCTTGGAGACACATAAGAAATTAATAGAACCATCGCCAAGAACACTATTCTGAGGAACTGGAAAATCAGAGAACATCAATCTTACTCGCAGGAGAAAACTAATAATTGACTATTATATATAAGTGGAAAAACAGAAAGAAATAAAACTACTGTACTGTATTTAACCCTTTGTTGCATCATGGTTGCTAAAGTAATGAAAAATATACACCGCATAGCCCAAAATAGTCACACACTCTAAGATTTCTTCAGACCACCCTTTTGCTTTGATTAGAGCACTCATTGTGGCATCGTTTCGATAAGCTTATGCAATGCCACAACGTTCATTTCCGTTTATTGTCGCATTCATTTCTCTTCAAGATCTTTTATTGATGATGAGAGAGTCGGACCGCAGCGTAAAGTCTTCTCCAGCACATCCCAAAGATTCTTAATGGGGTTAAGGTCAGGACTCTGTGGTGGCGAATCCATGTGTGAATGTGATGTCTCATGATCCCTGAACCACACTTTCACAATTTGAGCCTGATCAATACTGGCATTGTGATCTAGGAACATGCCTGTGCTATAAGGGAAGAAAAAAAATCTATTGATGGAAAAAAAAAAAGGTCATTCCGTACATTCAGGTCGTCAACTGATTTTATTTTATTGCCATATGACGTTGCAGAACCTAGACCTGACCAACAGATCATAACACTGCCCCACAGGCTTGTATGGTGGGCACTAGGAATGAGGGGGCCATCACTTCATCCACCTCTCTTTTTAGCCTGATGTACTCATCACTCTGGAATAGGGTAAAAATAGACTCATCAGACAACATGGCCTTTTCCCATTGTTTCAAAGTCCATTTTTATGTTCCCTACCAAACTGTAGCTTTTCATTTTTTTTTTATTTGCCTCGCTAATACTATAAGTAGTTTTCTTAAGGTTACACAGCTGTTTAGTCCCGATCCCTACAGTTCTCTTTGCATTGTGCAAGTGGAAATGCTCTTACTTTCACTAATAAACATACTTTATATTTTTCATCATTTGATTTTTCTCCAAACTTTTAAGTGATCTCTGATCACGATTACTCCAAATGTTTTATTCGACCACATTTCTTCCTCAAACATGATCGTTCCCTACTATCCTTTAAGATTCTAATAATGCTTTGGACAATTTTAGTACTTTCAGCAATCTCTATATGGTTGTTTTCTTTGCCAATAATTTGCCCCTTGTGAAACAGTCACATCTTTGCCACGACCATAGGATATGTCTTTTGACATGGTTGTTTAATTAATTGGATGTGACTCACTTCCTCAGTTAGGGTTAAATAATAACTTGTTTCAGCTGAACCATATTAATCACTGCCGTAATTATCCACTGGTAGGCCCTTACCCATTTTGCTTAGTTAAATCCAGGTGGTGACTTTCTTTTGGCTAGGCCATTTAAATGGTGCCACAATGCATAGTAAGGACAGGGGTCATGCAACAAAGGGTTAATCCTGTCTGAGCATCACTTATGGACCTCTGTGACCTCATAACCTTTACTGCTATAATTAGAAAAAGAAAAAGAAAAACCACAGCAAGACTGGATCTCTAAAGTCACACCACGTGGTCATACCCATTCAAAGACCACACACTCATGTGTACAAGTCTACAAAGTCCATATTTAAAGGTCATGTACTATTCTCTATTTTAAACAGATTCCCCTAAAACTTTAGAGATTTCATAATGTGTGTTAATGTTCCAGCTGAAATAGACCTCAAATCCAGCATTCTGGCATGGTTTGCTCTCTTTCGGGTTCATTTCTCTTTCAAACACACCATTTCAGTTTCTGTAACTTTAAATGAACTGTCCCTGAATGGAGGTGCATTTTCCTAGCCAATCAGAACACAGGAACTGGAAAAAAGAAAAAAGAAAAAAACTTTCTTAACCCACGCATGTTCAGGACCTTTTTAGACTTTCCCACCTGAATTTTGACAATTAAAGTAAGGAGGAAAAGTAGTTTTTTTTTTCTTCTTCTTACCTTTCTATACAGCAGCAACCGATCTGTTGTGTGTATGTGTAAGCGTGTTTATTCACAATGACATCCTCGATGTTTAGTGATATAAAAGTTTAACTGCAACTCAGAGCTAAAGAATGGTAGGCTCGCTAGCTAATGGTTAGCTAGCCTCTTACCATTAAATTATCCCTTCTTAAGGGCTAGGGGGTCTTATTTATTGTAGCCCTTAAAATGGTGCTGAGAGAACGACAGAGCTGGGTGGAACTGAGCATTGATCCCGGGGAGGGGCTCTTGGTATATGAGGTCATATTACAGAAAATCTGATTGGTTTGTTTAAGCCTGTGCAGTACAAAACTGCAAAACAGTACAAAGAGCAGGAAATAAAAATTTCTTGTGTCTTGTGTAGAGACGCATCTGAATGTCTAAAACTGAGTACTAAATGAGTTTTGCATCATGGGTGTCCTTTAATGCTTTTTCATGCTTAAAAACAAAAAGGAACAAAATCGGTGAAGAACTCTTACCTAGCACCATGGTCATGTACTTCTCCTCTATGCCAGCCTCCAGCAGCAGCGGTGGCACGTAGGTGATCCCAGCTGCCACGCAGATCTCCAGGCCACAGGCCAGCAGGTTGAGCAGCACCAGGTGACACTGGGCTCTCCATCCAGGCATACTTCCCGGGGGAGGGGGGGGGTCGCTGAGAAGGGGAAGACGGATCGGATCTACTCTAATTTTTAGATGGTAGATGGTAGGGGGTATAGGGTGAGTAAGAGAGCTTCAGTGCGAGCTCTCAGTGGACTTAGATCTTCCACGGCAGCCATCGGGTCATCAGCATGCTGAATCTGAAAGACAACAGAGTGTGACAATATTTAGACACGAGATGAAGGCAAAGAAAATCTTAGAAGGTGAACAATTCACAAAGAGCTTATACAGAAGATATAAAGATGAAAGCCTGTAAGCATCTCATGGAAATGTTTTGAATAGCTTGAACTTGTCGAGTCTTGACTTGAAAAATCGGTACCGCGTCAAGTATCAGCCATTAGACAGAGCTCAGATCTCAATAGTGTATCCCAAATTTGAATGACATCATACACTCATACATACAGTGCATATAGACAGTACATGCTCGATTTAAGCTCAGAATTTAAACTATATGCATAAAACTTCTACAAATATTTTCCCTCAAGTAATGAAACATGTCATCATGATTTATTTGTGTGCTACTGTCTTGGCTTATTTGTATTTTATTTTATTTTTTTATTTGTGATGTGCAAGAGTGATGGGAAGAAACAGATGGTGAGACAGTGAGAGGCACATTCCTTAGTGGCTTTCTTCTTCCACCCCCCGTTCATCACCCACAGGCCGGGGCCAGGTCATCCACTTCAACCACCACCACCCTCTTAGCTCCATCGTGAGCTCATTCCCCTCGGGCCTGATTACAGAAGTCCGTGTCAAGAGCCTCTGCGCTACTGCCTCTAATTAGTATCCATTGTCCTTAGCACTTCCTGCAGGCTCGCCAAGTCTTAAGTGGCTGCTGTGCAAAAAAGCCACATTATGTACAGACTGGTTGCTTTTTTTGGAGACACCATGTTTTTTTTTTTGTCCGAGTTGGTTTGCTGACAAAAACAAAATACAGTTTCCCCTTTAAATTATTTTGAAATTCACATTTCTCCATAAACCTGCTTCACAGAAACTAGGATTTACATTTAGATCCATATGGGACAAGCCAGAGGTGAGGGTGGCAATGAGGACTTGAGGATCAAACATTACAAGGATCCAGACTAATCCGTTCATCTTGTACAACAGTGTGCTAAAAGGATGCTCGGTATGAGCAAAGAGAAAGAGAGTCTTATGATGAGCGCATGACAGTCTTTGTGATTACAGCAGCAGGTCCTGGATACACGTCTGCAACATACGAAGGAGATTATGCACTACAAACAAAAGGAGGTGCTATTGTAGTTTATGCATTATACAATTTGTCTATACAAATTTCTGTGCTCTCAGTTTTTCCTTTCTTCCCCCCAGTACATCTGCGTTATTGTACAGTCTGTTTCTGCAATAGCTCGACAAGCTGTAAGAACATGTGTATAGACCCCTCCAGCACGGTGACTTGATATGCTGCCTGGCCAAAAAAATTCCATTAGAGAGGCCCAAATTACATGGAGGTGTAGCGGTTAGCACTGTTGCCTTGCACCTCCAGGGTCCGGGTTGGATTCCTGCCTCGGGATCTGTGTGCATGGAGTTTGCATGTTTTTTCCGTGCTTGTTTCTTCAGGGTACTCCGGTTTCCTCCCCAAGTCCAAAGACATGCAGATTATGCTAATTGGCGTTCCCAAAATGGCCCGTAGTGTGTGAATGAGTGTGTGCCCTGCGATGGATTGGCATGCCATCCAGGGTGTACCCCGCCTTGTGCCCCAAGTCTCCTGGGTCAATAAAAAAACCACTTGTTAGTGAGACTCATCAAAAAAAAAAAAAGACTTCAGTTTGTTGGGAAGCATAAAAATTGGTCTTTGGAGCAATGGAAAAAGGTCATGTGGTCCAGATCGAGCCTATTCCATCATGCATAGTGTCCACTGTACAAGCCTCTGGAAGCGGTGGTATGATCTGGGGTTGCTTCAGTTGCTCAGGTCTAGACACATCTATGGAGTTTTTCTTCACGTGACGGCACAGCTCTATTCCAGGACTCAAAGATTTGTGAAAAATAAGTCTGGAGTGGGTGACTTGTGGCATGTGAGCCGGATTAAGAATGAAGAAAAAGTATACTGTAAAAACAACACACAGACATGTTCCTGTACCCCTCTCAGATTAGTGCTGTGTATACCCATGACCAGGATGTGAAAAAGACAGGGCACAATAAGAGCAAGGTCTAAATATACAGTATGCAAGTTGTAAAGAGAACACTATGTAAAATATGTACTGTAATTCTTTATTATATCAGAGCCAAATAGGTCTGGAGTTCAGCGTTAGAGTATATAACTCAGTGGTTAAGGCTGTGGTATCGACTGGAAAGTTGAGAATTGAGAGTGACCGCTAATGCCACTTTTGGGCTTTTGGACCACGTCCTTAATCTTCAGTTTCTCAGATGGATGTCGCTTTGGATTTAAGTGAATAAATGACATCGTACTCTGATAAACAAATGTAAGCAAAATATATGACTGCAAAAAAATCTACACCATCCTGTGTCCTTGTCCAACCGCCCACTAACACCAGGACTCTAATGAGCTGCTGAGGGAAACACAACACCGCCAAGCACTTTTTCCGACAAGCCTCCAGGGCATGTCGTGTCAATCTGCAAAGGGCATCTTCCCTTCGGATGTCAAGGCATGTCTACAATCAGCTCGATGCTCCTCCAATGCTAACTCACTCTTCTGCATTCTAATTGCGTTTGAGGGAAGAAAGAAAATCACTCGAACCTAAAATGACCTTTTGTGAAAACCACACACTATATGAGACTGAAATTTATATAAAGTCTTTGTGAAACTCAGATCCATATTATATATGCAAAAATAAATAAATAAATAAACAAATGAATGAATGAATGAATGAATGAATAAATAAATAAATCGGACCGGATCCGCTTCAGCTTTAGTCCGTCAGGAATTTGTGAATGCTCTTGAGATTTTAAAACTCTTCAATCTGCACCAGTTCCCCGAGGTTCATTGAGGGCACTGTATGTGTGTGTATGCGTGTGTGTGTGTGTGTGTATGTGTGCTGGTGAGTCTTCACCGCACCATCTGAGCTTGAGGGATGTGAGAGAACACTCTGAGCAGCCGTCGCCTTCCTGGAGGAAAGGAGAAAAAAAGAAAAAAGAAAAAACCAACCAGGTGCTATATTCATATTTGGTGTGAAATTCCTCCAGTAATGCAGTCCCATCTGCTCTAATAAGCAGACAGAACGTGAGCGGTCTTCGTTAAGCTTTTCTTTCGAAGCCTTGACTCTTTTCTTTTCTTTTTTTTTTTTTAATGGCCCTGGAAAGGAGCAATATCAATGGATTATTTGGCGTGTCTGAGATGCAAGCTGCAAAGACCGGAGTCTGAATTAAACCAGTCACTAAGAAACGCTATGAGATAATAAACGTGGTAGGAGTTTACAGCGTTAATCTTCTCAGCCACCGAGCTGAAATAAATCTCAGTGGTCTCCAGAGGTCTTAAGAAAAGAAGCGGCCTTGACGGGACACCGCCGTTGTTTAACCCAAGAATCGCCTCGTATAATCCTGAAAAGAGCTCGTCAGGGAACTCGGCATGGTTGCGACATCGCTGCCCCAACGCCTAGACTCCTAAACCCCCACGCATAATGGTTTTCCTGTGACCACTCTCTTTCTCACAACATGCTGTGTTCCAAGGTCATTCCCACTCTGACCTGCATTCTGAGAAGACTCTTACAAAAGATCACTCACTGACTAGTTTCATGTTACAGCTTCTGACTATGATGGTAATGATGGTAAATGAAAATCTACCCGACCTGTGTGCGCATGCATCGCTTTAGTCCGTCTATAATTAACAAAAGCAGCCTAACAAATCCCAGACTGCAGCAGGAATATTGGTGATTTGGCACCATGCTGAAGAAACACCATGGGCAAGTCTTCTAACTATCAAAGTCTGCAAGGGCTGAATCACAAGCAAATACTCCAAGGAATGGAATTGCATACTGACTTCTAAGGCTTGAGAAATGTTCTCGATTGTCTCTCAGGCTGTTAGGAAGAAAAACATTTCCAACAGTTACATTAGCCAACGTACTTCAATAGGTTTAAGAGTGGTAGAGGACGGCTGGGATTCACCGTATGACGCAAAATGTTTAATTGTAATTATTGGTCAAGTCAGCATTTTTTTTTTTATATAATATTTTTATTTGCATATATAGTACTGTACAAACGTCTTGAGGCGATCCTCATTTTTTTCACTCACTCATCATCTATACCGCTTTATTTTGTATTCAGGGTTGCCGAGGGCCTGGAGCCTATCCCAGGAGACTTAGAGCACGAGGCAGGGTACACCCTGGACCTAATCTGGATGTCTTTGGACTGTGGGAGGAAACCGGAGTACCCGGAGGAAACCCGTCAAGCACGGGGAGAACATGTAAACTCCATGCACACAGAGACGGGAATCGAGCCTGACCAGGGAATCGGACCCGGACCCTGTAGGTGCAAGGCGACATGGTTACTCAGACCACTACACCACTTCGCCATCTTATTTTTTTCATATTAATTAAAATTATATCAAGTAAATGAAATGAAATAAACTAGAAGAAATATTCTACTGCAACAGGCTGCAAAGTATCTAAAGATACAATTTAAAAATGAGTTTTTATCCGCTGTTCCTCACTGGTTCATGCCACATCAATTAAGATGTTTTTTAATGCTTGAATGATTCATAGATCACTGTGTCTTAACCAACAAAAGAAAAAACGTTCCTCTGAAACTGTTTAGGTGCAGGGACTGGACTGAAAATGAGCGATAAAGTCTATTTCTTAAGATTACATTTAAAAAAACAATAAATTCTGGCACTTTGGAAGCAAAGTATAAAGAAACGAGGGGGGCTCAAGACTTTTGCATGGTGCTGTACCCTTCATACTCCTCATGGCCCAAAGTCCTTGATGTGGACAGATTTTTTTTGTAGATACATACTTCTTTTTGATCTTGCCACAAGAATGGTTGGTGTGGATTTTGAGGCATCTGAGCCTGTCGAAAGGGAAGGGGAACAGGATGGGGGTGGGGCTTTCCTCCTTCTTTTGACACCACAATGCCACATTTCCAGACCCTATTCAACACCCCATCTCACCAGCACCATCACCACCACCACCACCACTCTGAAGAGCATTATCACCAAACAAAACAGGCTTTGTGTACATCGAGTCCGAGTTAGTAATCCGATCTGCTAAAGAATCAAGTCTTTTCAATTAAGGTATTATTAACATCGCGGGGGCGTGTAGAAACAACATTAAAAATGGCTGGGGAATCTTTACTGAAGAAATAAGAGACAGCATAGCACCGCCATGACATCAGAGCCACAAGGAGCAGTTAGGACGTACGTTTAAAAACCTCAAAAACCCCGGTGTAGCTCGAAAGGAATGGATGAGACAACCAAACTTTTTCTTATGCTAACATTTAGGCTGCGCTAGGTCTGATTCCAGCTGTCTTGAATGCCACAAGAATGTCTGGCGTGGGTCACTGCAGTGTAGAAAAGACTATAGGAACAACATTAGACACTGTTTATTCACGTGGCCGTCTAAGATGAAAATAACGGATCTGGGTTTTAAACTAGATTGAACTTCTGCAGAATGAAAAGACACCGCGTTAAGGCAACGCTACTTGGCTCAAATCGATTGATTGCACATTAAACAAAGACGTGGAACTAAATGACTGATTTATTTGCATGAATTTAAGTTACATTTATCAACTAAACTAAGCTTTATTTACACGTCGGCAAGCTGGGCACATGTATTCAGGTTAGACTGCCCTGATCATCTAAACTGTAGCTGTTTACTAATAACCTCTAAACCTGGCATAATTTGAATACCTCTTGACACACTGGCGGCAAAAATATTCTGTAGGTGCTCATGGAGCTGATCGTTCGGGAAATATGATGATCAAATCTTAACGTTATTATACATTACACACTTTTCTGGACAGTACCAGTCGAAAGAATTTGGACACAAGTATGAATTTATTTTTCTACATTCTAGAACAATACTGATGAAATGGTCTGGAACTGGTTCTTGCAAGAACAGTATTGTGTCAAGTGCATTTGCAAAACTCATCAAGCACCATGATGAAACTGTCTCTCATGAAGACCTTCCAAGGAAAGCGAGACCAAGAAACCTTACCTCTGCTGCAGAGGAGAAGTTCATTTAGAGTCACCAGCCTCAGAAATCACCAATTAACAACCAGCACC
>JAOVVA010000001.1:31580618-31604778 GCA_028565275.1 Leiocassis micropogon
TAGATCTATCTCAAATCCGATCTGAAAAACATCAGATGTGTGTGTTCAAACAGACCCACCCCCCCTCAACCAAAAAAAAAAAGGGGGGGGGGGGGGTACACACTGGAGAGGAAACCGTTTCAGAAGACCCGAGCAAGTATTTGAAAAAAATACTGCATCACAGATGATAAACATGTTGAACAAAAGCTGGTTTTTAAAACAAAATTGAGCTTCTGTAGCAGATCCAGTCACATGCATGATGCATATAAATTATTTATCTGAAGGCAAACAAAACATAACCACTTTAACAAATTATTAATGACTAATAGCATTAAAAAGGTGTCACTTGAGCTACGTTCACATCACAAGCCATGTTGCGTCAATTCCCAATTTGGTCAGGTCTGATTTGCAGGTCCTGATGGTTTACGTTCATAATAATAATTGACTTTTATCTGACTCTAGTGTGGACGCGTGTCTGTCCGCTTATAAACGGCATGTTTGCACACATCGGTATGTATTTGCTCACTTTATCTGGGTTGAAAAAAACTCATTTGTGTGAGCGCTCATGCATTTCAAACAATGGATGTGATTTTAGTAAAAAAAAAATTTAAAAAAAGGTCCAGAAAAAGGAGGAAAGCCAGACGCCTCGCTTTAGCGCTGTTTTAGCAGCCATTGTTAGCACTGCTAAGAAATCCCTGCGCTGCTGGTGCTGCCTGATGATGCGGGATGTGCAAAAGCATAAATGTCGCATGAATTCTGATCTGCCTGTTCTCATTCAAGTCATATTGATCATATTACTCCATGACACATGTATCTGATCTATTAGACTAGATCTATCTCAAATCCGATCTGAAAAACATCAGATGTGTGTGTTCAAACAGACCCACCCCCCCCAACCAAAAAAAAGGGGGGGGGGGGACAACGGAATTGAGACACTTCCTTGATATACAATATCATGCGTCATCTCTTTTAGCACATTCTTGTTATGGAGTGTGATGGTGGCTTCGTGGTTAGCACTGCTGCATTGCACTTCCAAAAATGGGGGGTTGACTTGTTCTCCAGGTGTTCTAGTTTCTCCGTCCAAAGATATCCAAAGAAATGCTGATTGGTGTTTCTAAATTCTCTGTAGTGTACGATTATATGCGTGCGTGTATTCTAGCATTGTTCCCTTGCCTCGGGTCTGTGTGTGTGCAGTTTGCATCTTGCATTAAAACTGCCCGTAGTGAACAAATGGTGCGCGTGACCCCAATCCCGAGTCCCTGATGTAAAAACAGAGAGTCAGAGACAGAAAAGAAGAGACGGTGGTAAGAGTATGACTTTTCACAGCAGCTGTCGTGTAAACGAGACCAGGAACTAACTTACAACCAAGTGGTTAGAACATGGTGCAAGGGGATAAATGTGTATAATTAAAGAAAAATAATTAACTTCAGGATCGAACCTATAGTACTCTGTTCTGCACTGGAGCATCACACGCCTCCTAGTGCTTTATTCCTTAGTTAACACAGACCCCTACTTACCCAGACTCCGACGCCAAAGCCCGCACATCTGCACAACGTCTATCTGACAGCTCTTTCTCACACACACAACTTGAAATCCATACCCGCTCTCCCCAGCATTAGTTGACGGCTTATTAGAGCGTGCTTTTACACTTTTAAAGAATCCCCCGTTTGCGCAGCTCACGACCGGAACCGCAGGGGACATGACTCCTCGCTCAGCTCATAGGAGAAGAAACCGGCACCATGTTTTACAAACAAAGCATGCTCAGTCAAGTGGTTAATTAACTGTTTTTTTTTTTTCCCCTTGTGAAACCAAACAGAAGTCTATTATCTAGTCGTTCCGCAATTTAATGCTTGGAAAACTATAGTGCTTCGCAAGGTGAAAAAACACCATCTGCATCTACATTATTATTGTCTTATTATTGCAAAATAGCCTGAAGGGAGTCTCGCAAACACCCGCCGTGACGCATCATACTCGCTGATGAAACCTCCATCAGGAATTCCAATGTTCATCACCTTTCTCCTGGGATATTACCTTTCAAAAAACAAGTGCGCTTTAATGTTAAAAATACGAGTGTGTCTAATTTAGGGAGAGTTTAGTGCTTTAGCCTGGTTAAGCCGTTAGACACACTGGTGCTTGGATACCGTCAAGGTAGAAAGTTGTCTCAGTACGCAGGAGCTGTGATCGGACTGCCTGCTTCACGTCTGAGACGCCGGCCTCCCAGGAACTCCTGCAATGGCCCAAACATGTGGAAATGGCTTGGAGTGAGGTCAGGCCTGTAAATAACTTCTAGCCGAGTTCCTGTGGTGCAGTGAGCAGTATGTGGATGTGCATTGTCCTGCAAAAAAAAACGCATTTGATGATCAAACCAGGGTGTTTTTTCCATTAAATGAAAAAGCTATTAAAGGAGAATGAGATGACATGGAGCAGGCAGTCCAATCATGGCTCCGACGTAGTGAGAAAACTTTCTACCTTGATGATACAGTATCCAATGGGATAACACATTCACACACTATGGGCAGCTGTTGGAGGAAACCGGAATATCCCGAGGAAACTATCAAACCATCAATTTACTGTTATGAAAAATGGGAATCTGAAAAAATTGGTATTGGCAGGTCAGAATTTTTATTATTATTAATTCTTCAATAAAAGAAAAAAAAAGAAAATCAGTGTCAGCCAAGAAAAGTGCGCACTAGGCACATCTTTAATAATAAGTCCCGCCCCCAAAACAAGCCCAGAAAATGCACCTGATTTTTTCATTCCTGATTAGCTTTGAGTCTGCTAGTAAGACGTCGGTCTACTGTTCGACGCTAGTCCTGACAGACGATGACATTGCTCATCTTGCAAACTAATCGAAAATTAAGCATTGGCGATGTGTAAATCAGGAAAATAATATGCAAATGGTTGCAGTTTCATCTTGTTTACGTTTACAGATAAGAAAAAGAGCAGAAGCAAAAATGAAAATGAAAAAAATAAATCTAAGCAATGAAATACTTATCAAGAATAATCAAGAGATTTTTGCAGATTAGTAATAAATTTGCTGAAATTAATTCCTTTTGAAGATGTCGCGCACAATTTAGGAATAAAATGTAGAATGTAAATGTAGGCTGTGTTAGAAAGGTGTTTATGACGCGTTCGGTTTTTATAGAATGAGCTGAAATTTAAGACATACACTGTTTTAAAACTGAACAATAATTTGTCCTTCTTCCTCAAACTAGAAGAAATAACATGAAAATCACATTCCCTCTGTTGAATCCGGGTTATTTCCATGAATTAAAAGCCAAGTGTGTACGGTGATGATGTCATTATCTGCTGTGGACTACTAGTCCATGTTTAGACTGAATAATGCTAGCTTTTCCTATTCTGACTTTTGAAACGTGAAAGGGGGAAAAAAAAAAGGATGAGGGTGTGGCAGGGGGGAAAAAACTAGGCAATTAGCGGAAACGTATAAACGTTGCCGTGACAATCCTGCTGTAGATACAGTACGGCAAAGTCGTTCAGATCATCTTGTTATCCTCTTTTTACAAAGGGACATCATTACACTTATTTTTATACGTCCACCCAGCCCTAGTGCATGACAGAACGTGATTACGATAATGACGATAATATCCAATTTAAACGCAAATGACTATATCCCGACGACAGTGTCATCTCGAGAAACACCCTGGTTAAAAAAAAAAAGGGCAAGGAGTATAATAACAGTGTCTCCAGCTTTAACTACAGGTCAGTCTGGGAGTTTACTATAATTAACATGAACATCAAGGCTGTAGGGCTGTTATTGAAACAGCCTTGCTGCTGCCTTGAAGGAAAGCACAGCGTCCAGCTGTGTGTGTATGTGTGTGTGTGCGCATGTGAATGAATGTAGAAGGCAAGACCACAGCGTTGGGCGTCACACACTGCACATCTGTTTCCAGGCAGAAGCAGGAGCTTAAAGTCTTAACGTCTCCCTCACAGCTGGTGGGCCGACAAAACAGACCACTGTTTTACTATAACGTGGAGCTCCAGTAACACAAAACACAAAGCACAGAAATGAATCAACACACACACACACATACACACACACACACACCTTATGAGTCACTGGACGGAAATAAGCAACTCTGAAGAACTCTGAAGATGAGGTATTGTAGAGGACGGGCGTGATGCTTTCCACATCAGTCGAGAAAGGGAACAGAAATGACTAGCGCTGGTTAAAACTCGATGGATTTAAACACTGGCCATGTTTCATAGCTTGAGGAATGGGTGAGGGGCTTCCTGTAAAGACACAAAGGAGCCACCCAAGAAAAATTCCATCAAATGCGAGCAGCAGTAGGGAAACATGATGCAATACGAGTCAAGAGCTTTAATCCCGGCGTGCGCAAGCGTACCCAGGCTCACCTCCGCACCACCCACCCGTACTTCACTCTGGAACGGTGCGTCGCTCAGACCTTAATGAGAAGCAGTTGATTTTACAGTCAAAATGGGACTTCTATGAAATTTTTAGTGTATGAAGGGGTAAAATCGGTCAACGGTGACAGAAGATTTCAAGCATAGTACGGTGATGAGACTAAAATATTTGAATGGTGTGCGAGTTTTAAAGAAGGCTGTGTGCCTTCTTTAAAACATCTTCCACATCAGCCACATCTTCCGTACAGTCCTGACCTCCATCCAAACCATTTTCCACATGTTAAAGGAGTTCCTGGGAGCTCGGCCGGCCTCAGCCATACTGAGATAACTGTCTACATTGATGGTGTCCAAGCGCTAGTGAAACACTGAAGGATAAGTACATTAGTGTATCTGGGGATTATATAGAGAAATTAAGGAGGTTTTACTCTTATAACCAAGTTCTGTTATTCTACACAATTAAAAGTCTCGTACATTAGCAGGAATTTATGGCTTCACAATCTAAATGTTAAAAATTCGTAAAAAAAAAAAGGGAAATTGTATTAACGGTCAATGTTTGTTTTGAACAATATTTCTCTCACCCTGCTCTCTTGAAATTAATAAGAAAAAAATGTGTCACTCCTCCTTCCCGACAACTTTCCCTTGATACTGGAGACTCCTTCTTTAAATGTTAAACGATCTTAATCTTTTCACAGAGAACGAATCATCGTCTCTTTTTGATAAGGACCACCACATGAGCTGTTGCTATAGAAACAATCACGAGTGTGTTCATATTACCCTGCTCTTCTGTCCAAGTTGCTGTTCGGGAAAATTAATCAACGCTGATCAGAATGGTTCCTGGTTTGGTTACTTTAATGGGAACTCCTTAAAAGCAGGTCTGGAACACAACAGTCCAACAACCATTACATCATAAACAGAAGATGCAGGTACGTGACAATCCAAACACAGCTGTGTGTGTGCGCGTGTGTGTGTTTTAAAGCAAAGGGTTAAATTAAAGCTTTCAACTTCATATACACACTGAATCAACACCCCAGTTTGAGCCTTCCCGCTCTGTGCATTAAACACGTTCTTTTTTTTCTTCCCCAGAACAATGGCAGAATTGAAACAGCCATCGCGGCACTCAGTCATACTCGCTTAAATCACAGCTCCGACCGATCCTTTCACTGCGTTGTGCGCGTCTCGGATATCAAAGGTCCTCCGCTTCCCTCAAATAATGCACTTCCATCTCTTTCAGCCCGAGACATGAAAGTGAATCCCACACTCCCCCCGCATCATCGTTCTCACTCTTAGGCAGACTGCTTAAAAAGACAGTCCATCATAAACTTTCATTTCATCCCATGCCCTTTCTTCTTAAGCTCAGGCCGAGCTTCCTGGCACGTACAGAAAGCATTTATTTTAGTTTATTCAGCTAAGCGCCCGTGTTTACTTAGCAGGCTTTCCTCCCATCCTCGAGGCAACGTTGCATATGACACGACTGAAATGGAGCGTTTGGACCAGTCTCTCATTATAAGAACACTGGATCTGACCGTTACGTGACATGACGAGTTTCCAGACCGGAAATTGTTCTTCCCGTTCCGGATCAGTAAGCGTAGTGAGAAGAAACGACTCTCCCCTTACTTCAGACTCTCATTAGCCCTTAAAGCTTAAAGCATTTTAGCCATTTTTTGTTTTACTGTTTTTTTATATATATAAACATATATGTGGCTCAGTATTGTGCAGCACAGAGTGACATATCTTTTTTTCTGCACTAAATAGGCAATATGATGAGCTGCATTTTAGTCAATTTTAAGCGACTATCCAAACATGACTGAGCAAAAAATTAGAAAATGGGTCACATACAGTAGGCAAATCAGTAGCACAGGGTATCAGAGGTGGGTAGTAACGAGTTACATTCACTCCGTTACATTTACGTGAGTAACTTAAAAAAAAAAAAAAAAGTACTTCTACGAGTAGTTTTACTGCACCATACTTTTTACTTTTACTTGAGTAGATGTGCGAAGAAGAAACGCTACTCTTACTCCGCTACATTCGGCTCCACTCGACTCGTTACGTTTCCACCAATCAGACGTAGCAACAATAATCACATGACTCCGTTTGACCAATCAGCCACAATAACAATAATGTTGCAATGTTAACATATATAACGAGCAAATAAGCTTCTTATATTTGTTCTGCTGAGTCTTTTGGAGGGCGACTGAATATACTGTGTATCTTACACTGGAAATAGTTTACACTGTTCAAACGTACATATGTTACCTACAGAACCTGTTTGTTTTAAAAGTTTTATGTTGTGAAAAAGTGAGATTATGAAATTTGTGTTTCTTATTTCTTAAGTTGCTATTTTGTAAAGATATTTAGTTTTATTCATTTATTTTATTATTTGGAAACGTCGCATTTTGTACATTATTTCATCATTTTGTCTGGCTGCTTACATAATTTAAAAAATAAATAAATCGGACATTACGATGAAACGGTTACTTTAGTACGTTACTGAGTATCTTTTCACCGAATACTTTTTTACTCTTACTTGAGTAATATTTTTTTGAAGTACAGCTACTCTTGCTTGAGTACAATTTTTGGCTACTCTACCCACCTCTGACAGGTATACTGTACATGGTCACATGTTTTTATGGTTGTTTACAGTTGTTTCAGTGACAAAAAAATAAAAATAATATGCTAATGTTGAGAGTTCTTCCTTATTCCGGAGTCATTCTGATATTCTGCTAGTGGGAAAATTTACTCTTTATAAACGTAATGATGGCTTTTGTTCTACCTGACATATCCCAAAACCCAAATACACAATTTGTAGTCTGAAGCCTCCCTGTTAACACACACCAGCGAGGCTTCCATATAATAGAATTATTGCAACCAATCCTAACGCTGGAGGTGGAATTTGTTCTCAAAGTTAGAGATACTTTTTCCATCTTCTTCTTCTGTTACATGTTTAACAGCGGGTATAACCGCTTTGCCTTGCTTTAAATAATTTGGTGCATGTAAACGCGCATCTTATACGATCAGTATTCATGTAAACAGGTAAGTTGGAATCTCAAATGAGTCCATGTAAATATAGCTAATTGATATGTAGCAAACAGGAAAGGGAATAAAAAGGAGGTTATCACCAGTTAATTTGTTTCCTTTTGAATGATGAGAAAGACTGGCTGCTGCTTGTTCACTGACACGGCAGGGGTGTGTGTGTGTGTGTGTGTAGGGGGGAGACATGATTCTGAGAAAGTGCTTTACGTAGGCAGAGGCAAGAAATAAACAGTTGGTCGAGGCACTGAGGAACAGAGAACCTGCCAGGTTTCCCACACACACGCCTGTCATTACCGACGGCGTCCTGCCCTACAGACGGCGTCTACGACTAAGTGGGTGAAACCGTCATTCAAAAAGAAAGTACCTGAACGCTTCCCAAAACTGTTCTGAGGAGAAGGAAGTCAGAAGAGCCTTCCAGTAGCTACTTAATGGTCAGACTTCAAAAAAAAAAAAGACTTCGCAAGTGATATAAGATTAAAGCAAACTAGATCTAAGAAAATTAAAGAAAATTTTTCATCTATAATTTTGCTAGTTTTTAGGAATTTATTTCTTGAAAGAAGCAAAATGATCTCACAATAGAACAAGGCATGTTTTGCTTGCAAATTTAGTAACTCTTGACTAAAAATAAGCTTCATAATCTTAGATTTGCTTTGTTGTAATCATATTTTTAAAAGTTATAGCTAGGTTTGGCTAGATTCAAGAATATTTTACTTGCTAGGATTTCATTTTTTTAGTGTGATAGTGAAACTTTCTTAAAAGACAACAAACAAAATATAAAATTACAAACGTAACTGTTGATTGTTAAAGAGTTTATAGAAGGAGTTAAAAGGTTAAAGCTTAGAAAATATCCTGATGAACTTCAATGTAATCAGTGATGATATTCTTTCAGGTTGAAGCCCACGTACATGTCTGTCTGCCTTTCTGTGAGCCAGAACTCTTATTAATAAAAAAATCTAATTTTGTAAGGTTGAGTATCTCACGCCTTGTTTACACCAAGTTGTACTTCTTCCATTGTCAGTCTAAAACACTCCCTGTTCGCTAATCAGAGAGTGAATCACAGATGAGAAATCGAAAAGTAGATCGGATAAAGATGAAGTTTTGTCTTAAAACGACTCCAGCGCGTTAAAAATTCACTTATACCACGTCAGCGCTGTTAATTCAGCCATGAAAGTATTCATTAACAGCAGTAAAAATAGTTTAGCTCTTCTAATGAATATCCGTCAGTGCAGGTGTTTGTGTACAGTGAGACAGTAGCGCATTAGTAAATTATTTTAAAGTAGATTATTAAATCCTGCATATAACTGTTCATAACATCGCTTTTACTCAACATTTTAATTTCACTTATGGTGCAGGTTAAACTTCAGGCAGAGATCTAAGTACTTTTTTAGTTACTAGTTACATTAAATTCTGTCCAGACAGTTTTGCGTGATGCTGCGACAAAATCTGTCCGGACAGACACGCATACAGACAGACAGACAGACAGACAGACAGAAATCTTCTGAGACTGGTTTCAAGTCCTCCAATGAAAGTTCAGATATCAGTTCTGACCAATGTACAGACAAAACCTCTCTTTTATTTATATACATTTAGCTTATTTTTTATCAAATTTTAAGCAAAAAATATCTTGTTCTATTGGCAGATTTTTTTTTGAAAGGCTATTCTCTGTCAAAAATCTTCCCCCAATCCTGTAAATCCGTTAAGCCTAATTTCCCAGGCTTAATCCCTGACTAAAACCCACTCTTGTGCATTTACATACAGGCAACACATTTCCATTTTAATCCATTAGTGTAGTAACATTAGTAGTATGTTAATTACTTTCCTACGTTACTCACAATGCCATGTGACTACCTGCTGATGGTGGCATCAGCGGGAATCAGCCCTTTCTTACTCTCGTGGCATGACTCAGTGCACTCACTGCTGCATTGCATTCTGAAACCTTGAGTCCAACGTCTCTGCTAAAAAAAAATAAAAAAAAGCTCTTTTGTTTGTGACAAATAACGAAAGTACTGCATCTCCCTATAAATTATCAACAAACTTTCTAAGCACATCAGAAATATTTACTGTGCTTTAAAGTGGAGTCTTTGCTCAAACACCACTTGATAACTTTTAAGGAAAGGACTTGAGATGCTGCGCTGTGTGCGTAGGTGTGTGTAGGTGATGCACTAGAGCCAACCGACTGGCAGAACCTCAGTCATCTGGAGTCAGTCGCCTTAAGCGAGCCATTATGGAGCCACAGGCTGAGTTGACTCTGACCTCGAGATCGTAGGAGGGTTATGAAACATTTTTGTGCTTCCCAGACACATCGAAACTTTGAGCAAAACAGATAAAAGCAAAGCTGCAGCAGTTGTTATGGTGAGTTACAGTCACTCGATTAGGACAATTACAGGACAAGGCCGTTTCTCGAATGTTGAGCAGACCTGGGGTCATGTGCAATGGCAGATAAATTGAGCGGAGTAAATTACAACTGAATGCTTAAATTAAAGAAGAAAAAAACTGGTTTAAACAGCTTGTTGGTTCAAGAATTCTCATTTCACCATTCCTGAAATTCTTTCAGTTTAACAACTCGGCATGATGCAATGAATTAACATTATTTTTTGCCTCCAATCCATTCATTCTTGCATGGTGACCTACATTAAAAAAATTTGATGAAAGAATTTCGATAATGGTGAATTAAAATGTCAAAATTCTTCCGATAAAGAATGATGATATGGATGTATTATTAGACAACAACAAAAAAAGAGTTGAGTAATGCGCACATGGCAACCTCTTACAGTATGTGTGATTAAAAAAAAAAGTCACTAAAGTGTGTAACCGTGCACAAGGTCATTATTAAGTCCCAAATAGTTACAAATACAGATAAGACAATAATGTGCGCTATTCTCTTTTTTTTTATTGGACTTGAACAAGCGGTCATTTATGAAACTAGCTGAGGAAACAAATACCATTTACGGAATCTTAAGAAGTTCTTAACTAGTCAAAATTGTGGTGCTCTGAATTAGGCTTATATTTTAAGAAACAGAAACCGATACATTCATAAGAAAATATTACAGGCAGGTACAAACAAACAGTAATAAAGATCAGGATGATCGCATCGATCAAATAACCAACAAAACAATGCCAAGCAACACGTAAACAATGACGCTAATATGTCTTTTAACTGAATGATTGGGTCAGGTTTTCGATTGAGAATCGATTCACGCTTTTTAAATGATTTCAGTAAAAAATTGCAAATTCCTTAAAAATTTAATATAGCTTTTGCAGGACAAAAAAAAATGGTTACAGCTTCTGAAAATACTCCGATTTTTTGAGAACATTGCTGGTCTTTTGCGTGTATGGGCAGTAGGTGCAATAGTTACTGGGGTCAGGGGTAGCTCAGTGATTAAAGCATTGGACTATGGTTCAGAAGGTCCCAGGTTCAAATCTCATGACCACCAAGTTGTCCCTGTTGGGCCCTTGAGCAAGGCCCTTAACCTTCAACTGCTCAGAAGTATAATGAGATAAAAATGTAAGTCGCTCTGGATAAAGGTGTCTGCCGAATGCCTAAATGTAAATACCGCAACCAACTGGACTGACATGTGTAGTAGAAGATTGATAGGAAAAGAAGATTACATGATCAATAACACAAGTATGTTAAACATGTATGTGTTTCAATGTTTATTAGACACTGTTAGTTATAGTTTGAATACTTCAAAAACCTGTAAGAAATATAGCTACTTGAAATAAAATCCGACAATAAACATTGGTGTTTTGAATGAAATTGACATAAAAATCGAATCAAGTCAAATCAAATGGACAATTTACCTATGACTCACAACATTATTTTGACATTCGCATGCTGGTTGGCCACAGCTGTATTCAGTATACATTACCAGCAGAGTGCATCCTCTCAAACTGGACAACAGGCGACGCAACCTACTAACAGCCAAGCACAGCAAACTAATTAAATATACTCTCCCATTAAAAACAGACATATTCTTATATATTGGCAACCATCCGCTCTCTGGCAAAGAGAATCTCTATAAGATTGTAAGAAGGTGAAGTAACTGTCAGAGCCGTTAGATTCACAGAGCCAGGATTCACACCCCATGTTAGCAGTGCTGATATTTCTACATCTTTTACTCTGAGCATAGACACAGATATATATATATATATATATATCACTTTGGAGTGTCACTGCATTACACCCCTACCACGCATGGTAATGAACTTAGTCAAAAATTTCCACGCATCAGAAATGATCAACACTGCAAAGATCATCTTGTTGTCTTAGCCACGGATGCAATTTAGATGTGTTCAGGGTGTGCACATGGCAATTACCATCATTTATTCATTGCTTTACAAGATTACCAACCCCCGGAGTGTAAAAAAAATAAATAAATAAAATAAAACTCTCCTCGCCCTCTAGGCTCAGATAAAAGGGTAAAGAGTTTCCTTTCGGTTACATCATCTTAATCAGGAATACTCGCAGCCTGGAAGGTGTGTTCTGATTGGTAAAGTGAGACATTTTTGTTTGGTAGCAATGAAAAAGACTTTTCATTAACGTCTGTATGTGTGCATGTTTGTGTGTAGGGATATTAAGAGACTGCTTGTGCACAAGGACAAAGGTTTCTCAAAGCTCAGTCAGGAAGATGGGCCCAGAAATGAAGGTAAACAAACTGTCTACTAATGATGTATTCACCAACAGTAAAAATGAATTTTCCATTCTGACACCACATGTTATAAAAAACATGAAAACATGCTTTTTCCCCCATTATATAAAGGAGTCAGATTTCAAATCTAGGTAATAGATCTTGTGAAAAAGCAGCTAGGATGGAGAGTCCTTTCATGGCTATTAATACACGCATGTCTAGACTTCCCAGTATAAAAATACTGTCCTGTGACTCATAATTCCTGCCCTGGAGGATGGAAATGTGAGAAAATGTAAAACCCACTGGTGAGGTGTGGTTCATTTAGGAAACCTGGTGACTTCACCAAAGGTGACTACACACACTTGACATCAAGTGTATCTTAGCATCTCCTGTGACTGACCAGTGCTTGCTAATTTCTTTTCGTTTACATTCAGAGGTGTTTCGGAAAAACCTGCTCGTACGCCTATAAGCAATTTCCACAAGCCTGACCAGGATAAAGCAGTTTATCCTGAAGATGAACGAACCTTCTTGTGGAGTTCCAGGATATTAAAAACAAATTGTGGAAACCTTATTTATCCTCTTCCGCATACACGAGCTCACACGCACCTACGATTGGCGAGGGTTGTTAGGATTGACAAAGGAGAAAGAGCATGCCCCGTCCACCCAGACATCACGGGCAGTTTTGTCCTTTCACGTACTACACATTGTCCAAAAACACTAAATGGTTAAGTCTAACTACTGTTATAATATTTACTTAACCCTTGTGTTCACTACCACACAATAAATGTTCTGATCATAGTTCATATTGACTTTGGGCAGCTACGCCAGAAAAAAAAAAAAATCTGAAATGACCCACAGCACATCTGGGTTTTTTTTCCGGAAACGTAAAAGACTTTCTCATACTTGGCAACTTTCTGTCCAGCAGGTGTTTGCAATCAGTTACAAGTGCAAATAAATCAATGTTTTACAAAATATAGTTGTAGAAAGTTGGTATTTCACTACTTTTTGCAATATTTTCAATTGACCTTAATATAATTAGAGGATAAACAGATGCCACAAAAATGTAAAAAATAAATAAATAATAATAATAATAATAATTTTTACATTACAAATAGTTTTTTTTTTCTGCTGAAAATTACATAAAAACATGTTTTGTTTTGGTGTAGAAAAAGACAAAAAGACTGTGTTAATCTCCTTGAAGACAGATGAGGACAGACTGTGTTTATCTCCTTAAGGTAAAATAAATACAGAGAGAAAAACCATGTCTACAAGCGGGATCGTTTCGATACCGTACAAAGAAAACCTTCATGTAGTAGATCTCAAAGTGATTTTTCTGTATAAAAGTCCTACATTATTGCATTTAGTGAAAGTTTATAGTTACTAGATTGTGCGTTTGACTGGTTGCTTGATTAAAATGGATTTGTTCCAAACCTCATCATGTCTTATAGATTATAGTAAATAAGCTCCAATGTCTTCTTTCAATAGAAAGTTCTACAATAAAATATAAATCTTTGTTACAAATAAACATTAAAAATATTGTATTATTGAACAAATTTAAATAATGGGTCTTATAAAAGGCTCATTTAAGCTGGACTATTGGAGTTTAGAAAGTCAGAGCTGAAGGGAAATACGGCGCCGCTACCTAAAGGTACAGCAAAGCCGGTACTATAAGACAGCAGACAACAACTATTACTTATGAATAGCTCTGTGATGCGCTAAGATGGTCTACTAATTCCTACACTTTTGGACTTTGATGTTGGAGCTGTAAATCTGTAAGTATGCCGTTAAATATATAATAATAAGCACTTAAAGGCACTGGTGGTTCAGTGGTAGGTGTTTCGCCTGCCATGTGGAAGGCCCGGGTTCGATTCCCAGCCAGTGCCCAAACCCCCCAGCCACTGGACGCAGTGCCGGTCCCAAGCCCGGATAAATGGGAGGGTTGCATCCGGCGCAAAAACCTGTGCCAAGTTGTTGTGGAGACTGGATAGTCCGCTTGCCGGGAGCAGCCAAAAGACCAACAACAACATCTAATAAGCACTTAAATGCTGTCGAATTTGTGTTATTGATTGCTTAAATGCAATAATCATATTTTTTTTGCCAATCCACTCCAATTCAGTAGGTGGCGGTATTACACCACTGCCCAAGAAGATAAAAAAAAAAATTAAGAAATTATATATTTTCCATGCACGACTGCTTGTTGAAGATGGACAAAGTTGGTATTTTCTGCGAAAGCTGTAAGAAATTGTTCAATTTTAGTCCATTTAATATTTGCAAGTTTTCCTAAACAAGTGTGAATTAATTCTGAATCGAAGATTGTTCCACTGATTCAATGAACTGAACAGCAATATCGATTAAATCGCACAACTCTGTGTTGTTACAAGGGACTTAGTTTTTGTTTTACTTTTTTGTTGTTTTTACTTCCTTTTTTGCTGCAGCCCTGTGTTTCTGTAATCCCTTGATCAGCTAAGATTGTGGCATTGCTTAGTCAATCATAGGCAAACAACAACAACAACAACAACAACATATAGACCTAGAAAAAACAGACAGTGGACCTACAAAATTCAAAGTTATAAAAAGTTGTAGCTCCACCATGAATTTTTCAAACATGCACATGCCAACAAGCTACTGATCTTACTGTAGGACTACTCACGACTCAGTTTTGATATGCAAATTCTTGGAAAACCATAGCAAAAATCATGAAAATAGGAACTGGGCTTAATTGACTCAAATCCATTCAACGTTTTTTGTTTTCTACACCATTCTATGGAAACTCTAGAGAGCTGTATGTGAAAATCCACCGACAAGCAGGCAACGGTTAAAGTCATGAACATCACAAGTCCCCATTCTGATGTTGGATGCGAACATTAATGAAAACTCTTCACCTGTATGCGAAATGAAGTGGACAGTGTGTGTGTGTTCATGAGATAGGATTGATGTGCTCTGTGGACTCTGGAGGGGGGGGGGGGGGGGGAGCTTGTCCTTCAAATAACCTTTTTTGTTCAATAAATAAGAACATCTTTGTGGATGAATTAGTAAGTGATCATCTTTAAGAGTCCGGAAAAAAATAAAAAATAAATAAAAAAATAATAATAAAAACTAATGGCGGGTCGGTAACTTTTTTCCCTCTGTTGTGGAGGTGTAGAAAGAAAAGCAGAGGAAAAATAAAGAGAGAAACTTTTGTCTACACTCCAGTTCTCCGAGCTTGAAGAAGCTGCTCACTTGCGCTACTTCTCCGCCTCGCAGATGCTGTTTGTTCACAACAATCATCTCTGCACTTGAACGCGTTACTAAAGCACGGAACGTGGCGTTTATTTCTGTGAGAAAGTTTCTAAGTTTCACGTTACTTACTGCTCGCGCTCCTCCTCCTCTGCGGCGCTTCTGAAGAAAATGGCAACACGAGCTTTGAGGAGAGCAGAACTGAAGCGCGAGGGAGATCTCGTGCCCTCTCCGCGTGTCTGTGAGCTCCACAGCGGGGTCGTTTCTGCTCCTGGGTTACAGCCGACAGGGGCTGCGTTCAAAGCCGCACACGAACACACGCACACACACTGAAACTGGTGTAGAACGCCACCTGTGGTCACTATGGTAACCTGAGGTGGACTGACTAAGCACACAGTAGTGGAGCGGGGTTTAACTCTGTAATAGTGAATATGAGTGAAAACAAACCCGTCAGAGCATGCATTGTGAAACACACACACACACTCTCTCTCTCTCTCACTTTCTCTCACTCTCTCAGCATGTGTCTCTCTGTCTCTGCATCTGTCTCACGTTTTTCTCTCTGTCTCATCTGTCTGTCTCGCTCTCAAAATCTTTCTCAGTTTTTCCTCTCTCATTAAGTCTTTCTCACTGTGTCTCTGAATGTCTCAGTCTCTGTCCAGCCCTCTGTCTGTCTCTCTCTCTCTCTCTCTCTCTCTCTCTGCTAATCTCCCTCACGTTTTCTCTCTCTCATTCTGCCCTTTAACTCTGTCTGTCTCCACCTCTGTCTGACAATCTGTCTGTCTCTCTCTCATTCCGTCTCTCTCCCTTGTGACTCTGTCTCTCAATCTCTGTCCACCCATCTGTCTGTCTCTCTCACTTTTTCTACTTTCTCCCTCTGACTCCATCTGTTTCCACCTCTGTCCATCTGTCTGTCCGTCTCTCTTTCTCTGTCTCTTTCGCTCTCATTCTGTACCTCTCTCTGTGTCTCCGTCTGTCTGATTGTCTCTCTCTCTCTCTCTATATATATATATATATATATATTTCTCTCTCACACACACAGTGAGTGTCACTAGCTCTGTCTAGGATTCATAGTTTCAAGTGCTTTTTTTCTGTTCTTGGGATGACAAATATGGACCGTCGTATTGCCAAGGCATGGATACAGACATGTCAAAGTCAAAATATAATTACAGAAATAAATAGATAGAAACTAATGTACATACATCGAACAATACAGTTGAAAAGATGAAAAAAAACATTATTATTATAATTATTATTAATGACAAAAGTACAATGAAAAAACATCAGTGATACCAAAAAAGAAAAAAAAAATGAAGGCAAAAATTCAAGGCATGCGGCAGGGTACACCATTGATGAGGTGCAAACTCATCGCAGGGCAAATACACATACATACAGACTAACCGCATGTCTTTGGACAATGGACCCAGAGGAAACCCACCAAGCATGGGGAGAATGTGCAAACTCCACACACACACACACACACACGCACACACACGCACACACACGCACACACACAATGCAGAGCAGAGATTCGAACCCTCAACCCTGGAGGCGTATGGTGACAGTGGACGCCACTAATCCAACGTGCTGCCTATATAATTTTTAACGGCATGTTTGGGAAGTTGAGACACATTCTTTCACTGAGTTAAATCCAAATAGACTGTTGTAAGTCAAATAACTCTTTATAACTATATAGCAAGCTACGAACTGTTTTACAACAGCAAAAGCCCACAACAGGTTCCATTGCATCAGCCAGTAAGAGGGATCTGAGACTACAGTGGGCTCAGGCATTCTGTGCAAGCTCTGGAGACTCTTGTGTGTGAAAATCCCAGGAGATCAGGAGTTTCTGAAATACTTAAACCAGCCTATCTGCCATGAAGAACCACGCCACAGGCAAAGTCACTGAGATCGGATTTCTGATTTTCCCCCATTCTGATGTATAAGACATATAGAGCTTGTGCTAGAGAGAAAGAAAAACATTTGCTTGCATAAGCAGCAGTAGAAGGTTCACAGTCTTTATGACTCACCAGACAGGCTGAACGCAGCATTAATGAGCTCTGATTAAACTGAGAACATCATCACGTCATCTAAATGAGAAGAGGCCCAGTGTCTGGAGATGGAAAGCTCTGGTTCAGCTGGACCAGCTGTTGGATGACGTTTGCCGTTTGGCTTGTTGCAGAATCTGGGTCTCAGTTTCATCCTCTTTACGTTGAGCGATGTGCGATGAAATCTGGATGAAAACCAGGAACCCGAAATAATTTTGCATTCCATTTGTTGTGGTTTCCTTATTTTTTTCTCATGAAATAATAATAAAATTAGGTTGTGAAGGTTCTGGATGATTTCTTTAGCTTTTAGAGTGTTCATGGAGTGTGTGTGTGTGCATGTATGTAAGGCTAATAAAAAATACAGATTTAAGTACTTTTATTATTATTTCATGACTGCTGTAAACATTTTCAATAACTTGCTGGCCTTTAACTCGCCCTTCTACAGGGTGGGTAAAAATTAATTAGGCAATGGTTAATGGTTAAAGAACTTCTCCCCATTTTGATCATACTGTGCATGTGTGGTTAGACCAGCATTTTTCAGGCTGGGACGATGTGACCTCATGAATAGCATGAAAAGAAGTCCAGATCTCACTCCATGTGATTTTATCCTGTGAAGCAAAGCCTTACAAACTGGAGGACTTGGAGACATGGGTTTAGGACGTTCTCACCAATATCCCAAATGGCTTCCTTCAAAAGACACCAGCACCTAGATTGAAATAAAAAAAATTGCTTTTATTTTCCAATGTAATAAAGTACATGTACAATTTGTTTCAGAAATATTAGAAATATGGACTTTATTACCAATTTTTAATGCCTAGTTACCCATCCTGTATAATATGCATACACACTCACTGGCCACTTTATTTGGGACCCATGAACACTTGCTTATTTGTGTTATTTGGAATTATTCAAATACAGGTCAAGAGCTTCAAATCAATCATCAGAATCACATCTTACAGTATACAACTCCATGATCAATATGTTGTGCGTTCTGTGATGCTTTTCTGTTCAACATTGTGGTCAAGAGTGGTTATTTGAATTACTATAGCTTTGCTGTCAGCTTGAAACAGTCAGGATATTCTCTTCTGAGACTGACATAAATTAAAATGCCAGGACATTAGATAGCTTATTTAACTTTTTTCGCAATTCTGATGCTTAATTGTAATTATTGACACGTAGCTTGATAATTTTCTGAATTCCCAGTTGTCATGTGATTGGCTGTCAGGATAATTAGATTAATGAGAAGGTAAACATATGAAAAACACACACTCACAAAAACACCAAAGTGTCAGTTTTCCCGGCTACAGAAACTCATATAACCACTCTTTACTACTGTGGTGAACAGAAAAGCATCCCATAAAGCACATACTGTACTGGCACCACTTTGGTGTCCACTCCCGTTAACGAAGAACACGGATTAGAGGCTTTCGTAGACACTCTTACCCTACTGGACAGTTCATGATTGCTTAATGACCAGGTGCTTTTTCCCCCTAGTTTATAACTGGAGTTATATTGAAGTGTCCTCTGATTTCTGGAATTCAACATCACCGTGTTGCACTAGCTGTAAAACCCGGGTATGTAAAGCATTTTTAGTAGACCAGCATGCTTCCTCTTGGTTATCTACTATGTTTGCAAAGCGCATGCATCTCAGCCCAATAAAACATTTTACTGTCAATGGAAAATGTTTTTAATTACTGCTACAGAATACTAAAAGGCAGGATAAAATGTAATAGCAGTTACAAAATGCTTTCCAGGCATTAGAGGGTGATATTTTGTTCAATTTTTTTGTGAATGCTTCATATAGCCATAAAACAAATAACCAGGAAGTGTAGTTATGATGCCTACGTATGAGACACCAAGGTTAAGTTACAGTATGAGTGTTCTTAAGGATATAACTGTAGAATTAAAAAAGCCTTTAATTCATTTGATTTTAATTGCAAAATAAAAAAACAACTTTAATGGTTATATTACAGGTTTTAAAAAGAGACTAATCAAGTAGCAGGCTGTGCGTTACAGAGAGCACTTCTGACCTTTAATTGGCATCTATTATAAAAACACATGTTAAATCACTTAGACCACTCAGTGATTTACTGTCTCACATGGTCAGTGTCACTTGACAAATGAGATCAGCAACTTGGACTTTTTCAGCTCGAGTTACTGGTGCTTTAACACTGCGCCCCCTGGTGGACAGTAACATACAGCAGGTCACTGACTGCAATGCAGCACAGAAAAAAAAGCTTGTCATCCTTATCCCACATACAAGTTCTTATAAAAAAGGACACTGAAGAATTGCAGTTTCACTTGAACCGGGAGCTGACAAAAACACATTACCTTAGGTTCAAGTTCAACTTCACTAATGGCAGACTTGTGAATCTGTATAAAAATAAGACAGTACAGGTGAATAGGGGCATTTTAATACAATAAATATCTCATTTTAGCTTCTCCTGGTGATTCTGGTAATAAAAGGTTTCTTTTTCTGGAAATCAGAACCAGGGTGATAAAAGCAGTAAATGTCAGATATTAGGGGGAAAATTTATGAATTTGATCGGATGTAACAAATGTAAAGGACAGGGTGCCAAACCATCACAGGGCACACATGCACACACTACGGGCAAGTTGGGAGTTAGTCTGATTGGAATGTCTTCGGACTGTGGGAGAAAAGCGGAGTACACAAAGAAAACCCACCAAGCACAGGGAGGACATGCAAACTCCACGCACGGAGACCTGAGGTGGGAATCGAACCCTCGACCCCGCATTGCTAACAACTACAACACTGTGCGCCCTATTATGGGTTGTATTTGGAAGGAAAATTTTAAACAATTCCACTGAATATTGGTTAATAACCAAGGATTCAGTATCGCAAAAATGAAAAGCAGCATTTTGCTAATCAGATTCTTTTCTATTTAATATTATCCAATATTTTATCTTAATTAAAAACAAACTCCAAATATATATTTAATGTTTCAAATTAAATATGCTCACATTGACAAAATGAATACAACCAAAAATTCAAGTCTTTGAATTGTGCACGTGTCCCCAGTAAATCATAACATAAATCAAACAATAATCAACATTTTGAGACAAATTAAAAATTTTTAGATTTAAGGTTCTGAATAATATTAAAAAACGAAATAAATAAACAGTTTTTGAAAGGTTCTAAAATGCGTTAATCCCATGTGTCCACACTAGTGAGTGTTATGATGTTTACAAAGAAAATTAGTTAGATGTTTATAAAGGAGTCATATTAAATATGCTTTTCAGGGATCATTTTCAGCCGTATCATTAACTCCAGGTGAACTCAATAAAATGTATTATTATTAATTATATATCAGCAAACAGGATATGGACATCCATGATGTAATGATGAGATAACATTACGGTCACGAATCGAAAAAAAAGACCGAGTTGTGATATTTCATTACTACAGTACACTCTGAAAGATGGATTAACGTGACTGAAGCACTTACTACTTGTTCTGTACTGTACTGAGACATTCATGACAGGAATGAGTTAATTTCTGCTGAGTCATAATCTTCAATAGTGGCTCAAAGCTTTCTTTTCATTTTCAGATCATTAATTTTATGACATTAAAATTTTTAAGACCCCTAAGGGGACAAAAAGTTCATAATGACATGTGTATATTATCTGAATCACCAAAAAAAGAGCTGGTCTAAAAGCACAAAAGTGCCGGTCATTACTGAATAACAGAATGACGCTGCACTTTCACTGGGGAAGTCGCTATACTGTAAATGTACTATTTTCTATTTTATAATAGAATAAAAGCATTAGCATTATAGCATTACAATATTAGGTAAAAAAAAAATACAAGCGGCCTTCGCCACGCAAAAGTCTATTAGTCTGATTTTAGAGTTGCGTCTATGCATCATGTTTGTTAAATCACTGTTACAGCGTTTTTTGGTAGCTATTTTAATCAAATTCCCGCTATTGGGAACTACAGGGCAACTTGGACGAAATACCTTAATGTAATTTCATGGCTGTTAGTTCGGCACCAAGCAACAAATCAGATACTTCAAAATGGACTGTTTCAGTTCTAAAATTTAATGAAACCATGTTAAACCCATGCCCGCCTAGATGTCCCAGGGCTCCATTTTCCACCACATGTCTAAATACTTGGACTGCTACTATATCCGGAGGTCATCGCAGAGTTTGCTAACACACACTAGTTGTTTAGAATTTAGAAAGGAAGTCCTCAATAATCACAGCTGTGGCATTCTTGTCCACTAAAACACACATTTTTCACGCATCTGGAATACAATTTAATAAGATTACACAGATATAATACAGCTGAAGCAGATTAGGGGGGAAAAAAGATGATGCATTCTGTCCAATATGATCACATTTCACATTTCCTAAATCTCTGTGTGTCTGTCAGCGTTTCGATGTGAGCGTGAGGGTGGAGGAGACTCGGAAGATCTGAGGCAGCATGTTGCTCAGCTGGTAGAACATTTCCTCTGATATAGTCTGTCAAATAAAGCAGAAGTTGCAAAGTCAAAGTGCTTACTATAATCAATCACTGAGAATGCAAAGTGCAAAAGAAAACGATGCATTTCAGAAAATGAGTAATGTGAAAGATAATGCATTAAAAATACAGTAACATACTTTACGAGGGCTGCTCATGTCAAACTGAGACTTTGGAATGTGAAGGATAATAGGACTCAGTTACTGTACGAAAGTATGAACTCCCTTTATTTCTCTACATAATCCCCGGATAAACTAATGCATTTATCCCAGTTTATCACTAGTGCTTGGATACCATCAAGGTAGAAAGTTGGTCTGATTCACATTTGAAACACTGGCCTCCCAGGAACTCCTTTAATGGCCTAAACATGTTGAAATGGAGCAAGGTCAGAACTATACAAGGGATGTGGCATTTACTCCCAGACGAATTCCTGTAATGTGCAATGATTGAGTATACAGTTCCCACAGACAGATGCGTCTTTTCTGCAAGTTGGTGAGTAGTTATCCGTAGATTTTTTAAGGATCAGATGTTCTACTTGCTGAACGTTAATGGGAACGACTGGAATGGGCTCCCATCCACGGGATCGCAATTCCTGCATGTACGGCTTTCTTTAAAATCACAGTACTATGCTTGAAGTCTTCTGTAAATGTCAATCGGTTTCAAGTGATTGTGTAAAGCTGCTTTGCGACAATGATAAAAAGTGCTATACCAATAAATTTGAATTGAATTGACCAGATATTTTATCACAAATCCTGGTTTGACTTGAACGCCCCTCATAATATAATATAAATTAGCATTGAGTTAAAACTGAATAGCTTGCTGAAAATTAATACCTGAATATTGATATTTGTTCTGAATGCTAGTATTTTGGATTTGTCAACCACAAATCCACAAAAAAACACATTATTTACATTTACATACTTGGCAGATGCTCTTATCCAGAGTGCTTGGACTTACATTTTTATCTCATTGCACATCTGAGAAGTTGAGGGTTAAGGGCTTGCTCAAGGGCCCAACAGTGGCAACTTGGTTAATGTGGGGTTTGAACCTGGGATCTTCCGAACCGTAGTCCACTGCCTTAACCAGTATGTGTGAGCCAGAATTATTGTTGATTGGTAGAGGATCAAATACTTAATTTACTCACTAAATGCAATTACATTTATACAATTTATATAATAGGCCAGGGGTAGCTCAGTGGTTATGTGCACATGTGGAACACTGATTAATTTAGGAATGCTCTCCTAACAAAAACTAGTTACGTGTATAAAAGCCACCTGTCCACAGAATCTCAATCTTCCATTCAAGCCTCACCACCATGGGCAAGACCAAAGGACTTCAGGAACAAGACTGTAGACCTGCACAAGGCTGGAGTGGGCTACAAGACTATCAGCTAGAAGTTTGGTGAGAAGGAGAACAGTGTTGGAGAGATTATTCGCAAATGGAAGAAATACAAAGTGACCATCAATTGCCCTCGGTCTGGAGCTCCATGCAAGAGTTTACCTCATCAGGTAACGATGATCACGAGAAAAGGGATCTGTCCATGGAAGGATCTTGTGATTGATCTTTAGGCAGTTGGGACCACAGTCGCCAAACAAACCAATGGTAACACAATACGCTGCCATGGATTGAAATCCATCAGCACTGCAAGGTTTCCCTCCTCAAGAAGGCACATGTATAGGTCTGTTTGCCAATGAACAGAGAAGGATTCGGAGAAAGTGCTGTGGTCAGATGAGAGGTCAATTGAGGTCTTTGGCATCAACTCGACTTGGCCATTTTTGGAGGAAGATAAATGCTGACTATGACCCTAGGAACACCATCACAACAGCTTTGGAGCTGTTTCTCTGCTAAAGGTACAGACCGACTTTGCCGCATTGAGTGGCCAATGTCCAAAATTTTGGATGAGAACCTCCTGAAGATGGGTCGTGGATGGGTCTTCCAATATGACAATGACCCCAAACAGAAGAAGCAAATTAAAGATAGATAGAAGTGGCCTAGCCAGTGTCCAGACCTTAATCCTATAGAATATTTATGGAGGGAGCTGAAACTTTGAGTTGCCAAGCGACAGGAAAGAAACCTTAAGGATTTAGAAAAGATCTGTAAAGAAGAGTGGATCACAATCCCTCCTGAGATGTGTGCAAACCTGGTAACCAACTACAAGAAACGCCTTACCTCTGTGCTTGCCACCAAGGTTTTCTCCACCAAGTACTAAGGCACGTTTTTTTTTCATTGAAATACAAATCAATTTATAACCTTTGTATTAAGTGCATTGTCAGAATTTTTGGTTGATAGTTTGTCTCTTTTCTTTACAATAAACCTACGATAAAAAATATAGACCCTTCGTTCGTTTGTAAGTGGGCAAACTTACAAAAATCAAATAATTATTTTCTCCACTGTGTGTGTAT
>JAOVVA010000001.1:31621532-31654084 GCA_028565275.1 Leiocassis micropogon
CCTTTATTCAAAACAGAACTAAAATCTTTAGAAAGTGCACAAACATGTTGCTCCTTGAGCTGTTATAGTAATAATAAGATAAAATAAAAATGGACCAACACAAAAAACAGACAAAATATATATAGTGGAACCCTGGATTACGAGCATAATTCATCCTGGAAGCGGGCCAAAACACTCGTAAACCAAATAAAAATTTTAAAAACACAGTAACGGAATCACTGCTGTAAAGTAAAAATAAAACAAATTAACCTGAACTTTACATTTGAAAAGAATCGCGACAGAGCAGTGTTTCTGTGTAAAGCAGAGAGAAAGAGTGTGCGTGTGTGTGTGTGTGTGTGTGTCTGTCTGTGAAGGTGAAAGTAGGAGGGGAAAAGCAGGAAAAGAGCAGGCTAAGTCTTGAGCAGAGAGAGAAAATGGATTTTTTACGTCACTAATGAGACTTGTCTGTATGAGTGTTTTGCTTTACACGTGCGCTGTACACACACGCATACAGACACAAAATAAAATATTTTTTACACACACACACACACACACACACGGTCAGTGTTATAGTAAACAGTACACGCGTGCACGGATGTTGATTATACCAGTAAAAGACGCGCACTAAGACCAAGCAGCCTCCGCCAGCCTTTCCTCTACCTCCGCTCGTTTTTTTTTTTTTGCTCCGCCCTGTCTATGAGGCGCCGAACTCTGCTAGCATCAGTGTGCGAGACCGCGTGTGTTCACTCCGCTCCGCGCTCAACTAAAGTTTTTTTTAATAATCAAATGTCTCCGCATCGCGCGACACAATGAATCAATTATGAAATTCGTTGGCAACTATTTTAGTAATCGATTTTTATCGATTTTATCAATTCGTTGTTGCAGCCCTATACTTAATGTTTCTTAACTCCAGATCAATGCTTCAGGTTTTTTTTGTAAATATGCTGCACATTTAGATTTTTATCACTTAAAAAGAAACACATTTGCTAAATACAGTTTCATGCCCTTTTATGTCTGTAGTGTCAGTTAGTTTTTTGAATTCAAATCTTTTAACGATTTTAACTGTCATTCAGATGAAACCTGGCCAATTTAGATTTCACATGGAAAGACATAAAACTGAAAAAGGTATATTATTTTTAAATACAAAATTGTTAAGATATGGCAATATGTATTTGATGTGGTTACGGACACTATAAGACATGGGGGAAAAAAAACACGAAAATTTGTCATTTTTAGGGCACATATAAAATCATCTCTTCAAAACGGCTGAAGTTAGCAACTTGACATTTTTAGGGAAGCGAGATCAACCACTTCCATGTTGCATAAACTTCAGAAGTAGCTTCTTTGGCTCACACACATTTTCTGTATGTTTAACATAAAAGAAACAAAATCAGCACCAATACTGTTGGCCGATAATAAACCTGCGATTTGGCCTCCAGTTGGTAAAACTTGCAAAGCTGCTGTTACAGAAATGAATCACCACCTTCTGACCTGCAGTCAGTGACTGGTAGCTACCGATCGCTTTATACCATGACGATATGATTTCAATCAAATAACATCACCGAAGATCCAACACACTATATATACAGTATTTCACAGCATTTGTATTGCTCTTACCTCGGTGTAGGCCTTGGCCCACAGGTTGCTCAGTTTATTAATGTCAACTTCTCCATTAGTGATCTTCTGTAGAGCTGCTTCAGCTTCCCGGTCGTAATCGTCTAACGTTTCTCTCTCAATGAACGCAATAAGTTTGTTCTTTAAGTCTGGAACAAACCACAAGTGTGTAGCTAAATACAGTATGACTGAATTCCTTTTTTATTTGCAGCTTATCATTTTCAAACCAAAATATTTTTAATAAATGTGAAAAAACACCTTACTTTTTAAATGTATTCAAGTCTACAAAAATCACACAGGAAATATGAAAACAAGAGGGGGGAAAAATCGCCATTTCAGAACGGTCAAATTATTGGGCTGCATCAAGCAAATAAAACAACTAAGGAGATTTGAAATAACTGGAACTGGGTTAAGAACCCTTTAACACATTATATAAGCAGTTTAAAATGAGAGTTAAGCACAATCCAAAATGAATCTCTAATTTGTTAAAGCCAAAATATCACTCAGTTGCGACTTGGGTTCATGCAGGGGGCCGATATTTTTGACACTGACTTGCATGCATGCAGCATGAAAACCTGAGGTATCAATCCCAAATCAAAATTCCGATGAGAGGTTAGACTTTTTTATGATGAGCTGTTGAGCGACTTCTTACCCTTTTCTACGAAGCAGGGCATGTTGTGGAGCAGCATGAGTCTCCCGTGCAGATCGTTCACGTTGCCTTGAACAGGAAACTGTAGAGGCACTTTGAGGACACACTGATTTCTTCCCGCCTTGAACTCAAACACAAATTCTTTCTCCGTAGAGCTCACTTTCCCTTTAGTTTTCCTCATATTTCACCTGGAAACAGAAGGGAAACAAAAAGAAATGCTAAACACATCAGAAATATTTCTGGATGAACAGATTGAACCTGTTTCTGAAGGACTGTTTTCCTTTCGTCTGCATCACATGACTGCTGTTGGCCGGAGAGGTCACGCTGAAGGAACGCTTCAGCAGAAGAAGAATTTCCACTGTCAAATTCTTGACTTTGTTGCTAGATGTGGTGATATTTTAGATCCACTGATTGACTTTATTTAAAAAGTCTAGCAACTTTTCTAATATAAACTAATGACTTTGTGAGCAGACATCAGCGATAGTCCTGCACTCGATGTAGTTCTCCAGGGTTAGGGTTAGGGTCACATGACAAAAGAACGGACGACTCGGACCAGAAGATATGAGAGGTGAGCTGCTCATTCTGTTTATCATAATATGTCCTTAGCTGCATCGTAATATTTTCATTACTGAACTATAGCCAAAATTTGTGTATGTAGACGTGCTGGGGGTCTGTTTATTGAAAGTGTAATATTTAACTTAATGTATTTCTGATCAAAAGAACGAAGTGAACTAAATGACTCAAAAAAAGATTCGTTCAGTTCAGCGAATCTGATTCAGCGATCGTTCAGGGATCTGAATCGCCCTCAGCAACCAATCAGCGATCTGAATCGCTCCCAACAAACATTTACCAATCTAATTCGCTGCCAGCATACAACTATCGAAAAGAAATCACTCCCAACAACCAAACAATAACGATTTCAGCAGCCAATGATGTTCCAAAATGACGGCTCTTGGACATACAACAGCGTTTTTTTTGTGTACGCGTGTGTAAACTTGGTAAAAGTTTACTGTCTCTTTATCTCATCTTATAACCTATTAGAAACTCTACTAACAATCAAAAACTGATCGTTCCCGAAAAAACCAACCAATGATTAGAGAACCAATCACTGATCAGAATCAACACTGCCAACTGCCAGTCACTGATTAATGCTGCTCCCAAACAACCACCGACTGCTGTTTGTTTCACCTTCACATTTCCTTGCATTAAACTCTATTCCTGGCTTCATTTACAGTAACAAAAGCAAGTTATTCAATTTCCTTTGGGTATAATTGCCCAACTGCCCAGTACCATATTAACAGCTTAATATTGTTTCTCTTCTTTACAGAAATCATAGTACTTTGCTATGTATAACATATACAGTTTGTTTCTTATATCTACGGTATGAAGTATGTTCAAGTCATTCCAGGACTTTTGATTGTATTGATTGGATACCATCGAGGTAGAACGTTTTCTCATCATTGCTGCCTGCTTCACGTGAAAAAGCTGGCCTCCCAGGAACTCCTTTAATGTGGAAATGGTTTGGGGCGAGGTCAGGACAGCTCCCAGCTGAGTTCCTGTAACGTGCAGGTGGTGTTGGTGGATGATTGTGTGTACAGTTCACACAGACAGATGCGTCTCTTTCTTCCGCAAGTCGGCAACGTCGATTTTCAAGGAACAGACGATCCACCAGTTTTACACCCTCGTGTGTGCAAATAAATATGCATGTTAATATGACATCATTCGGTGACTTCTAGTGACATTTTAGCATGCACACAACCTTCCCCTGAAATGAGCTGTCAACACTAATACCAACACACACACACACACACACACGTCATGTTTTAAGATATTGCTAATCATCCACCAAAATAATATCCTGTGGTCATTATACACTTGAGAAGTTCATGCATTTAATATATTTAGTTTAAAATGTGAGAGCAGACTCATTACACACCATCTGCTTGGAGAAGTGTGTATACATACACACACACACACACACACACACACAGGATGACAGTGCATATGAACGTGCAATATGCGTGCAAATATAAAACACTACAAGCAATGCAATAACATAATGCGTTTATAAGAAGTTGACAATATTAATAAAAGTTAAACCAATAATTTTTTACAGCTATAACACCTTAGCTAACCATCACTAGCACGAGCCTGGCACGAGCTAACTTAACTAATCCCATTAACGCATTAAATTTAAGCTATCTAACATGCGGTCTCTACAAACGCACACATACCACGAGTCTGTTTATAATTAAACAAAGTAGTAATGATAACATATTGCTTTTAACAGTAAATACAGTACACTTACTGATAGACGAGGCTGAAATTAGCCTCTTATTCACCAGCTTCTTATTTTCCGTTCCACCTTAAAATATCATGCACTTACCGTATCTGACCTCTAGAGGGCAAAAGAGTATAAAAAAAAATTATCCCATATAAAGTTATTTGCTTTGAAATGGAAATAAAATCTCTTTGTTCTGTGTTTCATTTAAAAATAGCACAAATGCAAATATAATCTGTTTATTTTGTATTTTATAAATACTCAATATTTAGGATTTTTTTTGTAAATATTTTTTTGTAGGGATTTTTGTATTAATCCTGAGTTTGCCTTTAATTGTAGATAAATTGCTCTTTTAGTTTAATTTCATTATCTCCTCATATTCAAATATGTATAAAACTAGATGTAATTATTATTAAAATATGAAGTATTTAAAAAAAAAAGGTGTAATGCAATGTGGCCTCGCACCTCCCGTGCCTCGGGTGTGTGTGTGTGCATGGAGTTTGCATGTTCTCGCCGTGCTCGGTGGGTTTCCTCAGGGTACTCTGGTGTACGTCCACAGTCCAAAGGACTACAGATTAGGCGAATTGGCACCCCAAATTGCCCGTAGTGTGTGAGTGAGTGTGTGAGTGAGTGTGTATGTGTGCCCTGTCCAGGGTGTACCCCACCTCTTGCCCCAAGTCTCCTGAGATAGGCTCGAGGCCCTCGGCGACCCTGAATACAGGATAAAGTGGTATAGATGATGAATGAGTTAGTGAGTGAGTGTTTAATGTCATTATCTCCTCATGTTCAAAAATGTATGAAACTAGGTGTAATGTATTATTAAAATATGATACCTCCAGGATCCTTGTTCGACTCCCGTCTCGCCTGTGTGTACTGTTCTCCCCATGCTTTGTTGGTTTCCTCAGGGTCCTCCGGTTTTCTCCCACCGTCCAAAGACATGCAGATTAGGCTAACTAGCATTTCCAAATTGCCTGTAGTGTGTGAATGCACGTGTGTATTTTGAGGTCCAACCACGGTCATAAAATGGAAATAAATACAGTGGTAATCACCATTGACAAAATGGAAAAGATCGGACAATTGCACATGAACATATAGTTAATATAATATTGATCAGTAGAAAGCTGTAGGATTCTAACCCATAATCCAATAATAACATGAATAACAAATCCATTTAATAACAAGAAAGTATACAACTCATAAAACTTATTTCACATCCATTTGTCATATTTGGCGTTTTCTTTCTTTTTTTTTCTGATTTTTACAGCGCTTTGGTGCCATCTACAGGCACAAAATGGTAATTGTTACAGTTGCATCTTTTAAGGTGGAACGGAAAATCCAAACAAGCTAACTCTAGGCTCATCACTTACTTCAAACATATATTGGTAACAGGACTTTCGACACATCATAATCTAGAATTGTTTATCTTATACATCACATCATGCTTTAAAGTGTAGACAGACTGGTAGTAAAATATTTTAGACCATGCATTATTTTAGAATCTTTATTATTTAATACTGTTGCTAAACTTGCTAAACTGTTGATAAATGTATCGCGACAAGCCTGTGACGAATGTGCGTTGTATATTAGGAAATGTTAATTTTCATTTAAATTTAAGGTTCACTGTTTAAAGTGAGAGTAATAGTATGAAATTCATTTGCTTGCTTTAGGGATTTTAAAACAAGACTGCTTTCAAGAGAAGCATTAAAAAATCTTATTAAAAGTAAATATTATTTATTAAATAACATAGATACGTATATTCGTAGTTTTTTTTCTGGGATGCAATACCTATTTTTGCCACTTGGGGTCAGTACCCCACCATCACACTACCACCACCATGTTTGACTGTTGGTGTGATGTTCTTTTCATGAAATATTGTGTTAATTTATGAGACAAACACTGTCCAAATCGTTGATCTTTAGTCTCATCAGTTCACAGAATATTTGCCCAAAAGTCTTGGGGATAATCAAGATGTCTTTTGGGCAAATATAAGCAGAGACTTTGTGTTCTTTTTGGTCAGCAGTGGGTTTTGCCTTGAAACTCTCCCATGGCTGGAACTTTTGCCCAGTCTCTCTCTTTCTTATTGTTGAAGCGTGAACACTAACTTTAAGGATCTCAATCATTTAAGTGTGACAAATATGCAAACAAACAAAAAAAATCAGGAAGGGGGCAAATACTTTTTCAGGGCACTGTATAAGATTTACTTTGACAAAATTTCAGATTTGTTAATTATTAAATATAAGACTTGATGTCTTAAATGAAAAAAAAAAATCTATAAATAAGAACCATAACCTTCCTTCACGGATAAAAAGAAGATCCTAAAATCCTTTTCACTGGATTCATTGCTCACCAATCAGTGTGAAGTTTTCATCATTTGAACAAACATTAGGCGCCATTGTGCTTGTGCACTGGGATGATTTACAAGGACTACATGCTTTTCTCCGAAGGTCTGTATCCATGCACCCTGTATTCCAACTGTGAACACTTTTTGTCTAATTCACTCGTCTTACAAGGACAATGTGCATCTTAACTCCTTTGCTGTCACACGGCCCACTGGCTTGTCAGTTTTATAGACATACAGTATACCGTAGACAAAGCCAAATGTTACACTCAATGCTTTTTTTTGTCTAATTTCATCAACAAAACTTTTGGTTACAACATATTAATATTATGGTACTGTAATATACTAAAAGTATATTTTATTTGCCCCAGAATACTGTGCAGACTGCGATATTGTACTATAAAACACTAATAGTTTGACAGCGAGATGCACATTTTCAGACTTTACTTTTAATCGTTCTGGAAAATTATTTTCCTTTGGCCCTCAATATCATCTGCAACAAAACTGCTACATATCCTTTTTATATGATTTGAATCTTTCAGGGAAGCACAACAAGGAATTTATATATTACACAGAAAAACACGACATGTCATGAAAAGCCAATCGTATCGCTTTTCTTTGTCTTTGAAAAGTGAAGCAAAACAACCAGTTTGGCAAAGTAGCAGCTCATGTTTAAGTGAATTAAATGCAATGAATGAAGCTAAAAAAAACTGTCATAGCAGTCATAGCAGTTACCCCACTATTCATGGACTAGAGGTATGCCTTATTTAATATCCGTGCAGTCATAGCAGTTACCCCACTATTTATGGACTACAGGTATGCCTTATTTAACATCTGTGATATATTCAGTAAAATGGAACACAATGCGATATAGATGTTGTGTAAACGCAATATTACATACTTAACAAAGAGGTTTATGCCACTAAAGAAGCCCCGGCGCTGCCAAGCTGCCACTGTTGAGATCTTGAGGAATGCCCTTAACCCTCATGTGATCCGGCGCTGTATCCTGGCTGACCCTGAGCGTTGCCCCCAGCTTGCTACCTAAGCAGTAAAAGTGCATGTGACAAGCAATTTAATCTTAATTTTTCATAAACTTTCTCATGAGATCATGGATGCATATGCACTTGTATGATTCAACTACAGAATTGAAACTGAAACTGGAAAAGGTGAAGGCTGATGATGCTGTAATCTGTAGTCTTTGGGTTGTTTTTAATGTTTCTCATGATCCTCAACAATCTTAGTCATTAAAAAGGTGCGCAATAAAACCCAACACTTTTTTTTTTTTACCTCGTTCCAATTTGCTGGACATGGAGTTATAGCGTTTTGCACAATCACACAAGTTTTACACTGAAATATGCATACAATTTGATATAATATTTAGGCATTTGTGCTCTTTAATTACAATTGTGACTCCAAAAAGAAAAAATATATACCCTAGCTGTTTGCCATCATTTAAAAAATAATTTAAAAAATTCTCAAAACAGCAAAAATAAAATTTTACCCTCAAACTGGTTATATTTTAGGAAATAGGATCAACTAAGTAAAAGAAGATTTTTAAAAAGTGTTGCAGGCAGGTCATGTACAAACCAAAATACTACCTGTGGATTTGTGTACTGCATTCTGCATTGCATACTGGTTAACGTGATTAGTTTTGATGTCTACGTTATGAACAGTATGAATCACACTTGCATGAAAGCATTACAATCACTGATGATGTCAGTTCTTATGTAATCAGGAACATTTGTGAATATTTTTGTAGAAATTCATTAAAATAAAAAAAGGAGAAGTACTGTAGAAAAAAAGGCTTTTTAAAACTCTGACTCCTTAACAAAGTGTGCTACCATGGAAACCATTGCTACTTTGGCATGCATCCTGAGACTGATACGGCTTCTGCTGCCGGAGGTGTTATTTTTAATTTGGCCTCTCCATGGTGATTCTCTGGATGTGCTATAAAGAGTACGCAGCACCCCATCTGTTTGTAAAAGAAGAGCACTCAACACTTAATCACCTTCTGCTTATTTATCTATTTATTTATTTACACCATAAAATATGTAGCAACAGGAATATAGACCAGGACTAGATCTGTGACGGTGAGGAAATAAACACCAAGATCCACACTTTGTTAATCCCATAATTAAATAAATAACATTTAACCATGAAAAGATTAAATAATAGTATAACTTAAAAAATAAAGTTGTAATATTTAGTAATGTTGCAAGATAGATAATAATCACTTTATTGCAAATGATCCAAATAGGAACAATTCATATAAAATTGCACTTTGCAATAGTGTAACGTAACATCCCAATTTCTTCATTTAAAGCATCTGTTCACATTTTTCCTGGGTCTGAAAAATAGCACCACCCCAAGCTAGAACAATGCTGCTCCAGTCTACATTTTTTTTTTTTAAGTTAATTCAGCTGGTTTATAGTTCTGCATAGCTGTACTGTATGTACACAAACTGTAATTCTGCTATAACACAAAGAAAGAGGTAAGAGAAGTCAACACAAAATCTCAATGATACATTTGTCATGTTGGTGCGGTCCACTAATATTGCAGATTGCTTGAGTAGGGAGTGTTCAGGTTGCGGCCTGCATGTATGATTTTTATTCCAGGGGTCGCCACAACTAATCATACAGTTTTCACAATTTGGCACAGGTTTTATGCTGGATACTCTTCCTGTTGCAACCCACCCAGTTTCGCCGGGGCTTGGGACTGGCACTGAATCTCAGTGGCTGGATACACATTTGAGCAGTAATGGTTGAGGCCCATGCTTAAGTGGTGACCAAGCAGTGACAGGGCTTGAATACCTGACCCACTGATCAGCAACCCCAAGCCTCAACCGCCTAAACCACCACTGCCCAAACTCAAGAAATAGAATAACTGATTGATTGTTTTTCAACAGGCTTCTCTTAAGCTAGGAGCTCAGATGCAACACAAATTATTTCTCCTAATGAAAAGAGAAATTATTGATGCAATACACAGTACAGCAGAAAAAGCTTCTGCACATTTTTATTTATTTTACTTTGTTTTGAGTAATAGATATACAGACAAATAGACAGTAAATAGATTGAAAAATGTAAGTTATTCATATCATCACAATTCATTCAGCTTATGATAGCTTTACTGTTTGCCTCTGTTCTCCCTACTACAATCTACAAAAGAGGTTTAGGGCCACCATAAAAATTGAGTCCTGACTTTTTTTCTTGGAATTCTTACTTTTAAACTCTTTTAGTTTAAGGAATGAATTCTGAGATTAAAATCGAATAAAATATTTTATAGTGCCCCTAATCTTTTTCCATAACTGTGAAACACAATACTTTCATGTAGAAATGTCTTTCTTTATGTTTTTTAATCATGTTTAACGCTGCCCCCTAGTGGACCCACTCTTATTATGTATAATTAAGTATGCAGACAGCTGTGGGGACATCTTAGCATCTGATGAAACAAGGCATTATACAGTATGTAGTTTAAACACAGGAGTAATTTGAGCAGGAAGTACAGATTTACGTCAAGGAACTGAGTCGCCAAATCCCCCACAAAGCTGGTCTCAGTGAGGGAGCCATTACCCTGATGAACTCCTCACCTGATAGTGTGTGACCCTCAGGTTTCACTTCTCTCCCACAGGGAGGAGATACTCCACTTAAATGTGGTGATTTCACTTATGCCTCAGTGGTGACTTGTTCCTAGGGACAGGTTGAGCAGGGGCCCAATCTATTCACAACTGTATATTTCATCAAATCTTAGGGCACAAGGCGGGGTACTTCCTGGACAGGGTGCCAATCCATCGTAGGGCACTTCTACTGGCGATTTGGGAACGCCAATTGGCCTAATCTGCATGTGGACTATGGGAGGGAGGAAACCTTTTGTTTTCCTGTTCTTGCCTGGCACTTACAAAAACCTATATGAATTTCAGTCAGATTATTTGGATATAGCTACTCCTCACTTGGAGAAGAAAGCGACAGAAAGTTAATATAGAATTTATCTTATTACCACTTATAATAGGGCAGGAATCAGGCTGCAACATTCTTGAGTGAGGAATTAACAGACATGCTTTTGCCATCAGGTTGCCAGATTGGGTTTGTTTAAGAATACCCAGCAGCCTTTAAGAGTGGAAAATAACACTATCTAATAAGTTTTCTTAAAAAGGGAAAATGTGAGAATTAATTCTATCATAAGATACTATATATATATATATATATCTGACCAAGATTGGGAAGAGGGGGTGTTTATGGAGTGGATGATGTCGGCATGACTGCGTATCAGAGATAATATTAGAGATAAAGTTATATCTTCTGTTTCCAATGCTCAGATCACTTGGGGTAATTTCAGGTCTTTTGTATGGATTTTAAGATGTAGTTAAGCAAAAAATGGATGTCTAAATGCTGTTGACACTATGGGGTTACGCTAAAGGAAAAAAATTCAGGATAGTAATCTGTATCATAATTCATGTGCCATAACATTTTGACTTAATTTTGCCTGAGGCTATTTAACAGTACAGCTTAATTAACAGTTAATTAACGGTCTCTGCTGCTCTTTCTTCTGTGCTTAGATGTGATATTCTCTCTAAACACTACCTAATCTTGAAAGTGTGAATCAAATATTTTTTATGGATTCTTTTTCTCCATCTCATTTCAGGTGATGGGGAAACAAGAACAAACAAGTCTAGTGGGAATGTTTTCGGATTATAAAGTCATTTGTAGATATTGCTAGCATTTGAAGGATTGCCATGACAACAGCTTCTTTTTATGTAGCAGAAATTCATAAAGGCCAGACAGTTATGACCTTGGCCAAAGACGCCTACACACACACACATGCATATACACAGAACATGGGAAATAGAGGAAGAGTTTGTGTGAAAATAGAGAGCCTGTTAGATTGTAGAAGTTACAGGGTTAGCAGATGAGAAAGGATTGAGAACACTCACTCATCGTCTATACCGATTTATCCTGCATTTAGGGTCGCAGGGGGCCTGGAGCCTATCCCAGGAGGCTTAGGGCACAAGGCGAGGAGAGGGTGCCAATACATCGCAGGCTACACACACATACACACACACACACACACACACACACACACACACACAAACATACACACTACGGGAATTTGGGAACGCCAATTAGCATAATCTGTGGGAGGAAACCAGAGTTCTCAGAGGAAACCCAACAAGCACAGGGAGAACATGTAAACTCCATGCACACAGAGATGGCCACCCTTTGGTTTGAACAAAATACAGTCCAACAACCCCCTCCATATTTAATCTAGCTAACAACCTTATGTAACTTAAATAGATGATAATGAGATGTTTAGTTTGACTTGCAGGGCTAAAATGCATGAATTTACTGTGCATACCTTTCTTGCTGGCATGTATACGTCTAATTGTCCTATCCTTGCTAACTTATTTATTATAATAATATCTGTCTTTCTGTACGGCAGAACTCTCTGCCTAACTTGTTACAATACAAAGAATACAAAGAAATACAATTTTGTAAGGTTGAGTACAAATGTCTTGTCTATGTTAAGTACTTCTTTCATCGCAAGCTAAACACACTCCCTATCCGGTAATCGGAGAGTAAAATTACAGATGAGAAATTAAAAAAGTAGATCAGATAAAGATTAAGTTTTGTCTTAAAATGTCTGCAGCTTTTAGACTTAGACGTACAGTATCTCAAAATATGTTAATAGGAAATCATTTCCATTTTGCAGAAATATTAGCGGGTTTGTCATTCAAGATAGCTGTTCCATGATTAAGTGGTGAGTCCTGCGGTGTGTACTTTATGCTTATAAGTCGGCAAGGTGTCGTGTATCTAATAAATTTGAATCCAGTAGTGCTCTGTGAACTGAACTTATCTTGAACCGGTTGTCACTCACTTTTTACTGTTGTACTATTTTAAGGCACATTGTCCATGTTTGACGTGTCACGGACGGTAATGTGGACCAGCTTGGATGCTTCCTCACCATAACAAGGCATAATTGGATTTGCAGGGCTACACAGTGACCCAGGGGTAATGAGAGCATGGCTTTGTCTGAGTCCACATACACAAGTCCCGCGGTGTAACACAAGAACACTGTAACTGGATCTGTTTAGTGCTCAAACTATCCGTATCTGTATTCAGATTTTGGCTTAAACTCTAAAGTCCAATGTTTATTTGTGTGTGTGTGTGTGTGTGTGTGTGTGTGTGTGTGTGTGCGTGTGCGTGCGTGCATGGTGCCCTACAATGAACTGGTGTTCCATCCAAGGGATATTCCTGAGAGATCCCAAAATAGACTCTGAATAAAACTGAATAAAAGACTAAAAAATGAACACTTACCTGTCATCACAGGGAATGCTGCAGCACTCTGTGCAACCCTCTTTCAGCACCACATGAACAGTACCTTTTCGGTTTCTGTTTGGATTTGCACATTTTATGAATTTCTTTAATTTAACGCATAGGCATCATCTTATAAATGACTTTGCGAGATGAAGATTGAATTACATTCACATTTAAAAAGAGAATTATAAGCCAGACAGACTAGAGTCCAATTGCGTAATTGTTAAAGTGCTGGTAAAGACTTCCAGTTTCCACCAACTGAACAGAAATCAGACAGAGATAGTCGGAGGGAGTATGAACAAAGTCACAACCAAACACCAGCATTAAAGTGTTAATCATCTAAAAGTGTTCCTTCACTTAATGGAGGAAAGTAAATGAAGAAATTATATCATCTTGATACAAAATAAACCAGAAAGCAAGACCTGACGCAACTGTTTTTTCAAGTACTGTACTGTAGAATTTCATTAAAGATCTTTAGGGAAGTCTTTGTAATAAAACACAATGGAATGATATAAGGAATATGGGTTTAAAATATGTATTACAGAAATAAAATATTAAACATTGCCGTCTTCAGTAGGCGAACCAACAGACAACAAACAGATTCAGGCAATGCTCTCAGTAAAATAAGAAACCTTAAGGAACCTTTCAAACAAGTGATGCAATCTTGTTAGCCTTCTCCAACTTCTGGGACTGTCTGAGTGACGTTCACATCAATCTGGGACTTTTGATGCAGAATAACAAAACTTTATTTCTCTATTTAATCCCCTGCTACTCTAATGCACTTTTCCCAGCGTTTCAATGGTTCTTGGATATACCATCAAATTAGAAAGTTCTCCCAGTACACCAGAGCCATGATCAGACTGCCTGCTTCATGTCAAAAATTAGGGGTCAGGGGTAGTTCAGTGGTTAAAGCATTGAACTATGATTCGGAAGGTGCCAGGTTCAACCCCCATAATCACCAAGTTGCCACTGTTGGGCACTTGAGCAAGGTCCTTAACCCTCATCTGCTCAGATGTATAAGTCGCTCTGGATAAGGGCGTCTGCCAAATGCTGTAATGTGAATGTAAAATCCTGGCCTCCCAGGAAGTCCTTTAATGGTCCAAACATGTGGCTTGGGGTGGAGTCAGAACTGAGTTCCTGTAATGTTGATAAATGACTGCGTGTATAGTTTCTAAAGACAGATGCATCTCTTCCGCAAGTTGTGAACAAGTTTTTCGTCACTATCTGAGGCGTTCTACCTCAACCAGGATTGTCATTCACAGAAGTAGAGTCTTCTTTAAAGTGTTTGTGCCGTTTAAATGTTTTACTGCCACTAAGAGTCTCATCATCATATTTTGTGCTTGAAGTCTTCAATGAAATGTCGACGCCTTCATTCACCAGAAATTTCACCACAAGTCCCGGTTTGACTTGAATGACCCTTGTATTATTCATACACAGACTTGCAAGAAGTAAACAGTTACTTTTAGATTTAAATATACGGTATACATTTACTAGTGTGTCTTGAGTTAATTACAAAGAAATGTCTGAATTTTCAAAAAGCTTGAGGGTTGACTGTTGCTGAGACGAGCAACCAGAAATGTCATGACCTGATTTCCAGTTTAGCCCAAGAACAGGAATAAGTTGTCTTCATCAGCTTGGTTATTATGGACGTGCGGCCAAGGGGAAGCCCCTTTTAACCCTGACTAATATTAAGAATAGGAATGAATGGTGTCTATTTACTTTTTGCATGTCTGTGTATGTTGACTGACTGCTTTTTTAACACCTGAAAGTATGTCTAAAACTCACACACTCTCTCACACACACACACACACACACACACTCTCTCCCTCCTTGTTTTCAGTACATGATGGCCCACTTGCACCTGCCTCCATCACTCACTGTCCAAGCTTCAGGTTGCCCCCTTCGTCTTGGTCAAGCATGTCAACACCAGCCAGTTTGATTGCTGACAAGGGTGCAGAACGCTCACACTCTTTCTCCTGTACCTGAACGATCGCTAGTCTCTGCAGTGCTTTGAAACACGACGTCCTCATTGCTGCTCACAGTGGACAGCTCACGGTGAATAAACCGGACATGGGCCCATGGGTCGTCTCAGATGGAAAGGAAGGAGAGAAAAGCAGACTGGAGGTAAAAGTGGGATGTGGGATCTGGTGTAGATCAGTAATATAAAACTTCAGTCCTGGACTGCATGGCTATAGTTTATTGCTTTTTACTTTTTAATGACCGATAATAATAAAATAAAAAATCCTGACTAAGATAATACACCTGCAATTTTAATATGATAGGCATGTAAAAAATACAGCTTCTAATTGTGATTATAGTGATGTATATCGGAACAGTGTCTTATCTGAATATGAGAAAAGTGTACTGCACAGCTATACAGGTAGGTAACAAATTAAAGGAAAACACCTTAATAACTTTTTTCTTACTTTAAGAAAAGAAAGCTATAGGAAATAAAGTGAATATATGAAGAATATATATATATATATATATAAGCTTTATTTTATACATTTTGGAACAATCCTAGATTTTCTTCAAAACTATGAAATGACACATATGGCATTAGGTAGCCTAATTGAGTAACAACAACAAAAGTTATTGCAAGAACAATATTGTCAAGTGCATTTGCAAAACCAATCAAGCTCCATGATGAAACTGGCTCTCATGAAGACCTTCCCAGAAAAGCAAGACCAGAATGTACCTCTGCTGCAGAGGAGAAGTTCATTAGAGTCACCAGCCTCAGAAATCACCAATTAACAAACAGCACCTCAGATTAGAGCCGTTATGAAGGATTTACAGAGCAGAAGTAGCAGATATACATCTCAATATCAACTGATCAATGGAGATTATTGCATATGTTGGATGTTTCCAGCATTATTTTGCAATGTGGAAATAAATCGAAATCAGGAAAAACCATCAAAACACCAATTGAGGAAATATCTTTTGGAAAAAGAAATCATGTTGATTATTATTATTATTATTATTATTATTATTATTATTATTATTATATTAACTTTTAGTGTCCGCATTTTTTTCCTTTTTATTTGGCACCTGACATGGTAATTCCACTAAGCAACAGATGTGTGAATGTTAATAAAACTATACTAATATTCATTTGGTAATGCATATGAGTCAACAAATATTGCCCCCATATTGACCCTGACTATTTAAAACTTAAGAGCCTTTACTTGCATTAGCACATGGCTGTCCTAGTGCTAGTAGCATTCATTTATTTATTAATTTGTTTGAATTTTTTAGATATGATTGGTGGCAGACATGTCACGTTTTCTCACACATGATGCAATTTATATGAGACCTTTTAATGATTAAGGCACAGTATAATATACATTGTGATGTACTATCTAACTTATTCAACACTAGAAACGTACATTTGGAAATATATTCCTAAATGGCTGAAATTTCTCGGCATCGCCCTGCTACTGCATTTCCTCCTTAGACACGTGAGGTTGAATTAATGAGTCTGAAAGCAAACGTTGGTAATGTAACAAAAACGTTGATCTCAAATATCAGGCCAAGCTGGAAGGCTCATATATTAATTGATCTGTCTAAGCTTTCAGCCCCTCCAGTTCTGCCTGTATCCCATGACTGATTCCCATAGCCACCAGATGCTCTCGCAAGCCTCTCTCCCAGTTATAACGTGACCTTATTGTCACTTGTGTGCATAAAACCCTATTCACATGCTGTGATGCCCAGGAGCTATGCCAGTCACTCAGTGGAGGGTACTATTATAGGGCCACGCCCTGCTGGCAGCAGCCTTACAGTAGTGTAACCGTTAGCATTAGATTAGTCTAGCTCAGCAGAGCTTCTGAGTGGAATTTTGGCATGTGCTGCCTGCTGTTAATGTTTCCTGTAAGTGGCTGGGATTTTAGGTAGTCAGAGGCATCAGGCATTTTGCGGAAGTGTATTTGTAATTGGTCATCGTATTCTGACAGTTATTTACATTTTGTATTTTATTGATGGTTATGAGTCTTTTTTGTTCTAAGCAACATGTTACACAACATGACATGAGTCAAGGCTTATATTAAGTTGGCCTGGACAGTAAAACTAGAGACAGTTCTCAACTCACCACCACTACTCAGACCCATTTAAGTGGTGCATACACACCTCTTATTATCCTCTAAGACTCCACCGAGGCGAATTTGATACCTCTAGTAAATGGCTGAGATTGCATTATAAAGGCCAGCGCTAAGTTTTCTCATGCTTTCCGGGTGCTAGAGATACCTAAGTGCTGCGGCAGAGCCCGAAACCTGTGTCTGCTCGCCAGTGGATAGGATTTCATCTCCTCACCTTGCAAATGTTTGCCTGTGTCTCTGGGGAAATAGGAGCAGAAAAGGGGTAGAAAATATGACAGGACCCATCAGGTCCGTCTCCAGGAGACGGGAGTAGGGAGGGAGGGTGAGAGAGAGCTGGGAACCAGGACGACCCTGTAATGGCTGTTCCTGTGGGCTCTTAAAGGAGCTCTCCCACCCTCCCCTGACGCCCCTCGAGCAGGAAGAGGAAGACGGCACTGAGAGCTCCCGCGACTCAGTCTCCGGCTCAGGATGGATCCCTTGTGGTGCCCTCGCTGCACGTCACTGAGTTTCCTGAGCACTTTCATCTGCCCATCTCATCCCGAGGCAGAGGCAGACATCTGGAGCAGACAGAGAGAGCAGAGCATGTGAGGTCGAAGAGGAGCTGAGGTTTTTGTCAAGTTCATTGCACCATCAGAATCTCAGAATGGAGGACTGATCAGGCAGTTAGAAGGACAAGGAAGTCTTGGATGTGAGTGTGGTGTTGAGATGCACAGTCATTAGGGTGGAGTGAAATTGTTCACTCCTAAAACATGGTGCAGCTGAGTTAATTGGTCAGCTATCAAAGTGTCCAGTGAGGGCAGCCAAGGGCCGAAGCAGCATGGACTGGGAGCCTTGTCATGTGGGAAGATGGAACTTCATCAACCTGCTGTGGCTTTGAGTTCCTTTGGAGCTGCTGGGGAGGCCAGAACCGACAGAACAGAAGAGTACAGCCAGAGGTAAAAAGCAAAAAAATAAAAAATAAAATGCCATTTGGGGTTACCAACAAACTTTGCGGTGTCATAGCACCACATCTGGATTAGAGATGATACGAGCACCTGATGCTGTTTTTTCATGTTTTAATCATAATTTTGGCTTTAGGATACTAAATATTACCTAAAAAAAATGTGTGAGAATTAATTTACTGTATGTCCCTTAGGTTTAGTACGTCTTTAGGTTTAGTGATTTTTAAAAACGTTAAAAATTTGGTAACTGTTAAAAAGCTTTGGGGCATTTTAAAAAGGAAATCTAAGATTGTACAAATTTATCTCAAGACAAAAACTCTAAGTAATTTCATTATTGACTTTAAGCTTAATGATTAATTGGTGATTTTTTTTTCTTGTAATTTTTTTTTCTTGTTTTCTTGTCTGATAATGACAATCACAGAACCACTATGAGCTGAGTAGAACTGAATCAGAGAACTGTATTGTAATAATGAGTTATTATAAAAATTGGCTTGTTTTTTGCTTGTTTTAAGCCTAGGTTTCCTTAAGTAGCCCATGACTTAAGACTCTTGCATACATAAATTATTATTTTAATAATAACTTCCAGGTTTATCAGATGGTTTTCTAAAACTTACGTTTAAATATATAAATACAGTATACTGTATTACACAAAGTAAATGGATGTCACAAAGTAAATGGATTCATTCTTTAGCAATAAACCTGTCCATGTCTAGCAATTATATAATAATAATAATAATAATAATAATAATAATAATATAATAAAAAGGAGCTGTAGAAAAAAAGGCAACCATATTTAATGTTTAATTACAAAATATACAAAAGAGCCCTTCACAGACTATGACATAATAGGACTGATGTCATAGTGCTTATTATTGACATGCTAAGGAGTTTGGCACAAAATATTTCTTGTTTACTCTGGATTTTTATGTGTAGAAAGATTAGAAATGTTATCAACAAAGTGAAATTAACAATAATTTATTGTTGCTATTAGTGTGCTATAGTGAGCAAAAATCTGCTGCCATGCTTAAATATGACCTCAAAACAGAGCAGTAGTTTAGCATGGATGCAGCTGTTATTAATATTAATCACTTACAGGATGGGTGTTACTTCTGACCAATGTCATTGTCTTGGTTGGTTTGCATACAAAACCAATCAGGGAGCTGATTATAATGACTGTAGGATGAACACGTGTCATGATTACATGCTTGCCGCGGATTAGAGCATTGTGTCATCATCGCTGAGCCATATTTTGCTGAGAAAGCATTCCGGATCATCCCTGCTGGCTGTGCTCACTGGGGTACCTCAGGGTTATGTAATCAGAACCCTGAGAATGATCAGTGACACATTTGAAACTCTTTGTTTCACTACATTTCTCTATCTATCTCTCCCTCTCTCCCCAGACCCTGCCTCTTTCTCCTCTGACTCATTGGATTTCCTACAGCTTGCTCAGCTTGCTCTTAATTTATGAAGCAATTAGTAGCAGGGGAAAATCGCTTACATTTACACCCTTTAATGCCCTTATGTAAGGATGTTCCTCTTCCTGTGCACTATGTAAGACAAATTTCTGAGACAGCATTCAGCTTGACGAAATTTTCAAACGAGGATTGGATTAACTTAAGTAATATATTTAAGATTTGTTTTTAAACATTATAATCTATAAATGTAGAAACTTTCTAAAAGTGTCTACTTCATACTCCATACTTTACATTACATTTCCTTAAACAGAGTCGGTTGCATGAAGAATGAAATTTGGCATTAATGCTACAACACTGGCAAAGAATCTTAAAGTGATAGTTTTTTCAAGTCTGTCAAGTTGAGGTGCATATAAATACATTACAATAGGTCTTGGTCAGTTAGTTTTCCTGCTCTGTATACTGACTGTGAAGTTTGTCACCTGCAATGTAAGTAAAATTTCAGTAATCGGTATAAAGTCCATAACCCTCGTTCCATGTAAAAATGCATTCAAAAGTTGAGCCGAGACTCATATGAAGCTTCTGCAGTCACATTGAGCTAAATCAAGTCTTTATCTTTCAAAGTTGTGGGTCATATATATTTTATATAATAAAATTTTAATTTGATATGGCAGAAAATTTAAACTAGTTCTTGTTAGCCATACAACTATTTCCACTGACTTTACACTGCTTAATAGACAATCGGAAATCCATTGCTCTTCCTGTGATATTCTCAATGTGAAGACTTGAAGTTTTTCCACCTGATATTTGTCAACCTTAATTTTAATACCTGAATTTTTGTGAATTTGTGAGGTTCAAAAATAATGAAAATTGTATTTCAAAAAAATGATTTTAAACAGCAATTTATTAAGGTCAATATTTTTTGCATCGACTTTGTAAATACTTAAATTGCATTTTTATTTGAAATATACAACCACAATCAATTGCAGTGCCAAAAAATTCAAGAATCATAAAGTTTTTTTTCCATTCAGATCAATGCAGAAAATTTTTAACCTTTTTATTGCAACAAGTTTTTGTTCGGTTCATGTAATTAAAAAACAAAAAAAAGTTATACTTCCATACTCAATTTACCTCTGTGGGAGTGTATAAGCTTCATATACAGTACGCATCCTTATTTAAATTGCATGAGATACATCACACAGTCTTTCATTGATTATTTCCCATAACAGTCAGCCCACATTTATCTCTCCAGTCAGTGTCTCCACTTTGCTGTAGACCTTCAGGCACATACTGTACGATCATTTTATTTACAGTTTAGCATATAATAGCAGACATACATAATGGTCTACTTGCTCAGTTTAAGCTGTTTTCTCTCCAGACATGATGACTTTCCCAAATTAACACAGGCAAAGTACATTATTGACAGATTCAGCTCCTCAGGCCAGCTTGGTGTATGTGTGTGTGGTTGTCTGTGAGTCATTTTGGGCTTTGTACACAATACCGTCTCCCTTCCTGCCTACACATTTCTGCACAAGCTCTAGACTCTTACAGAGGAGGTGTGTGGCAAAGGAGGGTTCATGGCTTGTTTCTATTTCTGTTCCTTGAGGTGGCTTGTGATTCATCTTCCGTAGGCAACAGTCTGCTCTGAACTGCGTAGGTAAAAAGGAAAATTCTTTGAAAGTTTGTTTTTTAGACTTAATCATAACAACTATTAGTTATCTCTTAATAGCAATCATTTCTGTTGTGTAGGAAGCGGAAAATCACACGTGTCACATGGAAACCAAACCATATGAGTCAAAAATATGCAAATGATTATTCAAACTAAACAAACCGAATGGATGTTTTGACTCTTTTTTTGTTTTGTCAGAAAGCTTTTTAAAGCACAAGAAATCAGAACATGGTCATAATTTTAATCTGAAAAGTGCAAATGCTTTCAATATCACAGCTGTTCATTTTTAGAGATACATATTTAAAAGTGAAAGAGCTATTGTTTAACAAATCAAGCACAATAAATGTGGTAAATTAAATAAATTAAAGTGATTTATAAAATTTTTTAATTGTTCATTAATCACTATATACCGTCGGGTCCATTGGTATTCGGACAGAAACCATTTTCGTATTTCAGCCTCTGTACAAGACTTAAGTCTTGATTAAATAAGATTGATTTTCTCAGCAGTAACATGGATGTGAAAGTTGGACAACCAAAAAAACAAGAAGATTCGAGAATAACTGATGCGTTTGAACTGTGGTGTTGGAGAAGAATACTACTATTTTGGTGACACAATAAGAAGAGAATGATCAGTAGAAAAAGGATATCATGATTGGGAAGATGGGCGGATCAAGCTGATGGATGCAACAAGATGGATCGACAGTTTTTTAATATTTTGTTCAAAAATTCTTTAAGTTGATATGGATGGGATTGGACCCAAAGGCCACTAACTAACTAACTACAACATGATAATGGATTTGAAATGGAGCAATCAAGATGTATTAAACTTAAATTTGAGAGTTTTTACAACAATACTGCAGACTTTAGTTTAGTTTTTTTGGGCGGGAGTGAAGTCTAATCTGGCCTTTATGTTCTTGAGTGTTAGTGTTGGTTTGTATCTTGAGGTTATCTGTATTCCAATCGTAGAGCATCAAATAATTTAATGAGATCTGCCAAATAACACCTTTTACTTGATGTCGGTGCTATTTCCTTTAAATGGAAGCTATTTTTTATTTTTTTTTACAACAGTCAGACTGTAGACGTTGGTGTATACACTACTAGGAGGCCTGACCAAACAGAATACAGGTCATGTTTGGGCGGGAAAAAAAATCTATTTTGGACAATTTTCACTTTAAGTAGGCAGAACAAGCAATGTTTTTATCCAGCCAACATACTCACATAATTTCACATTTCTAAGCCTTCCCATTTGCTGAGGTGGAACTGGCTTTCATATTTCCAGTACTTACAATGTCATTTATATGACTGTTTACAAAATTAATCTAAACTTCGTTATTCCTTCTTTCAGATCAAGATAGAAAGAAGTACCATAAAGATCATCCTGATGCTGATCACTGAAAATCCACTAGTATTCAAAATTCATGATTCTGTAATGCCATCAGTCACACAACATGCATCCAGTGAATGTGATCAACATCTGAGCTCTTTGGCACAGCAAAACAATTTAGAGTCTGCTCAAGTTACCGTGTTTAAGACTGACTCGCTGATAAGAGCCAAAATACTTTATATGACACTGATGACCATGGCACCTGGGGCCTTAAAATGAAAATGAAAAATGGAGGATTATTTCATAATGGCTTGCTAAAGTGTAAATCAATATAGGTAATTGTGCCACTTTAACAGTAAATATAAGGTACCTTGCCATTAGATAAATTTATGAAAATCACGCAAAACTACAGTATGTAGCTGTTGAATTACTTTGAACAATCAGGGTCCAATACAGCATAAATACACATGTGGTTATGGTACAAGGGATGTTCAAGTCAAACCAGGACTTGTCGTCTCATCAGTAGAAGAATGAAGCTGTAAAACCAACTGACATTTACAGAAAACTTAGACATTAAAAAATAGCCGCAGACTCAGACTCATAAACTTTCTGTACAGCAGAAGTCGCTGCCTAACTTATTAATACATTTTTGTAAGTTTAAGTATCTTATACCTTATTTAAACTAAGTTGTATTTCTTTCATCAAATACACTCCCTGTGCGGTAAATACAATAAATAATAACCGGAGAGTGAATCACTGGTGAAAAATTTAAAAAGTAGAATAGATAAATATTTATTATATGCTGTGACAAAATCTGGCTGGACAGACATTCAGACAGATAGACAGACAGACATACTGACATACAGACCGAAAGTTTTCTGAGACTGGTTTCGTGTCCTCCAATGTATGAAACATAAAAAGACATAATTGAAAGAGAGATTTCTGACCAATATACAGACAAAAACTTTCTTTTATTTATATAGATTATTAACTAAGAGGTTCAAACATGTTCCAGTATGACCATTCAGCTGTGTACAAAGCGACCTCCTTGGAGACAAGGTGTGTTAAGATTGGAGTTGAAGAACTTGGATACCCTGACTGAACTCTACCCCACTGGGGTGACCTGGAACTGGAGCCTCCTTGACATCCCAACATCAGTGTCTTTCAGAATAAGATCTTCAGTGTAAATGTAGTTCAACAAGGATTGTGAGGTGTCCACAAACTTTTGCCCATACAGTTTAGCTTTTCTCTCCAGAAAGATTTTTGCCACTTTGTGTTTCACTGCTGGCTGGAAAGTTGAGTCTGGAGGAGAAATTGGGCAGCAGCAGAGTACAGAGGAGTGGAGGAGGCGCTCGGAGGAAAATGTGATCTGACGACGAAGTGCGTGAAGCTCGCGCGCTCTACAGGACGCCCGTTTAAAAGAGCGCCCTTTGGTTGATTTCTGCGCGTGGATTTGCGCGCGCGTGACGTAAAAAAAAAAAAAAAAAAAAAACCACTTACGTGTGAAGCGACGGCGTGACTCTCGAGACAGGTGGCACATGTCTGAAACGCGATTACGCGCGTGCGTTTTGCCTCATCTCGCGCTGGAGGAACCCTCCTTGTCTTTATTCTGCGGAGCGCTGAACGCTGGAGGCTGGAAGTTATTCCCCCCTTGCTCTGTCCGTGACAACACCAGGATGCCGATTCTCCAACGCTTTTAACGGCTTTTAACACTAATCGACATTTTCTTTTCTCCTGATATACCTTGATTTAAAGAGGAAAAAATATATAACATGTTTCCTGAAATCAACAGCAAGGTAATGCAAGCATGTACTGTATATAGTGTTAAATTAGTCTTCTTCCCATGCACGAATCGTCCATGCACGAGCGCTACACTGTATGTCAGTGCATGTCAGATCTATAATTTATGCAAACATATTTTTGTGGTTGAATTTCCTGGTGCAGAAATGACTCCTGAGTGACCTGAACATTAGAAGAGACAGATCAGATGATTGTCAGCCTATAAATCATTTCAGCGCATCCTCTTTTGCTGATGATGCTGTACATAATGCCTGAATTGTGCAATCTACTTGTGCATGGATGAAACCTAGATTCGGAAATCTGCGATAGTTCTTTGAGTTAGATGCATAAAACATGCAGTATTCTAATAGTGTGTTGAAGCTGTGAGTATGAATGATCTTATAATTTTAGAATGGTTTACTTCCAAGTTGTCCCAGTGCTATTATTATTTTTTTCAGTGCATGCATGTTCTATTTTTTCAGCTTTCACTGATATATCTCCAGTGAGTCTCCTGATTAAGTAACAGTCCTAAGACATGTGCAGGAACATATTTGGCAAAAGGACATATGATCGTTCTGGTGCTATCATAAACCTGATGGTTTAGAGCCATGTGAAGTTGTCTCGGAGTAACACAGCTGCAAGTTTCATGTCAGAGCTGTTGTGGTTTATTTATGTTTATGTCCGGTGTTTCCTCAAATAACCATGGCCACACCACTGTAAAGTCTTGTACGATGGAAATATTGCCTAGGCTCTGACGTGTGGATAGATTTATTAGTTTAAGCTAAATGAACGTTACAAATCAGTGACCTTAAAAACTTTGTGGATACTTGAACAGTATAGTGGTCATTTAGTTGACTCTTCGAGGGCAGAGACGGCTCTGTGACAGTCCATAGATTTATTATAGATAGGTTTACACTAGGACTGCAGTTAAATCAGATGAACACTATAGTTTGTTGCCTGTAATGTTGTTTAAAATCAGGAACCATTTTTTAACAGGCTAAACCTAACATGTATTTTCTTTTAAGCAGAGGTTTTTAAATTGAATTCCTGGGGATCCCAAATGAATAACCAGTGCATAACCAGCATTTTAAAATAAAACTATAAAAAAAATAATAAAACAAGTAGGCATTATCATCAATAATGTCACCTTGAACTGAATCATACTTTAAAGTAGAAAGACTAGGAATAAAAAGAATAAACAAAACTTAATGGCACCAATAGCTACAATATGGATTGTACACATTCACATAATATTTAAAACATATAAAAAATACTTCTATAACCTGTCTACAGTACATAGACCAGCATAGGTGTTAATTTCTATACAAAACTCTTTGTGCCCATAAACGTGACCTTAAGTTAACTTTTCATTCTAATTTACCCCATGGGGCAGATATCTACCCCAAGCCAAATTCCATTGTATGTTTGAAGACAAGTACATGATCACTTGGATTAAGCGAGCATGATCCACTTAAGCCCTTTGGCACACATGGATAACATCATCACACTATGTTCAGTCTATTTGAGTCATACCTCTGGCATATGTCTGAAATACTGTAGTAAGTATTTTCCTAGGATAGTTGCACTGCATTTTGTTTTAACGCAACCCTCGTGATATTTCTAAAGCTCATGTTGTGCCAGAAAAAAAACTTTCAGTGGGATTGACAGAGAGTGACAGTTGGGTCAGTGCCCAGCTTTACTGGGGCATTTAATCTGTCCATATGCTGTCACCACGACAGGCAGGCTGTCCTTACGATTAAGACTAATGCAACGGTGGTTCTTTTTCTCCGCATAGCCAAGAAACCAACTTAGCTTTTTGCACAACTGAATTTGCAATAAAGGTTGTAAATATTAAAGCTTAGCATTCATACACATTCATGATTAGTGGAAGTACCTGTCGTTGACAGGAAAAGAGTTTTTAGTAAGGGTTAAAGTTAAAAATAATTTCATCAGTTTAATTTATTTAGTCATATTATTATTTCAAGTTGAAACCCATGTACGTGTCTGCCTGGCTCTCTGTAGAACTCTTTGCTTAACTTATTAACACAAAGAAATAACATTTTGTAAGGTTGAATATCATATGCTTTGTTTATGCTAATACTAAGTTGTATTTCTTGCGTCCTCAGCCAAATACACTCCCTCTTTGGTAATCTTTTGGTGCAGGTGTTTGTTTACATTGCGAAAGTAACTTCTTTAGTCTTTAGCTGCTTATAAAGTTCCATAAAATTATGTCCAGCTAGTTTTTTGCGATGCTGTAACAAAGTCTGGCACATAACTGCTCATAACTTTCCTTTTCACTCAACATTTTGATTTCTTTCTGCCAAAGTACTGCCAAAGTTTCATTAAATTCTGGCCAGCCAGTTTTACGTGATGTTGCGACAAATTCTGGCTGGACAGATATACAGACATACAGACAGAAAACGTCTTATGAAACATGAAGATATAATTTAAAGAGCGAGTTCTGGTCAATGTGCAGACAAAACTTTTCTTTTCTTTTCTTTATATAGAAGAAATCATCTTATATGGACCAAGCTTCCCTTTCATATCTGTCGGCATTCTGGTTATTTTTTTTCCTTGCAGCCATTTTGAAGACTCATTCATAAATCTAGCTTTTTTTTAACTCATGATGAGTCATATGGTGATGAATAATGCTGTGCGTGTTTCAGGGGAAAGCTGATTCCCCCTCGACTCATACAGACACCCACGCCATCGTGTAAGTGAAAATGTTATTGTGTTACTCTTTCTCCACAACATTAACCTATATGTTTGCTGTTTGTTTTTACAGACGGGTAGACCAGAGGCGTTCCCTCACCCTCAGAGATCGCAGGCCGAGAGCACGCGCCTGGGGTCCAACCGCAACTTTTCCCAGGTACTCTTTTTTTTTTTAAATATGAATGACTCATACAGTACTGATGTGAGTGTGACGCAGATGCAGAAAAAGATAATGACGTTTCATTATATCTTCAGGGAGCTAGTGCAGGTATTTGAGTCTACAGTATGTTAGGTTCAAGACACTGCAGATAATGTCACACAGCGATTTAATGGCAACATTTACAGGGAGGAGTTAAATTTAAACTCAGTATGGGGAAGAAATACATTATATGGACAAAAGTATTTGGCCAAACCTGTTAATTATTGAATTCAGGCGTTTCACTCATGTCCCTTATCCCCACTGAAGGGCTACTTAATACTTCAGCATACCAAGACATCGTCGACAATGCTATGCTTTCAACTTTGTGGCACCAGTTTTGGAGAAGGCCCTTTTCTATTCCAACATGAGTTGGAAGGACTATAAAGATATGGTTCGATGAGTTCGGTGTGGAAGAACTTGCCTGACCCGCACAGAGCCCTGACCTTCACCCCACCGAGCACCCTTGGGATGAACTGAAACGGAGATTGTGGGCCGGGCCTTCTCGTCCAACATCCATGCCTGATCCCATAAATGCTCTACAGAATGAATGGGCATGAATTCCCACAGAAACACTCCAAAATCTTGTGCACAGCTGCAAAAGGGGGGCCGACTCCATGTTGAAGTGTATGTATTTGAATACAATTACATTGCAGGTTTGGACAAATACTTTTATCCATATAGTGTATGTGGTGGTGTACTGGGATGATCCGTAGTGCAGGACAATTCCCAGGAAATATTCAAAAAACTGGTGTGTGTTCATTAAAAGGTAAAGACTTTCAATTTCTTCCAGGTTGCTGAAAGTAGAGGGTTAATGACACATGGTCTCACCCAGGAAAAGACATGAAGATGATGCAGAGAGTGTGTAAAAATAAAAATACAAATACAAAATTATCAATTTAAGTGAAAAGATAATTCATTAAGAAGTAATCTGGCAGCTAAAGGGTTTTTCTGCATTTTAATGAAAGTAAAATTTATTTAATGCTGTACATAACATGCTTTAAGTGACCATTTGTTTAACAAGATCCTCTCCTGACAACCAGTAAGCAGTGAAGCATCAGCCACGTGATCCACAGTCACGAAACGGACGTCACGGAGAGCCTCTTACCGTCACGATCCATTGACCTGATTTTGGTTTTAACGCACAACCGCAGCACTTGAGCGCCTCTTGTTTACACCTCGTGCTTGTGTTTCTCTGATCGACCCAGCTTGCGTGGTTCTGCGTTAGCCTGCGTACTAAATTTAGCGTCTGTCTCTATGCATCATAATCAAGTTGGCAGATATCTGCAGCGGGACTGGAACACACGAGATTAAATATCAAGTGGATCTTTAGATAGGATGGTAGGGTTTTTTTCCAGACCAAATTTTTTTTGAGCTCTAGGGTTGAGATTGAATCTTCAGTCAGGGGGTAAAAAAAAAGAAGAAAAAAATCCTCACAAGGCTCATATGGAGCTCTATTTGTATTAATATCTTGGTCCATCTTGGTTGATTTTTTGAGCTCCTCAGTAAAATGAACAAATTTGATCATCCGCAATTGCACTTTATTCAAATCCTTGGATACACCTTTTGTCTATAAAATTGCAAATTTAAGAATGTATGCAGAGAGCTCAAGCTCTACATTTACAATAGATACTGTAAGCAGGCAGGTCTATATGTGTCTAAATATAGTACATCAGGAAAGCAGGTCAGCACAGAGAGGAGGCTGAGGTTTTTATTCAGCTCTTTAGCAGTGTAGAAAATGGAAGTCCCTGTCAGAGCACCCTTTGGCTTTTATTCCTCTCTCACCACCAACCTGTGTTGAAATTCCATCCTGTCTGCAGGGGGCCAGGTCATGCAGTTCGTTGAGCGCTCAGCGTGCGAGCTGCGAGGCTGTGCGTTTATTAGAGGCCCTTGAGTTTATGTCAGAGCCATTAGTCTGACCTATACAGCCAGTGAGCTGTGTTTAAGTTCAAATCAAGAGCTCAATATATTTTACCACACTGCTGTGGACGAAAAATATTCTGTACGGTAAGACTATTCGTTGGCAACACAGTGGCTTAGTGGTTAGCACTGTGGATTCGCACCTCCAGGGTCCGACTTCGATTTTCGCATCGGACCTGTGTGCATGGAGTTTACAAGTAATCCCCATGCTTGGTAGGTTTTCTCCAGGTTTCCTCCCACAGTCCAAAGACATGCAGATTAGGCTTACTGGAACTACCAACTTGCCCATAGTGTGTGAATGAGCTTGTGAGTGTGTGTACAGTAAGTGTGTGTGCCCTGCAATGGATTGGCACCTCATACCACGCCTTGTGCCCCAAATCTCCTGGCACAGGCCCCAGGCCCCCCGCGACCCTGAATACAGGATAAGCTGGATAGACTATGAGATGAAGAATATTTACTAATAAAACTGAAATGTAAGGTATATTGTAAAATTATAAAAAAACACACAAAAAAAACCTAACAAATCCCGAATATTAGTTTTCTTTTCTTTTTTTAGTAGTAGTGGATGTAATGTGTATATTTAGAAATTAATAATATAATTTTTATTCATATTACAACAAAAACAATAATAATAATAATAATAATAATAATAATAATAATAATCACAAATACAGTTAGATTTCTGTAGATTAAAAAATTGAAATTAAAATGTCTGTTTTACTAATTAAGGCAAAAACAAAACCAACTAAAAAAAAAACAAAAGAAAAAAAAACCCACTTAATTTATTTACATCTTATCCTGTGCAGTACCAGTGATATCTCTCCATGCACTTCCTGTTTAAGAACGATTTCTTTGGAAGTGCACACAATCATTTAGAGTTGTCATCAGTTTGCAAGGCTAACAGCCATGTACAATGTGTGTTATAGAAGTGCGGGACAGGGACTGGCACTTTACCTCAACTCGACCCACCAGTTAAACAGGTGGTGGTGACCAATGGCAAACTCCTCCACCAATCTGATGGCACTTTACCCAACATCGTCAAACAGCTGGTGCAGAACGTCCAGCAGAGTCAGGTCAGAGGACACTTGTAAAAAGCTTGTGTTTGTTTAGAATATTGGGAAATTTCTTGTCCTTCGCATTGCACAGTGTGCTTTAGTAAACTTTACTAATGTTCAGGAGGAGCGGGAGAGGCCACGGCCGCAGTTCCCACCACGTTTTGGCTCCTCTGTGGACAACATCTCAGAGTCTCTGACCAGGAGCATCATTAACAAGTTTGAGAAGATCAGGACTTATGAGGGACAGCGGCTACCCATGTCACCAACAGGTCAGTGGTGTTACTACAGTATATGATGCATTTAGTGCTTTTGTGTCATCATAATAAGTTTAATACGTGCTGTTATTGAAAAAGATAAATGAGTTACTGTACAGTATATAGCTCAAATATAATGATTAATCTATATTAAAATAACATGACACTGCTTTTATTTGTTGAAGAGCTGCACATTATACTTTTTATTTGTCTTAAATTACATTTAATGTTTTGGAAAGGCAAAAGCAGTCCTTGTGAATGACCTGTTACTATAAAAACAATGCCATATTACAATAGCACTGTGGTGCTCCTAAGCTGATGATGAGATTTGACGCAAATCCTTATAGCACATTTAAGATCATAAAGGAACCCTTGCTAGTCCAGTAAATAAAATACAAAGACAGTGTTACTTAATCACTAACAATGAAGGCTTCCTGAAAGTCAACTTTTCATAGCTGTGACCCGTAGCAGTTTGTAAATCATTAAATCACTTGAGTTCAAACTCAGTTTAACTTGAGCAGTCAGTTGCTTAGTTTTTAACTTTTTGCTGTACATGGAATACATGGAACTTCCACAGAATATAAATATTTAAAAAATTAAGCACTTTAGGAAATATGTGGGTATCATATATATTTATTCAGACCGGATGAAGTTTTTGTTCTGAACATTCCAAACAAAGTTTTTCTCTCTGATTTTTAGTCCAGTACCTGGCCCACAGAGGAAAGTTTTTTGATTGTTAAACCCACACCTACAGTATGAATCATTCAAGCATAAAAAACATCTAACTTAAGGCATGGAGCAGCAAGAAACAGTTGTAGATAATGTCAGATGATCCGGCCGTTTTTTTGGATACTGCTGATGCTGAATGCTGAGTGGTTGGAACAGACAAAAGGAGAAACTGAAATGAGGTTGCTGCTGAGATTGTTACATAAACAACCGATTTTTAAATTGTATCTTTAGGCACTTTGCAACATGAGAAATGAGATGTGGCTCATGTGTTTTGCAGAGTACTGTACTTTAACTGTATACTATCTTATCTGCCATCTTGGCATTAAAATGCATAAACACCCCAGATAAACCCCTGGGATTCAGCTAAATTTACATCTTCTCTCATTACCTCCTTTACAGCTGCACTTAAGCACTTCCAGAGCCAGCTCACAGAGTATGAGCAGGAGGAGATTATGGACTACACCGAGATTTGGTATCTGGGCTTAGACACCAAAAAGATCCAGGGTTGCCAGGGATCTGCACAAAATTCAGGCTATGATGATGAGCATGGCAGCTATCTAAAGGTAAACAGGGTCATACACTATATGTGTGTGTGCATGTGTCTGTCTGCTTAGGGGTCTGAGAAAACTCCTAAGGGGAACCAAAATTCATGAAGGAACCAAATTTTTATGAAAGCTTAAGTAACCTTCTACAAAATGTTTTTATATTTCTTATATTATACACTTTCTGGAGATCATTAGGTAAAACACTGTATATCATCATTTTTCCTTTTCTGATATCAATGCCTCAAGTATCAGATGATACCAATACAAATATTTTTTTAAAGTAAAACACTTTGCCATGATCACATGCGTATGTTAATTGGTTTGAAAGCTATAAATTATGATTATTTTACTTTGGCGCCATAGGGCGTTGTGGTTATCACTACGTCCTCGCACCTCCAGGGTCAGGGGTTTGAGTCCTGGCTTCAAGTCATTGTGTGGAGTTTGCATGTGCTCCCCCGTACTTGGTGGGTTTTCTCCGGGTGCTCTTGTTTCTTCCCACAGTCCAAATCCATGTGGTTTAGGCTAAATGGCATGTACAAATTGCCCGTATAGTGTGAGGGTAAGTGTATGTGTGTGCTTGTGCCCTGCAATGGACAGGCACTCCATCCAGGGTGTACCCGGCTTTGTGCCCCGAGTCTCTTGGGATTGGCTCCCGGCCCCCTTCAACCCTGTTGTAAGGTTTTTAAAGTTGCGTAGTAGAAGAAGCGAGTTGCTCGGTCTGTCCGCTGTGCTTCGGTAAGCTTTTCTGGCGCCAGG
>JAOVVA010000001.1:31655681-31673190 GCA_028565275.1 Leiocassis micropogon
GGTCTCTGTTTATTAACAGCAAAAGATGGGGTTTTTATATGTTTGACCAAACGCCTGTGCCATCGACATATGTTACTGCAAAGAACATGAACCATTGTAAATGTCCTGGTGAGATCCTGAAGAATCAAAGGAGAGGAAAATAGAGAGGTGTCCGTCCAGAGACAGATCACAAGGTGTTGGCTCGAGTTAGGGGGAGAGGGGGAAGGAGACAGAGGGAGATAGAGAGAGAGACATAAAGAGAGTATGGGAAGGTGAGCGTGGGAGCGTTCACACCTTAAAGAGCAGATGCAAGAGGAGACGGGAAGATAGCAGCAGGAAAGATTTAACACGTTAATATCAGATCTATGAAGAAGAGAGCAAGAGAGTAGAAATAACTCCTTTATATATAAAATTATTCTAACAGTTCTTAGTTTTCAAAATATTTTCTGTTAAGTTTAAGAGCATAGATTTTAATTTAAGTGAGGAGTTTGACGCAGTACTTCAGTACTTTTCAGATGCCACTACACAAAACACTGTATACTGACTAACACACTGACCTCACTGAGAAAAAAGAGATATCTCAGACTTGCTAATCTCCTGTCAGACCCTCGTGTGAACTGTTCTCCATGAATGCGCTGTCTCACACAGAGGGTTTCACCATGTGCATTATTTAAAAGTTTGGATCAGTTCATACAGCACATGTTCGTCCCTCAAAGCGCTGAACCAGACAGCGCAAGAGAATGTATCAGTAGACTAGCCTTGTCCTGAAAATAATCAATGGATGAATAATAAGAAAGGCAAAGGAGTAGACTTTTTCTGTGTCCCAGCAACCTGGTTTGAGGGTAACTATTGTAGAAATGAACAGTAAGCTATTGTAAAACATATCTACAGTAAAGTACTGTAATGTGGTACAGTATATAGGAAAATCATAATGCAGCACACAGTCCACTAAATTTGCTCATTTGGCAGATGCAGGACACAGTTGAGCTGAATATTAAGGGTCTTGGTCAAGGAACCAACAGTGGGCAAACTAAAAGTGATCTGCAACTAAAAGTGCCCATTGACTCAACCATATCTGCTCCCACGTTAACTCCACACCAGTCCACTCAGACTCAGTGGTTATTGCTTTGAGTTACAGGTCAGGGGGTCCTATGTTCAAATCCCAGCACTGTCCTGGTTGGGTCCATGATTGACCTTCAGCTCAGTTTAAGTGCCGTTGTAGCACATCGTAGAACTATAGATAAGTAGTCATCGATCTGTGGCCATACTTGAGCAAATCATTGGCTTTTCCATGCCTTTCCAGAGCTCTGCATTATCACCTTGACTCTGCCTTAGCACCTGGTTGCTTCACCATAGCTAATGATGTCAGAGTTTGCAGAGCCAAGGCAAATGGCACTAGTTTGGATACGCAAAAAATAAAACATTTCACTGTGCGGTAATGTATATGTGACAAATAAAGGCTGAATGATATTACACAGACTGCGTGAGAATGTTGTTTACAGTAAGTTTTATACTACTTTACTAGGACAATACAGAGTTATAGCAGAGATAAGGCAGTAGAATCAGCGTGATACAAAATATCTCAACAAAGCCAAAATATGAGAATGCAAGACTAGAATGTTTGAGAATGCTCTTTTTTCAATTCTCTTTTTTATTGGTCATATGTCAGTTTTCTTTCACTAAATAGCTCCACATACTGTACAAGAGCTCAAAGACACCCATTATTGGTTGGTTGGTTTCGGTCTAATTAATAAAAGAACTCCCAGTCATGGACGACAAGGAATGCCATCATTAAACCTTCAATCCCTAGACCATAGGACAATTTTGGAGGACTCCTTTCTTTTGCATAAGTCTGGAGGCAAGAGAGTCGTTTATTGCACAGTCCTTATTATATAGTTTATATAGTTATAATATATGGTATTGCTAATTTGGATTAATATAAACATTGCTTGGAACATTACGATCTGTCAAGATCATCCTATCAGTGCAGACATGACCAGTCCTGAGACATTACTTACGCTCAAGTTTTATATAGCATTAAATTTAATAAACAGAATGAATAGAATGACTTATAAACAGATTTTACCAAACATACGCTATACGTCCAGAAGTATTTGGCTGCAGGACCACCCTACCCATACCCTTATTTGATTTCAAAAACATTTGAATTTTGTTGTTGGAAACAGTTGGGGGAAGTTTTGGGTTTAATGGTCACAAATCCACATACTTTTGGCCATGTTGTGTATTGAATGCCATGCCAGCCAGCCAGAATTTTCTAACATTAACATAGACATGAACACTGACATTAACATTTGTTTGGATTGACTATAACCAAACCTGTTGAATTCAAGTATGACTCCAACCCTATGATGGATACTTGTAAAGTGTCTTAGGAGCATTGGGGTTAATGAGGGCAAACATCCTGGTCGGAATGCCAGTTCATTTCATGGCGTCATTCACACCTAGGGTTATTTAACTTAGCCAATCTGCTTACTGACATGTTTTTGGTTGGTGGGAGGAAACCGGAGATCATGAGGATTTGGACACAGGGAGAACATGCACAGAAACTCCACATACACTGTAATCTGAGCTCAAGATTTGAATTAGGAACCTTAGACTTGTGAGGCAGCAACAGTTTACTGTGCTACCGTAACCCCTTATTTTTGCTTTTGCACTATGTTCACAAAAATATGGGCCTATAGTCTTCCTGCCAGATGTAGACCGAAATAGCTGTGCTTTGGCTATCCATAAATGAGACACTGCTCCCTTTCCATATATGATGTGTGTGCAGGTCATTCATGACCATATCGCCTACCGCTACGAAGTCCTGGAAGTGATTGGCAAGGGATCTTTTGGACAGGTCCTCAAATGTTTGGATCATAAGACAAATGAGATGGTGGCCATTAAGATAATTCGCAACAAGAAAAGGTATTTTTTAAGTTGCTTTTTCAGTTGTTTTTTTTTAATTAAGGGGACAACAAAATATTATTTAAACAGTATGGTTGTATGTATGTTTAATAAAAGTGTAATTTATTGGCATATAGATAATTTGGGTGTTAACTCCAAACTTATTATAAATTATAGCTTAAGGTGAACAAAACTTTATCCAAAAGCTATGTCTAAAGTAATGGCTTTAATATGTAGATCATTCAACTTGTCAGATTTCTTGGACCTTTTGAGATGACTGTGAGCTATTCTTTATAACTCTGCTACAACATTGCCACAACAATTTAGTTGTTATTAACATTTTATCAGTTATACAGGAGCCCTCAATGTTTTCGGAATATTACGGTAAATTTGATTTTGTAACATTAACCTTCTAAAAACCTGTGGGATATATATCAGGATTAAGTAAAAAATAATAATACTCTTATGTTTTAGAAGTTTTTGAACGTTTTCTGAATATTTTATGAGGATTTTATTAAGTTAAATTTACGGGAGATGTTCCAAACATTCAAACTGGGACTTTTGATTGTGCAAAATGACAACACAGTTATGAAAGTAAACATTTTATTCCTCTATATTATCCCCTGTCCATTAGACTGCTTACTTCACATCTGAACGCTGGCCTCCCAAGAGTTCCTTTAATGGCCCAAGCATGTGGAAATGGCTTTGAGCAAGGTCAGGACTGTACAGGGGATTCTCAGCCAGGTTCCTGTAATATGAAAGTGGTGTTGGTGAATAATTGTGTGTACAGTTCCCACGGACAGATGCATCTCTTTTGCAAGTTGGTGACAGGTGATCTGTCGATTTTTAAAAGTTCCAATCGCTAAATATTTACGGTATATAACTGCAGTGGGCGCAAGCCATCTCGGGCAGGATCGTCATTTACAGACATAAGTCTTCTTTTAAATGTTTGTACCATTCAAATGTTTCACTGCGGCTAAGAGTCTCAAGTCTTCTGTAAATATGAATAATTTTTACTCCTTCATTCACAAGAAAGTTAATTACAAATCCTAGTTTGACTTGATATTATAAAAAATATATATATATATATATAATGTTCATCCAAACTGTTTTAGCTACTGGAACATTACCTAATATTTCAGTATTTTTTTGTTTGTGTGTGTGTTTTAATTGGGAATCTTGTAAGCATATATGTTCTAAGAGATTCTAAGAAATCAAACTCTTCAGAACACTGCAGCAAAAAAAAATTCTGATAGTTTAATACGATATTATTTTAGAGTGTTTTACATACCAGCTAGCAAATTCAGATAAAAAAAAAAGTTTGTTTGGTTTCTTGAACATTTTGTGAGTTCAGAACATTTTCACCTGCTGGTTATAAATGTTAGTACAACAGTGTTGTGATATTTTATTTATTACATAAACACTGTCAGAATGTTATGCCCTGTCTAACTGGAACCTTATCCTGAGCATTATAAAACAATAATTCTGTTCCATACATGTTTGCAACATTGGAGGGTCTTTATTTTTTTTAATATTGCATCCTGTCCATTTTAGAAATTCGGGATTTCACAACTGACTAGCCTGATAACGTTTGCAAACTTTTGGAACATTGCAAGAATATTTCTTTTCTTTCTTTTCTAACAGTGTCAGAATATTTACAGATAGTTAGATAGCTCTCGTTGCCAGGACCATCCTGTCCTATTGTATGATTTTAATTGCCAGAGCATGTGACCTTATCCACAGGTCACGGTGACACGCTCAGAGGTGTTAAAAGATACCGGCCCCTATCACTTTACCTTTCTTTGGAGGCTTTTCAACCTGCATCATGCCCTCTTGAATTGATGGAGATGACATCAGGCTTACCACCGTTAAATAATGCAGCAGACAAAACGAGAGCTTAGTGGCTGCATCGTCATCACACCACTGGTTTACTACTTTTTAGTAAAAACAAAAAGGAGGATGCAATAGAACCACATGAATTTTGTAATGATTACAAAGTGACAGAATTTGTATCCATTTATTATTGTTACAGTTAATGTATGGATAGTCTAATATCGCTTACATTGTAGCAGCTATAAACAGTCAAACCATTTTTTTTTTTACCTCTTTAGTTCTGACGGTTACAAAGCATAAATATCCACTTTGAGAAAACTTCACCATATAAGTGATTATGCATGATTACTTCCTCCAAATGAGTTACTATAAAAGAGCTGTTACTACAGAAACGATAAGACAGAATAATGAAAACAGGTGCATTTAATATAAAGCTGTGAGATGGATTGGCATCAAGCTTCTGACCAAACAGAATTGCTAATGTAAGTAGCAAAAATGTTTTCTATTCTAATTATGATATAATAAAGTGATTTTGTGCCTTTCTGCCAAAATCAAAGTCGGTTTCCGATTACATTTCAGCAGCTTTGTTTATGTGTGCTGACATGGGTGGGACATCTTGTTCTTAAATTGTGCTAACCTTAACACCTCATGGAATCTCATCTTAGGGCAGTGGCAAGTCTAAAACTGTATATGTTCCTAACTTCGTGCGAAGCCGTAAAAGTCCTGTCACTTTTCTTACAACCCGGTTTTGATGCGCTATTTATGCCACTTCACTTTAGTAAAAATAGGCTACTTCACCCAACTACTAGAAGAGCCCTTTTGATTGGATATCACAGCGGATAACCTAACTAATATTATCTATAATCATATGTTTACTTTAACCAGGCCTCTTTTTACAGTTACGCCATTGTTAAGCAGGGCTGTAATGAAGATATCAAGAATATAACAAGTAAATGTATCAGAATATACCAATATATAATGAAATTTCATTAACTGAAGTGCAGAAAGTTTATCTTTTTTAAATGAAGCTGAAAATGTTTGAAAGGTGTGTAATGCGATGTTTTATTTTGTTAAAAGGTGGATGTATTCTGTCTAGAATTAGCAAATAAACACAATTGTATTAGGTAGCATATATTAAAAAAATTCCCCAATGCCATTATGGATGGATATTATTATGATTTACTTAAAGCTCAGCTTATTTTTAAATGAAATTTTATATTCTGCATTTATGGACAATGGAGTGTCACAAAGCAGGTATGCGGGATTAAAAATTGTGTATATAAACATAAAATTAAAAAATTATAGATTTATTAATTAATTTGTTGAAATTAAAAAGCGCGTTTTTTTAAATAATAACCTACTTTTAAGATATAATTCCTTACTCAGGTTGCTATTTCAAAGGGACCTCATTCGTCACTATCACTCGTTCAATGAAAGTAATGAACAAAGAATGAAAAAGATGACCTTTTTTCTTTTCTCATCTTCAGAAAATGTTTCAACCTTCACTTTGTGCAAGATTACAATATTTCATATACATGAAAGAGGTTAGATATCGTGTGGGAGGTTCAATCAAACCAGAACTTGGTGAAATTTCTCATGAATCAAAGTGTAAAAATCGATTGACGTTTAAAGAAGACACCGCACAGTACGGATCAGACTTGGTGATTTCCACATGCCATTTCCATATGCTTGGACCTTTAAAGAAGTTCTTGGGAGGCCAGTGTTTCAGATGTGAATCAGGCAGTCTGATCATGGCTCCAGTGTACTGAGAAAACTTTTTACCTTACCTTAGTGCGTTAGTGTAGCAGGGGATTATATAGAGAAATAAATTGAGTTTTTACTTTCATAAGTGTGTTGTTGTGTACTTTTAGCTACCTTGTATTTTATCATAACCTAAAATAGTTAATTTGTGGAAAATTATGTTTGTAGTATGAAACTAAAAGATTTAGACGTTAATATAATATATTGAACTTGGACATGCAGAAATGCTATATAGATTATGAAGCCTCTGGGATTGTATTGTACGTTTTGTAGGCCTAATCGTGCTTACAGGTTATTGTGAAGGACGACTTTGTAAATGTAATTTCAGGGTAACCAACACAATCGTCGATTCCTCCAACACAGTAATCATATTTTTGTTCCTGTATAATTATCCCAAAGCAACTGTATATGTTATGATGTTTTTTGCTGCAATGCTTTAGATTCCACCAACAGGCGCTGGTCGAGCTGAAGATCCTGGACGCACTGCGGCGGAGAGACAGAGACAACTGGCACAACGTCATTCATATGAAAGAGTATTTTTATTTCCGCAACCACCTTTGCATCTCCTTCGAGCTCCTCGGGTGAGCAATGCATCACCGGAATGATTTTACTGACCTGAAGCATTTTTTATGAATGCTAAGTCAATATGAGCAAAGCGGTAATGGAGTCAGGCAAGCCATTATCGTTTTCCGGTAATTTAGAGGGCTGTGATGCAGACAAAGTGGGAGTCAATGATTGTGTCTGAGAGAGCTTTTTTTAATCGCATAAATGGAAGAAATTACATATTTTTATTCTCTCTCTGTATGTATAATAACATACTTAGTTTGTGCTAAAAGACACAGGGTGCCTTGTTTGTACTAAAAAGACAGACTTTTGCTCAGGACACACTTCAGGAAAAGAAAAAAAATCATGTAATCCTAAATGCCTATATGTTATATATTGATATTTATTATAATAATATTATAATTTTATTAATATTAGATTAATATAATATACATGTTATTTTTCTTTTCCTGAAGTGTGTATAAATATTTTTGCCTGACTCTGTACATGCAGTGTGTGTGTATATATATATATACACACACACACACACACACACACACACACACCACGGTTTCAGTACCCATTTTAATTGTTCCAAAATGTTAACAAGAAGTGGACAGGTTTTCTTCCTAGTGACAGCCTCCTTGATAAAGTGATCGATTAGCATCTTGTGAGAAACCGCTCCAGCCTCGAATGTCCTGACCTTCAGGAGTTAGACGTTTGCTGTCCCGTATCATGTTACTCTCACCAGTTCCTTTACTTAATGCCTTGATTACGTGCTATCTCTTTTCTTGTCTGCTCATGGTGTGAAGGCTCTGGTTACTCTGGGCTAGAGCAGGTGCTGTTCACAGCTGCTGTTGCGGTTTTTCATATTGCCAAAGATAACTTTTCCACCACTGCTCTCTTAAGACTCATGCTAATGCTTAACAGTTAACACAGCGTTCGAAGAGATTTCACTTTTATCTGTCAAATGAGACCCATACGGCTAATTAGATTTGGACACAAGTCTGGAAAATTTGTTTCATGAGCTGCGGTTTCAAGTCTTGCAATTCTGTGCTGCCCTCTAGAGGAAAAAGAGGAAGCTGGTCATGGAGGTTAGACACTATCTACTGTATATGCTTAGTCTACTCAAAAATAATAAAAAAATTATATATATATATATAATAATCTAAAAATATGCCACAGCGATGAATTTGTACATCTGTTGTGATTTATGGTTATAGAACTGTGTGATTCAGATTGAAGTTTCCTTTTCCAATACCCATCTCAATTAAATAAGTTGAATTAGAAACATTTTGAAAGTTGATCATTTAAAAAAATAAATCCTATAGACATAAAAAATTTACATCATGTTTTGACCCATATACACTCCCAGGTGTCAAAGGTTTCCATACAACCTCATAGTAATATATAAAAGAAATATAGTTTAAAAAAAAAATTTATACATGAAATGAATTTTTTATTTTTCTATGAAATACCAAATATAACAGATCTAAAACAAAATTTCTTGTACATGGACATACAGTATATTGGTGGTACAATTGATACTAACTAAGTATATATAATTAAGTATCAATATTGTCTAAGATGTGTTAAGGTTTTGATCAAGTCAGACTCTCATAGTACCTTACTGTGTTACAGCAATTACTTTATTAAACAAGTGCGCTTCTATTTAATAATGCACTCATTTAGAGTCCCATTTGACTCTAAGACTGGGTGACAATTTAAAGGGAAAACCAACAAGTGTCTTAATGAGGTTTTGGGGTCAATACAGGTCAGTACAGATTCTTCCAACAGAGGTTCCCTCACTTGGTGTAGTGATGATAAACATAGAAAGCGCCGCCTCAAGACCTATAAGGGTTTTAAGTGTGAAGGCCATTATAAAAAAAAAAAATCATTATTATTAAACCCTTCAGTAAGACAATTTTGTAAATGATGGTGGTGGATTCATTGTTGAGAAGACCACACCCGCCAGGATAGAAACGTTTCATGGTCAGATAATGGTGAGGAGTCAGAAGAGATGTATTTGCAGCAACACTGTAGTCCAAATCATGGCAGAAAAATAAATACCCCCTTTTTTTTTTACCCTTGTACAGTATATCCCTTTCTAACATTACGTTTGCTCAAACGCTCTTGTTTGTTTCCATGCAGAGCAAACCTGTATGAGCTGATCAAGAAGAACAACTTCCAGGGCTTCAGTCTGGCTCTGATCCGACGCTATGCATACTCTTTGCTCAAGTGCCTGCAGATGCTGCACAGAGAAAAGATCATTCACTGTGACCTCAAACCGGTGAACACTCTCCTCCACTTTTCACCATGATCAGCTGTTGAATGTCGTTAGCATGTTTAATAATCTGCGTCTGGTTAAGAACAGCTTGTCTTCAGTGCTACTTTTTTCCACCAAATAAGAGTGACACTCATTATTAATTGCACTATTACTTGTAATCATATCAGAAATTATAAATACATTTTATTTTAAAATTGTTATTCCTTTTTTACATTATTCTATAAAGAATAATCATAAAGATTTTATAACAACTTTAAAATTATTTATAATTCCCAATATGTTTCAAATAGAATTTATGTATTCATTAATGAAAGTATAAACACTAAATTCAGAGTGCATTATTATTATTATTATTTTTTTTTTTATTACTACTGAATGACAAATGTACCGACAGTAATGCAAAAATTTACTTATCTCCCAAGCAAATCTGCTTTATCGCAGCTGATGGTCTCCCACTGTGTGGTTTGGCTTCACAATGTTGGTTTCTTTTAACTTCTTCATCCATCTGAGCATGTTGCGGTTGTCCATGGTGTCATCTCCATAAACATTGGGTAAAGCAGTGGGAGACCATCAATTCCGACAAAGGCGATTTTCTAAGATCATTCAAGAGTTGGCTTTAATGAGGGCGCAAATGCATCCATCCATCCATTGCAGTTTGAACAAACTATGTCATCCACATAAATAATTGAACCACAATGATGATGATTATAGATGATTGTACTGTAAACAAGTTGTAAACCAAGCATTTGTGCATGGCCTTTATTTGCCCTTGAAATTCATACTCTCTATCTTATTATAATTTTTAGGAGAACATTTTGCTATCCCAGAGAGGACAGGGAAATATCAAGGTGGTTGACTTCGGATCTAGCTGTTACGAACATCAGAGAGGTTAGAATCCTACTTGTGCTAATATTCTAATATGTAATGAGCTATATCATAATATTGCTCCTATTTTGAATGTCATGTTATTGCACACGTTATCTTAAATATTAATTGCGGTGTTCCTGTGGTTCTGCTGGCAGTGTACACTTACATCCAGAGCCGTTTTTACCGCTCTCCAGAAGTGATCCTGGGCCACCCGTACAGCATGGCTATAGACATGTGGAGCCTGGGCTGTATCCTGGCCGAGCTTTACACAGGATACCCACTTTTCCCTGGGGAGAGCGAGGTCGAGCAGATCGCCTGCATAATGGAGGTCAGACTGGCTTAAAATGTGAACAGTACGCTTTAAATTCAGCTTTATTATTAATTTACATTTTTTTACACAGTAAAAAAAATTTTTTATACAGTTTTGTCAGTACGCTAGAGCCATGATTGTACTGCCTGCTTCACGCCTGAAATGCTGGCCTCCCAGGAACTCCTTTAATGGCCACATACGGCCTTCTTTAAAATATTTACTGTGCGTTTAAACTGTACTGTGCATGAAGTCTTCTGTAAAGTTTTTTAACACCTACATTCACAGAAATTTCATCACAAGTCCCGGTTTGACTTAAACAAAAATTGTATGAAATTAGGAGTTCAGTAAATGTAGAATTAAAATACATTTTATTTAGGGAAACTTTTATAAAGACAAAAATATTCATGCTTTTATTGAATTACATAAAAACTTAACAGGGAGTAGAAATTTATGTTTCCAAGAATGTTGTTAATTCTCTGGTTTGTAATAAAACAAGATTTATTTTGTGTTTATTTGAATATTTCTGCTTGTAGGTGATGGGTTTGCCTCCAAACGACTTTGTTCAGACTGCATCCAGAAGGAGGTTGTTTTTCGGTATGTTTTTCTGTTAACACTGTATGCATGATCCTAGAACAGCTTCTGAATCAACAGACTTATTGTAGGCTATATAATATTTACTTTAAACTGTAATTTCTTTTGTTGTTCTGGCAGATTCAAAAGGAAATCCACGAAATGTCACGAACAGCAAGGGGAAAAAACGCAGACCCAACTCCAAGGATCTTGCCAGCGTACTGAAGACCAACGATCCTCTGTTTTTAGACTTTATTAGGCGCTGCCTTGTGTAAGTATATCTAAGACTGCTTCTTAGATATTATTATTTTTTACACCATGTTTCCACCCATTGCTGCTGAAGATATTTACACATGACTCTTAATGTTACGAGAAGAGAACATACAATATTACCAGACAATTGTCTCGCTTGAGTGTTGTTTTGACCATCCAGTAAAGTTTGTATTAACAAAACATATTCTAAACTTTATGTGATAATTCACTTATAATCACCCAACTGATCTGTGAACTCCCGGGTAGGACAGGGTATGATGTTTAAGGATGATGCTTGATTGAAATCTCCCTGTTAAAGATCACTTAAACAGATAATGAGCATTATTGCAAAAATGGGAAGAATCAATATTTTTACCGGTAAATATGCAAACCTACCAAATAATAGAGTTGGAACAACAGGATGCTTATGCAGCAGGCGTTTACTCTCTAGTCTGTTCAGGTGAAAACTCATCGCTTTGACAAAAGGTTTGTGGATGAGAGTCATGCGTCAAGAACTTTTGCTCAGAATTAGCCCCACGATCTATACACAGAAAGTTAGAAATACTGGCTAAGCACATGTTTTGTTCTGCATACTGTGTGCACAAGGCTAATAAAAAAGAAATAGGTTCTCATTTTTATCTGGTCTAGCACAATAGCGAATGTTAACATGATCACTTTTGCCTATGTTTTTGTCTTTCTGTATCTTGCAGGTGGGACCCCATTAAGCGCATGACTCCGGATGAAGGAATGCAGCATGAGTGGATCCACGAGGGCCGCCTTAACAGGCTCCGCCCTAAAACACGACCAATTAGGAAAACTGGAGAGAGTGACGTCAACTATGAGTACATCAACCGCAGGACAATGTCAAACAGAACGGGTAAGAATCAGCGTTGTCTGTTGTCAATATATTAGTTTATTCAGTAAAAATAGAACGTTTTGTGGCTTTTGAACTGTTTTAAAAAAATAGTAATAATACCCAAAGTAATACAATAGTGGGCATAACTACAGTATAATTTCTTTTTTTTCCCCTTAACAGAAAAGTCAGGCTTAGAGGACAGACTGAGGAGAGAAAACTCTGCCAAGGCGGGTCAAAGAGAGACAGAAGAACGTCTGCGACCAATAGGGGCGTCTGCGGAGAAGGAAACCAGTGAAGGCATGGACGACACAGCAGACAGCAAAGACAGTCAAGATAACAAACCAGACAGCTGTACACAGGGAAGCTCTGAGAGGAAATCAGAGAGCAGTGAGCGCTCCGTCGAAATCGTCATCCAACATCAGTCTCAGTCAGCAGCAAGCGCAGACTCAGAGGATCAGGAGCCTCACACTCTACCACCTATCCTTTAACTTTGTTAATTTCGGATCATTCAGAAGTTTCTTCAGGAATACAGTAGCCTGGGCAGTAACAAGGAGTCAGCAGGTGTGTTTAGAGTATAGAGATTAAAGACCTAGATAACTAACAGACTGCACAGTTCCAAATTAAAAAAAAAAATTCTGACATTAGAAACATTAGATACTAAGATACTAAGAAGTTTTCCGAGTTTAAGGTTAGGTATACTGATATAAGGATCAAAATTTATTAAAATAAATGAAAATATTAAAATGTAAGTCTTCTTTGTATTTAATGTTTAAAAGGAACAGCAACCACAGGTAATAGATTTGAAGCTAGCAAGTCATTGCTAACTAGTGATTAGCTAGCTAAACTTCCGGGAAAGATATTTGGAATAAACTTTAAACAATGTAATCAACGCAAATTAAACAGTGTAATCCGCTGTAAAAAAAAAAAAATGGATGTAAAATGTAAAAGATGTGAAGATAATAAGAAAAAGTGTTCTTTTCCCCCCCAGAGATTGAAACATAGCATATTAAGACCTAGCATTCACAAATATGTACAGCACTGGAATGTTAAATTTTAATGTTATTTGAGGGAATTGATGCGCTTCATAGCTTTGTGTACACTTTTAAACACAACAGTTTATTATTATTATTTTTTTTATTTTAATTTTATTTTTTTAAATAAATGATTGACCTCGTTTAACTTGGTCAAGTTGTATAATCTGGAAGGCTTATTCAGGTAGCTAATGTTTAGCTAACTTTAATAAGGAATGCTAAGACAAAACATGCATAAATTACCATCTCTAGCTCTCATTAAGTGTTTTTAAATTAAATAAGTGAAATTAAATAAGGTTTTGCTGCAGGAACACCTGCCATGTAGTTGATCGTTTGGGGGAAATAGGGAATAGATTTTGTCTGTTTCTTGAGGAGAAACAGAGAAACAATATGGCGAATGTGTTCGGTTATCTAGGTCTCTAATATGCATACAGTATACTGTACAGTTTACCTCGGCATGCGAATTTAATTCGTTCCATAGGCGAGTTCTTAAGGTGAAATTTCGTACTGTGAAACGCATTTTCGCATAAATAATGTAAATGCAGATAAACCGTTAGGGCCAACCAAAATATTATCAATATTACCAATTTCTAACACTATAATCACATTTGTGCATATTAAAACAATCTAATAATCAAAACATTACAAAAAAAGACATGTAAATAAAAGTCAAATATGAAATAAATACTCATTAAACCTCACTTAACCTTAATTTATGATTCCTCTTATTCCTCTGATTCCTTCCACTTTAAAAAAAGAAACTAAAAGTAGCTCTCTTTTCTTCTTGCTTCCGTCCTGGCTAACATTCATGGGACCCATGGTGCTATGTCTTCATTAAATCTTTCACAAAAAAAACCCAAAAGTTTTGAACGGCTCCCAGATGCACACGCAACTTAGCCGGCGTTCGGTTCAGTTCAGTCCGTTCACTCATATGCCAAAAATGCTTTGTACGCCGAGATAAACTTCATGCAAAATTCCCGTTCTTAAGGTGAATATTTGTGAGGCAGGGTGTTCGTATGCCGAGGTACCACTGTATATGATTCTGAATGAGTCGTACATAACCTGTGTTGTTCCTATGAGGTACAAAAACCTTTCTGGAAAAGGATAATGAAAATTAGAAACACTAAAACCTGCATCACTGATATCCTGGAAGGTCAAAGGTCAAGCGTAAGTCTTTAGGACCGTTTTCTTAACATCTATTGCTTTGGAGCGTTGATAACCTTATTGTTTGATAAGTGATGTAAAACCATGACATTTGTACAGGTTAGAACTACAAAAGAAAATAAACCACATTTCTAGCTTTGACACAATATATCAGCATTAAATCATAGTCAGTTAATCCTGCAAAATTCCACTTGGAAAAACCAACACACCCTTCTGTATCACACTGCATCTGTACGTTTTTGATATTTACGCATCCAAATCTTTTTTTTTTTACGAAAATGTTGTTCATACAACTTTTACTGGAGTTTAAGCTGAATACCAAAGGAGCTATACTGTATAATATTGTCTGCATGCTTTAAAACTGTTTATATTCTGTTTCATATTTACCTCTCCTTTTTGTTCTTTTTTTTGTTGTTTGTTTGGTTACATTAAGCTTTTAGGAAAAGTAGTGCAATGCGACTGAGCCAAACAGATCATTAAGAGTTACTGAGAGTTTTTGAGACTTATTAACAATGGTGATTAGTTGTGTATTATTTGTTCTGTATACGAATGATTTAATGAGTACTCTTGAGACATGATAATCAGGGGTGGACATAACCTAGCCCGAAAGGCCATGGACGTGCAGATTGTGCGTTTTTTTATTTAAGGTCATTCCGTAATTAGGGTTGGAAAAAAAAATCCAAGCAGACACGCTTCATTTTCTACAGGGTGTTTTAGCTAACATGAGTTGAGTTTTTAACATGGAATGAGCAAACATGCACAATGTAAATAATCATTGAAATTATAACAAGTTACTTATTTATATGTAATTATATAATATAAATTGTAGTACTGAAGCTATATTTTGAATAACACAGATTTAACGTAGGTTTTAAAGTGAGTCAGTATCACAAATCAATATCAACATGTTATTACCACATGGGAGAACTTGCTCATCCAGATATTTTAAAGTACGGAGTGTGTTCTGGTAACAGGCTTGAATGAAAAAGTAAAATCTAAGTTTTTTATTATCTGTAATGGATGACATGTATTTAAATGGATACATTTTGAAGTAAAGACTGGGGAAATTTTGTTTTCTATAGATTTCATAGATTTTATAATTGGGTTACTGTACATAATTTCTTTCTGAAACATACATAGATATATGAACATATATATTAAACGTACTGTACCAATGTTTACAATTTTTCCATTCATTTGCTTTAAACTTAACCTTTATCGTTACATTATATACATACAAAGGATGTTCAAGTCAAATCGGGACTTTCGATTGTGCAGAATAACAGAACATAGTTATGAGAATAAAAACTACCTTTAATTCTATTCTAACCTTTGCGACACTAATGCACTTATCCCAGTGTTTAATGGCCCAAACATGTGGAAATTGCTTGGAACAGGGCAGGACTGTCGTACTGTACATGGATGTACGGCCTGCTTTAAAACATTTGCACTATTCAAATGTTTTACTGCACCTAAGCGTCTCATCGCTGTACTGTGCTTGTGGAAAGGTTTATAGCTTCATTCACAAGAAATTTCTTTCCAAGAAAGTCCTGATTTGACTTGAATGCCCTTCTAATTTGTAACAGGAATATGAATAGAACAGCATATTGAACGCATACGTATTTTTAAATGTACGTAATGTTTTCATTGCTTTATATTTCAAGGTGGAGAAACACCACACTAGTGGGCGCTACTCGCCATTTTCTGCACTACAAACATCAACCAAGGATGTCCGAAATAACCAAATCTCTAGAAATTATGTCTAGTTAAATTAGTTGTCTACACTATATAGCCAAAAGATTATTGATTCTGATCATGGCGGGGAAAAACAAAAATGTTCCCACAGAAACATTTTTAAGAGAGGATAAAGAAATATAAGTATATAGAATCTTCGTCTTCCTGAGAATTTGAATATCCCTTAATTTCTCTTAACAAACTACAGTAGCTTGTCATACATTTATGTAATTTTTAACTGTTTTAATGGGAACTGTTAACGGAAATGTTCAAGCTAACTTAAACCGAAAACTGAAAAAAACAGGTTTGGTTTTATCAATCTTTGTTCTAAGAACCTTTTTCAAGTTTGGTTCCCATAATGTTCTTTTTGGTTAGTTAACATTTTAAGAAAGTTGAAAAAACTTTACTTATATAAGGTTGGAGCATAACCTTCTAAAAACCTTAACGAAACCGGCCTGGCTACAGTTTCTGGCTAATGATGTGTCCATCCCTGAATGATGATGATGATGATGATGATGAAGGTATTTCGGTGTTGTAATAAATTAAACGCTATTCACTATAAAGCACTGAGAATGTAATATAGTTTATCACTGCAGTATTTTAGTACTAATATATCAGTATATACAGTAGATTGTATTTTTTCCTATATATACAATACTTCTATATCTTTTTTTTCTTTTTTTTGCCATGCACTAGATGTGTATGCCATCAGTTGATCTATAATTAGACAAGGTTTTACTTGTTTATGTCCCGTTCAAGTATTATGGAACAAAGAAAGGATTTTACAGCGTTTCAGTTATGTTCTTTCTCTTAATGTTAATACTTGTGTTAGTAATGGTAAATCAGGACAACCTCTAAATGTGCTTGTTTGTATAACACATTTGCTTTACTAAAGTCAAACACTGCCATTAGTGACTGTGTGTTTTGCATTTTGTATTTAGATTGGAATGGTGCAATGGTTCACAACTGCAAATATTATTCTAAGATGATATCTCTCCTTCAGATGTGTACATTTACAGTTACCTTCTTAGCCATGCTCTTTGCTTTGCAATACGACCTGGTGTCATTTGTGAAATATAGTTGTATTATTTTTATGAGGTGAATAAACATTTTATAGAGATTAATTTTTATTTCATCTTTGGATTGCTTTATTCATATAATGCAGCAAATTACCATCTTTTTTTAATTCCTTGCTGCTTTTGTCATGTTCTCTTACGAAAGTGCGGACGTAAAATGCAGGATCAACACACGAGTCTTTTATTTAGAAAATAAACAATGAAAACACAAACTAAAAAAAGGAAGCAAAGTTCAATTCAGTTCAATTTTATTTGTATAGCACTTTTAACAATTGACATTGTCGCAAAGCAGCTTTACACAATCAAAAGAATTAAGTTTGTATGAAATGTGAATGTGTA
>JAOVVA010000001.1:31678641-31689946 GCA_028565275.1 Leiocassis micropogon
ATTATAGTGTGTGTATACAGTATTGTGCAAAAGTCTTAGGCACCATATTATATGCTTTACCAATTTTGTTATACATGTTTATCATGTCTGCATAGTTATGTGAAGTATTTTACTTATAGTACTGTGCAAAAGTCTTGGGCACATACAAAAATATGGCATAAGTAAAAGATGCTTTTGAAAACATTTTTGCATAAAATAAACTTCTATAAAGAGTAATTAAATAAACAGTCAATATTTTGAGTGAAAACTCATTGCTTAAAATCAGGAGTTCTTCTGGTAACTTTGTCACACTCGCTCCTTTCTATTTTTATGCAAATCCCAGGAGCGTACATTAGGTTTTTTATTTCCATCTGAAAACTGGTCTGTTTTGTACAATATATATTTTTTTTCTTTACAGCCATGCATATATTCTTCTCTAATGTTATTTATTTATTAATGTTTAAGTTATATATGGAAATACTGAATGATTTTGCACATAATTATGCAAACATGATAAACATGTATAACAAAATTGGTACAGCATATAATATGGTGCTTAAGACTTTTGCACAGTACTGTACATTTTTATATATACACACATACACAAACACACACATACATATACACACTATTTTGCCACATGTTGTAGACAAATTCTGTTCATTTCACTTGGTTGTTTTTGCTCCTTGTCTTTAAACATGTCAGATTATTAAAGCTGGCTGTGTTATATGCTTTAGAGATGAGCATGTCATGTATCAGTGTGGCGTTGCACACTTTGTCAGTTCATGTCTAACCCCAGTAACATTCTCTGCTTGCCCTCTTGTACAGACGCCTGCTCTCCTGCGGTGCTGGCCGCCGGACCTGTCGCAATCCAGCACAGGCAGATCCACCATGCCCTGATCCCTAAAGGAAAAGGTGGTCGCTCGTCGTTCAGCGGCACAGCAGCCACCGTGTTTGGCGCCACTGGCTTCCTGGGCCGATATGTTGTCAATCGACTTGGTGAGTGCGTAATGGAAAAGTCCGTTCGTGGCTCTGTAATTCTGATTTCCAGCACTAATGTCTAACAGATAATGAATTAGCATGATTAATCACATACAGTAAGTTTGAGTACCGATTGGAAAAATAAAAACTGTACAATGAATTGTTAGTCAGGTTGGTTTCTCTTGATGGTTCTACATTCCTCTTGTAATCAGTAAGAGGAAAAAAATTAACCATGGTAATTAATATAGAAATGATAACATACTGTATTAAAAAGGAGTGCATTAATATGCACTGCTGTTCGTCACCTGTAAGAAGTCAATAGTGCTGTTACACCAGCCGTGATCATCGTTTGTCGTAAATCATTCTCACACATTTCCGGATGAACTAGTAATTATGTTAAAAGCATTAATATCATTGGATTTATAAAGTAAGACACTTCATTAACCGAGTCTCGCTTTGTGTTCTCAGGACGGATCGGCTCTCAGGTCGTGATCCCTCATCGCTGTGACCAGTATGACCTCATGTACCTCAGACCCATGGGCGATCTCGGTCAGATCATCTTTATGGTACCTCCTTCTCAGTTTGTGATGATTCGCATGATTTCAGCACAGATAGCGCATGAGTGGTCCGATAGCGTGCGCCGTACGATAATGTGGATTTCTCATTCTATCTGAGATTGCCAAACATATATTTGACGTCTATATAACACATATATTCCGTCTCAGATGCTCCCCCCACATATAGATATTAATTAGCTCACGGCTTCTCTATTAGGAGGGAAGGACATCCTGCAATTTTTTATGTCACCTGAAAGTGGCAGCAGAGATTAATACAGTTAGATAAAGTGGGAAAAGTCTTTTTTGTTCTTTTTCTGACTACATCTGCAAATTAATTTACAAAATGAGATTTAGTCATGGCTACAGACAAAAATGCTAACCGTGAGAGAGGAACACTAACGGAAGTATAGAAAATCTTTGATGAATCCTTGAAAGACTTCTTAACTGAAGTAGATTTGCGACCAGGTATTAAGTTTAGTTTCATATTAGTGAAATTAACGTTAGTTTGTCCACGTACCTTTTGTTGCTGAAATAGGAGGAATCACATATGCTGTAATTCCAACATTGATTAAAGTAAATATGAGGGGTACTTCTCAAAAATGGTGACTTGAGAAGAATAATGAAGGAGTAAAACCTATGGATATTTACAGAAGACTTCAAAGCACAGGACGGTGATGAGACTCTTAACCGCAGTAAAACATGTGAAGGGGGGAAAAAGTTTTATGTCCGTGCATGACGATCCCAGCCAAGGTGGCTCGGAGCCTATTTCATTCAGTCCAATAAACATTCAGCGAGTGGAACATCGATCCTTGAAAGTCAACATCGCCAACTTGCATAAGAGATACATCTGTCTGTGAGAACTTTACACACAATCACTCACCAACATCACATGCACGTTACAGGACCTTCACTGGGAGGTACTGTATTGCCACATTGTCACATTCAGCCTTGACTTTTCAAGAAATTTCTACATGTTTGGTCCATTAAAGGAGTTCCTGGGAGGCCAGCATTTCAGACGCGAAGCCAGCAGTCCGATCATGGCTCCAGCATACTGAGAGAACTTTCTACCTTATCATAACTTTGTTTTGGTTATTCGGCACAAATCTCCCAGTTTGACTTACACCCTTAATGCTAGTGTGAGGACAAAATGTGAGCAAAATAATAAGAAATGAAGAACTGCAAACTCAAACATAATGTCTGTTGCAGCACAGTATAAAAATACCTACGTTTTTTTCACTTCATGCGTTTTCCCTTGCAATCGGGCATCACAGCAGTGCACCAGCATCCTTTTACCTTTGTATCATTACTTCAAACTCTATTTATTTATTTATTTATTTTTAGGAATGGGATGCACGTGATAAGGAGTCAATCAAAAGAGCAATAGCTCACTCGAATGTTGTGATCAACTTGGTGGGAAGAGAGTGGGAGACCAGGTACGTTTTATTGTACTTTATTTTAGGCTCGTGTATTTATTATTCGATGTAAGGTTTTGGAAATGATGTAGAAATCTGCTGTACTTTTTTTTTTTTGCATTCTGCAGGAACTACAAGTTTGAGGACGTCTTTGTGAACATCCCTCAGCAGATTGCAAAGGCATCACGGGAAGCCGGAGTCTCGAAGTTCATCCACATCTCGCACCTCAACGCAGACATCCGCAGCCCGTCAAAATACCTGAGAAATAAGGTACGCATAAAATTTCACTTCTTCAGTGGGAGCCGGCACAGTGTCTCAGTGGGGTTTCGGCAGGGTGGGGAATATCGTGAAGCTGCCATAAACGCAAACCGAGAAACGAAAGTAAAGCAGGAAAATATAAACAAACCTAAATCAACAAACGAGAGGGTAATTCAAATTCCTAATTGGGTTGGAGGTTAAAGTTTTTATGTTTTATGTGACACTGAGCCCAATCTGATACCATTCAGAGATTCAGAATCAGAATTGCTGTTTTTGCAATCCCCCCCCCCCTTTTTTTTTTCTTTTTAATTTTTATACACAACATTGTAACTTAAAGTATCAGAATGCAAAGTATGTCAGCTAAATTGTTTTGCCTAAAATGTTCATTTAATGATGCTGTAAGCAGTAAGTGCTTCCGCTTTGTGTTGAGCAGGCTGCCGGGGAGACTGCAGTGAGGGACGAGTTCCCAGATGCCATCATCATGAAGCCGTCCGAGTTCTTCGGAAGAGAAGATCGCTTTTTGAACCACTTCGCCAGTATGTGTCTAGTAGACCCATCTCTTGCTTTTCAAACATCATCAATGACAGCAAATTCGGATTAGATTAGATTTATTCTCCATTTGATTTATGGATTGATTAGACTCTTTTAATTTGTAAGTACTTGTAAGTGACTTTTGACCATGGATCATTATTTAACAGATCTCCAACTTTGAGATTTATTAGGTAATCTGTTTTGTCAGAGACACCAACTAATGTTAACACGTACTCCCACATACACACACCTTTTGCTTGTTGTTTTAATGAGATGAACAAAACCATTCTGTCCTTTAAACATATTTTAAAAAGAAAAAGTAATTATTTTACTCTTGTGAGAACATGTTTTATTCTGTTCACGTTTTTAAAAGGTTTTAAACAAGTAAATACAAATTTACTTTTAAAGTTCTTAGAAAATGAATCTTGAACATCTTATGTAGCTTTAATATCGAATAACAAAAACTCATTCTCACTATGAATATAGCTGTTAAAAAAAGAAAGAAAGTAATGAGATGAATAATTTTTTGCTTGCCCAGGTCATCGCAGTTTTGACTCTTAAATGAGTTGACTCCCAACACTGAAACTATTATGACTTGACACACAACATAACAGCATTAACAGCATTTCGTATGTATCTTAAAAAAATGAAGCAATATTTTAACTATTTATAAGCAAGATGATTTAAATTGCTTCATAACGTAGAGTTTGGAGTTATTTAATTATCTTGATGGCACTCAATTTAGATTAAAATTGTTCACACAGTTTAATCTAATGCTTTTTTCCCCTAATTAATCTATAAACTACTGGTTTAATAGCGGGATAGAAAATACAGACTGAAAAATCTGAACTTTTTTTTTTTCTTTTTTTCTCAACGTAGAATACATTTTAGACATTTTTAGACTAATGCGATTGTATCATGGCACAAAAAGACATTACAGGACATTACAGTATCAATGGCAAGTCTGTGGTAATTTGCCTTCGTTGGAGATTTGTCCCGGTTCCTATCCCTATAATCCTTTAGCATAAACTTTGTGTGTAAAGCAGCACTTTAACACCACGCTTGCACGCATTACCTGCACGCTTGTGGATGACATTTTCTCATTACTCAGGCTTACCTCCGCTCAGAATTCAGCTCGAAATGATTACTCATAAGGATTAACAAGCCACAATAAGTACCTTAAACACTAACCAAGTTAAACTAGCTGTAATTTGTGTGGCGACACAATAAATCTCACATGATGTGTAAATATATGTCTTTGATATGAAATGCATGGGGATAGGTAGGGGCGTGCCGATCCTTCAGGGTTTTTGGGGCTGATCCTCGATCACGGAAATCAGAATTGACTGATGCCGATTAATGATCACAGGTGTGTGTGGGCGTTGTTGGAATCCGTCATTAAAAATATTTGTAGTGTAGTATTGTTTATTCCTTTACTGTTTATAGCTGTAAGAAATAACCATTCTAAACAGCAGTGTGCAAATTTTAATTAAGATCTAAGAAAGTATTATAAATTTAATATTTTTATATTAACTGAAGATGTGACTGTTCTGCTATACGCACTTATTATAATGTGCAGCACATGGATCAAGGCTGCGTCAATGAATAACAAATGAAAACTCTGCACCGAAGGTTTTTAAATAAACACACACATCGGTCACTTTGTACATGGCTACTCATTAGCAGCGAGAACGGCAGGCGTTTCTTTATGAATATCAGAATTGCGGCATTTTTAAGAGACCGTCTATTCGTCTTATCATCCAAATTGTGTGCAGTCTTGCTGAATAGTTGCTCACTGTTAGCCCTCATGCACGGAGCGGTAAGGTGTAAACCCCGGCTGTGAACTGCTCTTTATTTCTGTCTTCATTATTAATTTTGTGATAATAGTTTTAGGGCATTTTACTTTACTTACTTTTACTTTACTTATTCTGCAGAGTAGAGCTTGAGCTTTTTCAGTGCTTCTGCTACAGGTGGTTGAGTGAGGGTCAGCTTACAAGATTTAGCTGCTGCCTTTGTGGCTTTTCATACTCAAATTATTCACGCCGCTTTGTTCTTTACGCTGCGAAGTTTTGTTGTGTTAAAACGTTTGGCAGGTGTCCCCCACATGGTTTTGCTTTTGCATATTGCAAATTTGACATCTTTTAGAGACTTGGTAATATACCACGACTGGCGAGGGCATGTTGTCGATGTGGCTGTCAGCTCGTGTATTTTGCATCATCACAAAAGTTATGCTTTATGTGATCGGCCAGTTGAGAGACAAATAATCTGTTAAAATTGATTATTGGCCAATTTCAATCAAATTTCAAATTCAAATTTGATTTTAATCAGTGGCTGATCGAGCACCCTTTGTGATTGGCACAGTATTGTTGCATTTTAAAAATGAATTGAAGATAATTAATGATTAAAAAAAAAATCCAAAAGCAGCTAATGTTAAAACTTAATGTTAAAAATATAAAATTTTTCATTAAAAAAGAAACTCTAAATTATTTTTTAACACACAATGGGCCTCATGCAAGAAGCAATATATGATTTTTTTTTTTTCTTTTATCATATGTATGTTTTTACCCATTCATTAATCTGATTTACCAAAATGTTTTTATTTTAGTTCTTAATGTTCTTTTATTTTTTCTTAAGAGAAATTTTTACAAGTGGTTGAAAGCACTTTCACTGAATTGTTGGTCCGATGCATGGAAACACAGTTTTAAAATAGAGAAACATGAAAAAAATCATCATATAATGAAATTCTGTTTTTTTATGGTATTAGGGGAAATATAATGATAGATCATTTAATTTGTGTGCTAAAGTACTATTAATCAGTCAATCCCAATTAAGACCATTAATAACCCTAGGCGCTTGCGTGAGTTCTGCTTCTTAATGGCTAACAGATTGAGAGCGAGTTTTAGAGACCGCAAAGTTTTGATGAGACTAATGGATGCTGAACTGTTTCGGATTTGCATGAGAACTCTAAAACACATCATTATTAAAACCAAGCCCTCAACTTTTTAAAACTCTAACACAGGTTATGCCCTCACTCCATGTGCTATCAAACTGACTTTTTTTTTCTTTTTTTTATTTTTAATTAGCTGACATGTCATTCACAACATCACATGACCTTTGCCATTGCTGCGTATTTGATTTGACCTGTAACTCCAGTGCTCATGCGCTGAAAATGAATTCTTCTGCTGTAGTATTTGTGTAGTACAGTAGTATATAGTGCTGTAGATTTGCACAAGGCACAACATGCACTTGCACTTTGGGCGGCGCTACCTATGTTAATTGCATGTTAATCCTATATTTTTATTTTAAAAAAAAAGGATATCTCAGAAAAGTATTATAAAGTTATTTATTGTGATATCAATATTGTGTCTTATTGCAAAGGCCTGGTGTTACAATGTATTGATGTTTTGTATTTGTGTGTGTAGATATGCGCTGGTTCGGCAAGGCCGTGCCTCTCATAGCGATGGGCAAGAAAACAGTTAAGCAGCCTTGTCACGTGAGTACTTTACACCCTTTGTTGACTCAAATGTTTCAGATTACCGTGTTCAGAAATCTTAAGCACATCATTAAGTGTTTGTGTGTCAAGATTGAGTCTAGTCAACGTTTTTATTTTTTCCTGGAGGTACTTCAGGCTTGTGGTATATTTTCAGTCACAAGCTCCCCGTTCTGTCCGTAGGTGGTGGACGTGGCCAAGGCCATTGTTAGTGCCATTAAAGATCCTGACGCCGACGGCAAAACATATGCATTAGTCGGGTAAGAGGCGAGCGTGATTATTTAAGAGCACTGCTTTCAGTTTTGATGCCCTACAGATTACTGAGCAAACACAGCCATCCATAACGCTGACATATGCACCAGAGCCTGACTCTCACATCAAATGCCTTTGACCTTTGCAGCACTTATTGAAAGCTCTAAGGGGTGTGTTGCCTCTTTGTGAAGCAATATTGTGTGCTTCTCAAATAATACATGTACTTTCCAGTTTGTTTTTTGGGTGAAAAATTTTCTAGGTCTCGTGCTCTGTCTGATTTTATTCTCTTGTGCTCGCACTCTCTTTCTAGCTTGGCCAGCTTCCTCTCTTTTCTCGCTTCAGTTGAGAAACTTTTTTCTCCAAGTGCGCTGACTGTTAAAAGGCGCTATTACTGTAGACTTCTTCCATAAATTAAATAACAAAAAAAGTTAAATCAAACTTTTACAGCGGTTAAACAGAAATATTTCTGTTAAACAGAATTAATGCACACCTTCTGACCAATCAGCAGCAGCACAGTGGTATAAAACCCTGATAAAATTATGCACTTACATTATCTGTTATCGTGGTTAAATATTAATATTTTTGCTTTTGCCAAGGCCGTAAATGTGGAAAGCGAAATATATTTATGTTTTGGTTGGTTAAGAGACGTCCTCCCTGTTGTTTAGTCTGTCAGAATGAGCTGCAACATAAACAATCTGATTGACCGTAACTTCAACGGTTTTTGTTCATATGAAATTTGACTCTGCCTTTTTTTATCAGTGTGTACAGGGAAAGTAAGATTGAAAATTAACATGAAGGTAAAGCTGAATTTTTGAAGGTCGCCTCAATCCAAAATTAAATAATTAAATATATAAGCAGTTGGCTCAAATCAGCTGAAAGGAAGACCTGTCTTGTCTTCTCTTTTTGACTTATTATCATGTTGACAAGATTTAGGTACTTAAACAATGTCCAGTACAAACTGTATGCAATTTAACACCACGTTCTCTATCAGGCCTAACCGATACCTGCTGCATGACCTGGTGGAGTACGTGTACGCTGTGGCCCACAGGCCATTTGTGACATACCCCATGCCACGGCCTCTCTATCAGTAAGCCCTTTGCTTTGTTTCAGTGTTTTGTTTTTAAGCAGTCATGATCGTGAAAATAAGCGTGAATCAGTAATAAACTTTTTTTTTTTTTTTTTTTAGTCTGGTTGCCAGGTTCTTTGAAATAAATCCCTTTGAGCCATGGACGACACGTGACAAAGTGGACCGGGTATGTATATAAAAACTTGAGATATGATAAGGATTGCAAAGTACTTTTGTAGTAGTTAAGAGGGGAAAGGGTAAAGGAAGATAAGTCTTAACAGTTCAGGAAACTAAAGGCATGTTGTTCGGCAATGAAGTGTAAACAAGGACGCTTAAAGAAAACACACTAACATGAGTTAAACTTTACCGACTGTGACATATCTGTATTAAGCGTAATAAAAAATAAATTCCAAAGAATAATTTAAGACATTCCAACACCAGCAGCATAACTATAGTGACAAGTCATCAGTACAGAAGATATTTAAGTAATTGCACAAATAAGGAATAAACCCTGTGGCGTGTGCTGGTGTGATGCACTAGTATAAAGCAGAGTTACTCTCTCCACAGGGAAGTTGATTATTTTCCAATAACAGCATGCGCTGTAGTTTTATTCATCATCAATAAGAACTTTACAAATAGAATAAAAATTCTTCCTTTATGCCACAGATATTTACCACTCACTACATTTAAATATGCGTTTTTTGTTTCCATCCTCAATAATGTCAGTCAAGTCACATGACATATTATTAAACATTGCTTTGAATGACCCTGTAATGCATTTAGAAATTATTCAACACCTGAAGGAACTTTTAGTTTTACTTTTAGTTTTTTAATTTATTCAATCTTTTTTGGTCGATAAAATAAATCGAATAAATGGGTGAGTTTTTAATATACACTTCTTAAAATATTTAGGTAAACTTACAAATATTAAAAGATCCAAATTTGATACATTTCTTAAAGTTTCGGATCATTTGCAAATTTCTTTGTTTTTGTTTAGTGATTTATTTTCTATTTGCTACAACAATACTGGGGATTTTAAAACTATGAAAATGAAGCCAGTCTTTCTGGAAAAGTTTTTGCAAGAACACTACTGTCAAGTGCATTTGCAAAACCCATCAAGCGCCATGATGAAACTGGCTCTCATGAAGACCTTCCCAGTAAAGTAAGACCAAAACTTATCTCTGCTGCAGAGGAGAAGTTCATTTAGAGTTACCAGCCTCAGAAATCACCAATAACAAACAGCACCTCAGATTATTAGATCCGTTATGAAGCTTTACAGAGCAGAAGTAGCAGATATACATCTCAATATCAACTGTTCAGAGGAGATTATTCTGTATTCTAGAAGCCTTCAGCATTTTGGTTTTACAGTGTAGAAAGAAATTAAAATCAGGGACTACCATGGAGAAAGTGATCCCAAACTTTTGAACGGTAGTGTATACCACAGCTTTTGCAGAAAATACAAACCGCTTGCATGTTCCATAAATATTCATGTATTGTGAAAGTATTTCTTCTCGAATTTATGAGCGGTCGGTGCAATACCTCGACTTAAAGGTTGTCAAGAAAAAAAAAAAATTGTTGATGGTTTTGTTCAAAACATGACAATTAACCAAACTACAAAAGAGGTTCTAAAATACATTTAATAATTTTGAATGATTCAAAATCTTTGATCTTGAGACAAATTGGGCAATAAATGTTACTCCTGTTGAATCAAATTGAATCAACAGTCTACTTATGATTCACAGCTCTAGGGATTATACATAAAACAGATTTAATCTTTATATGGTATACTGATTAACTACAAACCCGATTGCAAAAAAGTTGGGACACTGTACAAATTGTGAATGAAAACAGAATGGAATGAAGTGGAAGTTTCAAATTTCAATGTTTTATTCAGAATAGAATATAGAAAACATATCAAATGTTGAAAATGAGACATTTTGAAATGTCATGCCAAATATTGGCTGATTTTGGATGAGAGCTACACATTCCAAAAAAGTTGGGACAGGTAGCAATAAGAGGCTGGAAAGGTTAAATGTACATATAAAAATCAGCTGGAGGACAAATTTTCAACTTATTAGGTCAATTGGCAACATGATTGAGTATAAAAAGAGCCTCTCAGCATGGCAGTGTCTCTCAGAAGTCAAGATGGGCAGAGGATCACCAATTCCCCCAATGCTGCGGCAAAAAATATTGGCGCAATATCAGAAAGGAGTTTCTCAGAGAGAAATTGTAAAGAGTTTGAAGTTATCATCTACAGTGCATAATATCATCCAAAGATTCAGAGAATCTGGAACAATCACTGTGCGAAAGGGTCAAGGCCGGACGACAATACTCGATGCCAGTGATCTTCGGGCCCTTAGACGGCACTGCATCACATACAGGAATGCTACTGTAAAGGAAATCACAACATGGACTCAGGAATACTTCCAGAAAACATTGTCGGTGAACACAATCCGCCGTGCCATTCGCCGTTGTTGGCTAAAACACTGTAGGTCAAAAAAGAAGCCGTATCTAAACATGATCCAGAAGCGCAGGCGCTTTCTCTGGGCCAAGGCTCATTTAAAATGGACCGTGGCAAAGTGGAAAACTGTTTTGTGGTCAGGCGAATCAAAATTTGAAGTTTTTTTTGGGGAAACTGGGACACCATGTCATCCGGACTAAAGAGGACAAGGACAACCCAAGTTGTTATCAGCGCTCAGTTTAGAAGCCTGCATCTCTGATGGTATGGGGTTGCATGAGTGCGTGTGGCATGGGCAGCTTACACATCTGGAAAGGCACC
>JAOVVA010000001.1:31724544-31734630 GCA_028565275.1 Leiocassis micropogon
TAACAACTAACTGTTGTTTTTGTTGTTGTTGTGTAATTACCTAATTCCATATGTGTTATTTTATAGTTTTGAAATCCTCAGTACTGTTGTAGAATGTAGAAAATAAATCACTAAACAAAAACTAAAATTTGCAAGTGACCCCAAACTTTTGAACGGTAGTGAAGAAATTTATATTAAAAATATTTTGTACTTATATATATATATATATATATATAGGACAGGTTTTAATGCCGGATGCCCCTCCCATTTTATCTGGACTTAGGACCAGCATTGCATCAAGTGGCTGGGGTTTGGGCACTAAGCCTGATGGTGGTTGGGAATTAAACCTGAGCCTTCTGCATGGCGGGCAAAAACACCAATATACAGTATTGCCCATATACAGTATGTGTAAGAAACTGTATATAACAAATACTTTTGTCCAGTATATACAGTAGTGTATAAACTGCAGTCTTACCCGCGGTTCATGTTTCAATGAATCGACTCACTGAATCGATTCCCTAAGCTTGCGCCTTTGTGTTTCCTAGCAACAGTTAGTGTTTACAGAGTGGGTTCCCGTAGGCAGGTTGGCGTACAACCAGTCAGTACACAAAAAAATAAATAAAAATAAGTAAAAAAAAAAAAAAAAAGAATCATAAAAACTGTGTGAAGAGAAGTGGTGAGGAGGATGAACCGAGTGGAGCTGCTGTCCGACCGTCTCTCAGCCGCTCAGCTGGACAAGAGGAGAAACCGAGAGCTGCAGCGACAGGAGCGCATTTTCAACACCAAAGTCCGCACCATAGGAGTGAGTCCTAATCAGGGTCGCTTTAGTTTCATAAACTTTAATCTGGCGTGTTTGTGATGAAGTGTAACCTGTTGTGTAGATTGATAAAGAAGCTCTCCAGCATCAGGTTCAGGAGAAGAGATCTCAACAAGAAGCAGAGGCGAAAGCGCAGAAAGAATACGGTGGGTTTACAGGGTTTACAGATATAACAAAGGATAGCAATACCTTTTGGAATAATTTTTGGCCAAAATAATATTTATTTAGTTAAAACACCGAGCTGTTACAGATGTGTGATTAGTGATTCTGGTGATAATGTGATGATTGCTGTAGTATTCCTGTTATTCCTGGTTACGTCACGGGGGACTCAAACTGAGAACTTAAACTTCATAATGACGTCATTTTAACCCTCCTTGTGTTCGAGAGACAAAAGTGATACAAAGTAGCAACAAACTAGCAAGCTAATTTTTATGTGTAAAGTATATTTGCCTGATATATAATAATAATAGCAACAACAACAATAAGAAATATTAATAATACTACTACTACTAATAATAATAAATACATTACCAGTCATAAGTTTGAAATTAGAATTTAGAAGTTATTCGTTCAAATTTGACAAGGCAGGATATTGCAGTACAAAATCCTGAAATATGTTAAATATACACATACTTCAAAACAATCCATTACTTAACTTAAAATAAAATAAAATAAATACATATACACAGAAAAGGCATCCTAATCGAGCACATGTAAATTATCTATACAACAGTTTTATACAATTTTAAAGCACGGGGAGTAAAGGAGAGTTCATGACGTTTGGTTTTACTTCTTGGTATAGAAAATATCCTGTGCCGCCAAAGAGAATATCAGAGAGTTAGACATGTAAGTATGTATAAATCCATAATGTAGTATAAATCCATAAAGTATGGATTTATTTTACTACATCCTAGAACAATACTGGAGATTTAAATGCTATGAAATAACACATTTGGAAAGGATCATAGGAAATAGGGACCAAGAGGAGCTCTCTACTTCAGAGAAGGACCAATGGGAATTTGGGAAGGTTGAGTACACTGTGAAAAGTGACAAGGAAGATTTATAAAAAGAGGATTTATACTCAAAGGAAGATGAGGGGGGTGGCACAGTGGCTTAGTGGTTGGCACTGTCGCCAAACAACCTGCAGGTCTGAGTTTGATTCCTGCTTTGGTTCTGTGTGCATGGAGTTTGTATGTTCCCCTGTGCTTGGTTTCCTCCCAGAGACATGCAGATTAGGCTAATTGGCGTTCCAAAATGACTGTAAACGCTCATTTGAGTGTGTGTCATGTGTGTGTTAAATATGTGCTGTAATGGATTGGCACCCCATCCAGGGTGTACCCTGGCTCATACCTGCATGACTTTAGTTTTTTCTCATTCTGGTAGGATTTCAGGAGACTTTGTTTTGCGCAAGTCTTAGCCTTACTTTCTTTATTTACAAATTAGCTGTGGATCGCTCCTCAGCAGTAGCTACCACTACCAGTTCCATTTTTTTGTGCACAGTATTCTACATCTATCCGACATATCTGTAGATTATAGTTTTCTGTTTTGAATGCCATTTTGGTAACACCATGTTGGTACAAACTGCGCTTTTTCTATATTTTATACCTCTTTTTTAGACCTTGGAATTCCCAAATTGCCCGTAGGGTATAAACGCCTGTGTGAATGTTGACCGGAGATCCTACCACAGTCGTAACATTGGGAATAAATACAATGCTTACCCTTGGCCTCCACGGTCCCTAGTTGGGCTACAGAGGTTCCTAGATGGATGGATGGATGGATGGATGGATGGATGGATTTTAGACATTGCTCATGTTAGCGCAGGAAATCTGGAATATCAATTACTTTGCTTTTTTCTTTCACAGCTGATAAGCTCATATGTACTGACCGTGCAGCACGTCTACTGCAGAGCAGGCAGAAGACAGACGAACGTCTCCTAGCGGAGGACATTGTGAACTTCCGCCGGCAGTTTCAGCAACCAAGCAGCAGGCGCGAGTTTGACCTGAATGACCCTGAAATGCTAAAGAAGCAGGAAGGTGTGTCCATTTTGCCCGGGTTGGTAGGAGAGGATCTGGACAGTGAGAGCAGGACACGGAGACAGCGGGAGCAGCTGAGAGACTGGACCTTACAGCAGCAGCAGGAGCTGGACCAGGCGAAGGAGCTGCAAAGACTGCAAGGTAAGATGTGTTTTACCAGATGTCAGGTAGCAGCTGATTTATGTAACTTTTTACGAAAACGTTCTCCGTATAAATTTCATTATCAATCAATTTGTCATTATGGTCAGTTTGTTTCGAGCAAGCAACATACCTTATTCTCCAGCTCTGGAAAGGGAATATTGCTGTACATTAAAAAAATATCAAGAGGTATCTGCACATACCAAACAAACACCCTCAAGTGGAGGCGCTGTTAAATTAACAGAGGGTGTGTTCTGTTAAATAGACCAGCAGTATGAACAAAGTAGACTAACCCTGGATAACCGAGCCCTCGAGCTGCAGAAGATGGAGGAAGAGCACAAGAAAGCCACCAACATCGCCATCAAGGACTTTAATCAAGCCCTGGTGAGTCAGCTCAAGCTTAATGGACCAGGATGCACTTTGCCTCAGCTAAAGATCCTTCCCTAGTGTGCAGGGAAAACCATTAGCTCGTTATCCAACATCTTGGGCCTTTAGAATTTAATCTTGATACGTGTGGTGTTTTCTGGATGCAGCATCAGTTTCTGGCATGTTTTTGATCTTCACGCAGGCGGACAAATTGCGAGAGGAGAGAGAACAAAGTCGTCATCAGGAAGAAGAGAACAACCAAGCTGATATCCTGAACCACCTGCATGGGAAGCTGAAGTGCAAGAAGAAGCCGCAAAGCGCTAGAGTGTGCAGAGACTGCTACAAGGGCATGACATCCGAGCAGATCCGAGAAGTCGCTAACTGTCAGCGACAGCAAGCGGAGGAGAAGAAGGTAAATTGAACACATATAACTGATCTTTGTCTTTTATTCCTAAATGATTGTTTATTCTTCATGAATGAGTTACGGTGCTGACAATATGATCAATCATGCGACTGGGTCAGATATTATACGGTTTTATACAAGTTTGTATAAGACTTTGGATCTCCAAAATATGAGGTGTTTCGATGTTTGTAGCTTTAAAAGAGATGACCCTGTATGCCAATTTGAGGAAGTGCAGCTGAGAAGAAGCCTGGGTCAGCTGTTAGCAGTTACCCTTTAGCCTAGTGTAGATACTTTAATTCTTAAAATGAGTTTGTCCGTTTGTATTTGTTAAAAATTCACAGCTCGAATGTTTGTAAGTCGGGGATGTACGTACTGTAGTTGCAGTTTGTGTGCAAGGACTTCAGGATGTGATCGCACACGTACTTTATCCTAAACCTGATGGCAAGTAATGTCATTTGTATGAACAGGCCTGTTTTATGACTTGTGTGTGTCTGTGTCTGTGTGTAGCGTGCTCAGGTGGAACAAAATGAGGAACGGCTGCAGGAGGGCCGTCTGCACATGGCATCGGCTCGGGCTGCACTGCTGCAGGAGAGACGGCAGGCGAGGATTAACAAGGAGATTCGCAGAGCTATGGATGAGACCAACCTACAACTGGCCCAGGCTCAGCATGCACAGTCTGTACCACACACAACTTAAAATAGTTCTCGTGCCATCAGAAGTCGCCCAGGTCGAGAGTCACATGATCGCAGTGTAAATCAACCTGTTCATCAGAGTGTGGTGTAGAACATGCTTAAACAAACATAAAAATCAAGTAAAGGAAAAGTATCAGTTTCTCATAGGAAAAACTTTGAGTATGTCAGTGAAGCAAGTCATAAAAGCAACCAGAAAAGAAAAAAGGAACGCCCCCAATTTGCCATGTGTTAAACCACATTCTTATATACGATTGTAATTTTTTGTTGATTTGAATGACAATAAAACAACTACTGTAGTTCATCTGAAGTTATAATTTCATACACTAAGGGTTTCTCCACACACACACAGTCAAATTGTCATGCACAAAAAAATAAAAAAAAACTTGATAAATGATGATCAATTGTGTACTGTATGTAGAAGCATCTATGAGTATGCATGATTAATAACCGGTTGTTTTCTTGATGACACTCAGACTTTTTGATTGTACCTTTAATAATTTGCGTGTATATAATTGTTATATAGTGACCATGGCTGTAAATTTAAGAGCTGTGTCCTGTCTCCATCACAGGAGGAAGAAGGAGGGTCACGCCTACATCCCTGATGAGAGCTACTTCGCCCAGTTTAATAAATGCAGCAGATAGAAAGCATTTAAATTTGTGTTAGATTGTGTTAATTGCAGACTTTGAAATTGTCTTGATATCCACCAGTGGCGATGTTTCATTTTTAAGTAAGTTGTCACTTGTAGACCGCTGGCTGACGTATTGTTTTTAATTTGATGTGGACAATTAAATTAGTGGTAAATTAGATCTTATCATGGTCTAAGTTAACTTCAAAATTAAGATAATATTTAGCAAGAATGATTTCATAGACCATGTCTAAGAGAAAAAGTCTGAGATCATATTTAAGTTCTACAGCCCTGGAAAATGATTTGGGGATTTTCTTTAAGGTTGTCTCAAAAACAACAGGAACTGCAGAAATGTTTATTGCATTTGTCTGTTGCTGTTTTTTTTTTTTTTTTTTTTTTAACTAATACCATGCAAAATAAAACATTTAGGTAAAGACAATCAGCCTAAATATGTTAAAGGAATACTCCAGTGTTCTTTATTATATTATACTAAATCTGTTATGTATGAGTGATTTATGCATCATTTATGTATTTTGTTGAATGAAATGAACTAAATCTAAGGGCAGTCATTGTGGCAGAGGAAGGTGTTTGAACATGAAGCTGTGAATCTGTAGATTTTCTTCCCAAGAAAATGTGAAAGAGTGAAAACACACATGTATTGCTTAATCCTAAATGCTAAAGTTTGGAATTTGCCTAAGATGATGAGCTAAACATCTGCCCTTGGATTATACTTGCATTATACATTTTGGATAAAAGTGTTTTTTTTTTTTTGTTTTTTTTTAGTGCAGAGAAATGTAGAAGATTCTTGTCTGTGGTAATCTCGCACACTGTACATATGCAGATAAAATGATTTTAGATTAAAGGACCGACCCCTTTATCGCTCTGCACTGCAAAACAGTGTTTCTCTTGAATAAAAAAAAATACACAATTTTAAAAACTTTTCACAAACATATAAATAAATCATTAAATAAACTCAGCATTCCTTGTTATTTTAATATCTTAATTGCAGGTGTGTCAGTGATACTAGAAAAAGGTTGTTCTTGCTCCCTGAGATGCTCCTTCAGAAGCTCCGCCCCCTCAAACCTTGAAAACATACTGCCCAGGCAGTGACACTAACAACTGGTCTAGCTGATTAATATTAATATTAAATTGAAAAAAAAAAAAAAAACACAAACATTCCCCTGTTGCTCTCACTATGACATCATTGATTATGTGAATTCAATTCGATTTTATTTACATAGCTCTTTTAACAATGGTCGTTTTCACAAAGCAGCTTCACAGAATCAAGGCGAAATCAGTTTGTAATGTGTGTGAAAATATATATAAATCAAAATGATCAGATTGTTGAATGAAAGTGAATGATCAGAAAATCATCCTGAAGCACCGTGTCTCTTCAGTGTCCCTGAGATTACCCATACAACATTTAGAAACAATTTACAAAATTTGAATGCAATCAAACAAAAAACATACAACACACACACAGAAAAAAAATTAATAAAATAAACTAAATAAATAAACATGCAAGTGGTTAAAAGTGAACATTAAAAACCTTCACAGATACTGCAAGATTAGATCTTGTTAACTGTAGTTTTCTCCAGGATATGTGGAGATGAATCCTTGATCCTGATTGGTCGGATAGGTCAGTGGGTGTTGATTAGTTTTCTATAACGATAGCTGTGACAATGGTGCAGCTATGAATCACAGGTACAATATTAATGCACTTCAAATACTAATGTAACGTTTTTACACTACCATTTAACTGTGTACTGATATTGAATATCAAGTTCAAGTCCAGCAGTGAATGGATACCATTTTTAAACGTGTTGTTATTGAACAACAAGATTGTGCCGACATTGCTCTGGGGAAGTATTCTGGAAGTAGCATTTAGGGAAGCAGTCTCCAGTGTCAGCACTTTGCAAGCTGTAACTTCTTTTGTACTGATGCAGGGATTTACACTTCCTGCTTTCTCAGTCACATGACAAGAAGCAAATTATTTGTCTTGTTGTTTTCAATAAAAAGAAAAAAGATATGAACGTTGAAATATGAAAAAAAAAAGAAAAACGTTGATCGTTATCATAAAACAGCATTTGCATTATGCCCAAGACTGAAACATAATATCTTTCAACATAATCTGTTGCATGTCTGCAGTGGTTTACTTGTACTACATAAAAATACTTGAATGTTTGTAAAACTAGATTACATTAACTTCAAAAGTTCTGAAAAAAAAGTGCAGCTCTTTGATTATTGTCAGTCACGTCTATTTTTATCTCACTACTGATATTCACCTCAAGGCTTTGTCTTTTAATTGAGAGTGAAATGTGGCACAGATTAAGTTCAGCAAATGAAATTGTCCAGCAGAGGGCGCTCTAAGTGCTCAAAAGTCTTAAAGTAGCCTTACTGACAGCTCCAAATAAAACCTTTTTTTCTTGCTATTCTTAAGCAGGACAAATATTACACATCCAGTTAAAAAAAAAAAAAGCTGAAATAACAATAATAATTTAATTCAAACGTCTATATCTAGTTGAAATTTGTTCATTATTTAGTACACTAAGTAAAGTATTGACAGAAAACCAAATTGGCAATGACATCAGGACATTTTCCACTTATGTGTTTAAAGTGTTTCTCCTTTTCTGCACCAAGGTCACAGCAAAGCCTCTAAGACAAACTTGTCCCACTTCACTAGTAATGCCTCGATGGCTTCTTTCTTCAAAGCGGGAGACAAGGAGCTGTACCTGCAAGCCAAACCAAGAGCAATTTCCATTAAATATGGTTGAAGAATGTTTAACAATTTGAATATTGAAATTACACACACAGCATTCTGAAACCCTTTAAAAAATACTTGTGTACATGTGGATGAGGCCTAAAGCTGAATACAATATAGTCAATACAGATGCATCTATTATTACTATGATGATTCAGTTTTGATACAATATTTTGTATTATATTAATAAAACATTTTACTGTTCAATTTACTTGAAAAAAAATGAAAAATTACATCCATGTAAACTGGAATGACCCCAAAGCATCCAGTCACTATTTTCCCATAACAGCACACCCTGATCTGCTATATTTACTACATACACTATGGTGCATCTAAAAAGGGACATTCAAGTCCAAATGGAACTTTTTATTGTACAAGTAACAGAACACAATTATGAGAGTAAAAACTCCTTTTATTTCTATATATAATCCCTTATATATTTCACTAATGCACTTATCCCAGCGTTTCACTAGTGCCTGGACACCATCAAGGCAGAATGAGGCTGAGTACGCTGGAGCCGTGTTCAGACTGCCCGCTTCATATTTGAAATGCCGGCCTCCCAGGAACTCCTCTAATTTCCCAAATATGTGGAAAAAGCTTGGAGCACGCTCAGGACTATACGGGGGACGGCAATAAGTCCCACCCATGTTCCTGTAATTTGCAAGCGGTGTTGTTGAATGATTGTGCGAACAGTTCCCACAGACAGATGCGTCTCTTCTGCCAGTTGGTGACAAATAGTGTAATTCGGCAAGTTTCAAGGATGAGGCTTTCTGAGTCTGGTACCACCTCTGAGCCACCTCGGCTGGGAATCGTCATTCACGGATATACAGCCTTTTTTTTTTTTTTTTTTACGTTTTTAGAAATCAAGGGTTTTCTGGGGCTAAGAGTCTCATCACCATACTGTGGTTTTATGTCTTCATTCAAATGTATTCAAATATATCTTGGGCGAGAGATTTTTGCGATCTGTTACATGAAAAAAATCTTGCAAAAAAAGATGTGCAGTGGTACGCTACCTCAAAGAGTTTAACACAAGCTCCTTCAGTGTGGCTAAATTGGATTTAACTCCACCTAAGCCCATGAAAGCCTGGTAGAAGTCGTGTGAGAGAGGAGTCGCTCCGAACAGAGCTGGGTCGTCTGAGCTGATCACCAGGGGAAAACCCTCTTGCATGAGTATGGCCGCAGGATGGTTCCGCAGATCTGAGACCAGCTTCAGGACCTGAGCGCGTAACAAAATAACATTTGGCACATAGATTAAATCAACAGATTCAGCAAAAAAAAATAATAAAACCTGAAGTGAGCATGATTTCATAGAAATGAATGTGTGGGAACTTTAATTTAGCTACTATGCTATAGATAATAAGTCCAGATAATAAATAAGAAATGGTAATACTAATCACATTCCATGAGTTTTTTTTCCTTCAGATTTCTTGTCCAATCTCACCTGTTCAAAAATGAAAAGCTACCTGATTAGAGATGGGGCAAATCTCCACTGCTACATTCATCTTCCTGGCAAGCTCTTTGACCACAGGGTGGCGCGCCATTGCAAAGCCGTGTCCGATCCGAGAGGTGTTGAAGAGCAGAGCGTCCATCATGTTTTGATCTACTTCTGTGCCCTGTGAATCTACAAAGGAAGTCGAACACACACACACACACACATATACATATATATATATATATATATATACACATATATATACACACATATACTGTATACACATATACATATGTATATATGTGTGTGTGTGTGTGTGTGTGTCTGTATGTCTGTATGTGTATGCAGCATTCGGGTGTCTGATGCGTGGTGTACCGGTCTCTCCTGCATGAAAGTAGTATGGGAGATAGACGCCATGCTCCCCCGGCAGCCCCAAAGCCTCTTTAAAATACCAGAGAGGATTTCCACCGTCTTCACGACCCACCTAAAAAAAAACACAACGTCAAATATTATATACAGTGGGGGAAATAAGTATTTGATCCCCTACAGATTTTCTATGTTTGCCCACTTACAAAGAAATGAAGGGGCTATAATTTCTATCATAGGTTTATGGTAAAGGATTGAGACAGAATATCAAGCAAAAATCCAGAAAAAGCTCATGATACAAATGTTATGAATTAAGTTGCATTTTAGTGAGGGAAATAAGTATTTGATCCCCTACCAACCAACAATAATTCTGCCTCTCACAGACTGGTTATGTGTTCTTGTGGTACACATATTAATTTAAGAAGGTGCTCCTAACAACAATGTGGTATGTGTATAAAAGCCACCTGTCCACA
>JAOVVA010000001.1:31744225-31758064 GCA_028565275.1 Leiocassis micropogon
AGTAAAAGTAAAATTACAGATTTTAAAAACTACTTTAAAAAGTAGAAGTACACAAAAAAATCTACTCAATTACAGTAGTGCGAGTCAATGTAATTCATTACTTTCCACCTCTAATAATAAACAGAATGAGCAGCTCACCATCATATCTTCCAGTCTGAGTCGTTCGTTCTTTTGATTCTATTGCACCGCATAGCGTCTATGGGAGTCACGTGACAAAGGAACGAACGCCTCGGAGTAGAAGAGTCATTGAGAAAGAATCGCTCAATTCTGTTTCCCGTACATAACCAACGGGGGATTTGCGCACGCGCGCCCTGTAGGAAATGAACGAACCACTCTTCAAGACTACTCGTTCTTCTGAGTCACGTTAAAGATTCACTCAAAAAGAACGGCATCGTTTATGAGCGACCCATCAGTACTGTACCCAACCCTAGACTGGGACATAACATGATGTCTGTCTGCATGTCCCATTCCTCCAACTCTATAGGTACATACGTTAACGGGACAATATGAGGTCGTTATCATATTGTTAACACCTCGGTAATAGTTTGTAAAAGTGGGAAGCGTCATTGTTTTTTCTCTTCATGTCAGTGGCGATGGTACGGTTTTGTTATTAATTCTTTGGGACATGGTATAACATCTTTAAGCTCCTTAATCGCTATTGAAATGGGTATCATGTCATCGTTAACGGCTCAATGTGGGGTCAACACGCTTGGAAAATTGACTGACTTGGTACCAACCACAACGACCTTGGAGCCGATTTTAAATCGGCAGCAAATTAAGCTCAGTGGAATGGGGGCATTATTGACTAATTTTGAATTTTAGTCTTAGTCCTGGGATAAATGTCCCTGCTGGTTTTTATCATATTTAGTTAATCTTATCATACTTTAGTTTAGTCAAGTTTTAGTCAACTTACTCTGGACATTTTAGTCTAGTTTTAGTCAAAGGAACCCATAATTATTTTTAGTCTAGTTTTAGTTAATGAAAATGTAACATTTTAGCAATAAGATTATCATCAATTAACCTTACAGTGAATCTAGTCTAGCCAAAACTATTTTGTAAGGTTTTTCACAAAATAATTGTCTTAACAATTTAAATCTTTAATCTTTTCATCTGATGTTTTCAGCTAATTATATATACATTTTAATCATCATAACAACAGCTGCAGTATGGACAGTGTTCTGAAACTTTATTTTATTTCATTTTTTAATGAATTTAATGAACACACTTGGACTGTTGTAGGGATACTGTCGCTCCTATGGGTCATAATCATTTGCTAACCTATTAGATTAATGTGTTTGGCAGTGGTTTAACTACAAAATAAAATATATCACAACATAATTAGGTTAACATGTGGTAACAATATTACCATAAAGTGGCTGTAAAACTGGGTGATTTTTATGGTATGCCTTTATGCGTCTCCTCAGGTTTGTGGTATTTTTCCCAGCAATCGTGTGCTTCGACTGTTTCCGCTCCGATATTACTAAACATCAGCTTTTTCAATATAAAGAAAATGTATAAGGTGCCATAGTATACTGTATATTAGTAGTATATATGTATGTGTGACGGTTTCATATGTGTATGCCATATGTGTATTTGAGTGAAGTATGATTTAAGCCGTATACAGCGGCCCGTAAAAATGGGTCCAGATATCGGCTCTTCTCTTTGGAGTAATACTGCTGAAATGACGAAGAGTTAAAGATGATTGAGCTTGTAACATCCCGCAAACTACTCCTGTATAATACTACTGGATAAACTGCTGCTCGTTCCATAACAAATTAACACCGTATCGCAGTGGATTGCTGACAAATTATAAACAGATATTTGATTATTTTTTAAACCACATTTTAGTGGTCTCGTCTCTTTTTTTGTCAACAATATTGCATTCTGATTCCGTCACCGTCACTGTTCATTGATATCCGTGACGTCTCGTCATCGTCTCGTCTTAGTCACAGGAAAAAAGGTCAACTCCTGCTCTATTCCTGCTCTATTCCTGAGGTCTACAAGATTCCAATGCAGTCTTGAGTTCTACAAGCTTCTGCAGACACACTTAGTCCTGCTTCAGTCTTATTTTGTTCACAAAATGTTCTCCTGTCCTGGGTCTACCAGCCAGCTAAAGTCTACCAGATATTGCTCCAGTCCTGAACTTCACAAACATGAACCCCAAACCTGAGGTTAACCTGTCGACAAGCAACTTCTGCTTTAAACAGGGAACCTAATTATAATTACAATGATACCACCAATCCTTTAGGTCTACCAATTTATGCTTCAGTCTTGATGTGTACAGTCCCTAGGATCCACCTGTTTATAAAGCCTTCATGATCTTTCCTCGAGTCCTGAAGCCTACAGGTTTCTGCACCAAACATGTGGTCTGTGAGCTTCCCGATCGGAAGCGATGTCTCCCACAGTCCTCACATCTACAAGCTCCTGCTTCATATCCTGCTTCTGCCATTCTAAGTCACAAACATTTCTGTCTTACTACAAGGCCCTGCTCCTTCTTCTTTGGTTGAGTGTTGAACAAGAAGAAACCTGCCAATATTCAGAGCATAATTTAATTGATGAATCCTGTACAAAAATAAAGAAGAGTCTGACCCTTCTGAACCTTGGTTTCTTGCAGATGGTGTTCTACCTTCGCACCATACGGCCACCAAACCTCTCATGAGAAGAGATGCTTTAAGGCAGTGTGTGCTAATTTTATTTTTGTCTGATGAAGAATCTTGGAAGAGTTTTTTTTTTGTTGTTGTTGTTGTAACATTGCAGTACAGGTCTAGTTCTTGACTTAATATTGTGCACAATTCAGTGACCTAAAAACTTTTATAGACACCTTTCTTGCTGGAGTCCATCTTTGTGATGTACGGGCAGCAGGGGGAGGCATTTCTCCAATCACCGGACTGAATGTGGCCCTGTTGGGCGGTTTTCTGTGTGTTCAGTCTATACTGACAGCTTCGTCATTCAGATAGTGGAAACCTCAGTGTTGCTGTAGTAACCCGGCTCACCTGTGTAGCGCGTAGTGTAAACCAGCAACGGCTCTACCGAGAACGCCCGTCTCAAAGTGAGACTTGTGAGCCAAGATGAAAGTTAGAAAGAAAGACGGAGACGATGTTTGGAGACGGGCTATGCTGATTTCAGAGAAGTTACACCATGATAAGGATATCTTTAATTAATGTTCTGTAAAATTTTAAATGATAGATAGATAGAAATTTTTTAACTAAACTAGACATTAGCTAATTTCTATTCCATGCTTCCATTCAACCATCCATCTAGGAACCTCTGTAGTCCAACTGTGGAGGCCAAAGGTGACCATTGTATTTATTCCCATTTTACGACCGTGGTAAGAGCTCCAGTCAACATTCACACACAGGCAGTTTGGGAACGCCAATTAGCCTGAGCCACATGCCCAGTTAGCACTGTCACTTTGCACCTCCAGGGTCCGGGTTCGATTCTCGGCCAGGCTCGATTCCCGTCTCTGTGGGCATGAAGTTTGCATGTTCTCCCTGTGCTTGGTGGGTTTCTTCTGGGTAATCCTGTTTCCTCCCACAGTCCAAAGATATGCAGGTTAGGATAACTGGCGTTCCCAAAATTGCCCGTAGTGTGTGTATGTGTGTGTGTGCCCTGCAATGGATTGGCACCCTGTCCAGGGTGTACCCTGCCTTGTGCCCTAAGCCTCCTGGGATAGGCTCCAGGCACCCCGTGACCCTGAATACAGGATAAAGCGGTATAGAAGATGAATGAGTAAAGTAAGTGATCTTCAATGGTGAGCTCACTTTACAAAAAGAACTCTTCTGATACCCAAATAAAATTATTAAAAGTAAATTACTATTAATTTCATGTTTTAAGTAGGACAAGTGGTGGCAAATTGGTGTTGCCAAATTGCTGTAGTGTGTGTGTGCCCACCAATGGAGTGGTACCCTGTCCAGTGTATAGCGGACCTTGTGCCCCAAGTATTCTGAGATATCCCCCCCGTGACCAGGACAAAGCACTATAGACTCATGTTTGTTAACCACATTTTGTCTATTTGCTAATTTTATGTTTAGAAATTACTAGATATTTTGTTACTTATTTTTGAGAAAAATGCAAAAGATTTCAGAAAAAAAAGTGTTTTGTTTAATAATGTGTTATGAATGAATGAAAATATGAATGAACAACTTTTCAAAGTTCCAGGGGCTTCAAAGCTTACAAAGGTTACACACAATTAGAAAATCTTTAAAAAAAAAAAAAAAAAAAAAAGATTTATTAATTTTTAATAAAAAAAATTAGAGACTCAGAGCAAAAAGGAATAAATTTTTTGTTTTTATTCTAAGAAATGTACAGAGTATAGAAAACACTTCGGCCCATTTCCAAAAAATAATAAGAAGAAGAAGAACCTGTAAACGTCGCTTTGAAACGAAACACAGAAAAGTTGTTCTGATGCCTTTGTGCTACTGAGGTATCGACAACTGTTCAAAAAAAACAAAAAACAAGACAGTCAAAGGAAAGAGAGAAGACATTTATAATATAAAAACAAGGCAGAAAAAAGATTTTTACAAAATGTAAAATAGCAAATAAATATGATTTATATTTAATCAAATCTAGTCACTTCACTAGTGTAGACAGAAACACAGACAGCAGAGATGCTGCGGAATCAGTAGGATTGGAACAGTCCCTAAATCACAAGTTTAAAAAAACTGTACAGAGAGAAAAATAAAAAATAAATCACATCCTTACAGGATCTTGTAAAAAACTGATCTTGTTTTACTATCAGAGAACAGAGAGCAGACGTCAAACAGGACGTCATCTACTGCTAAAATAAGCTCTATCTATTTTTGATTTTACAAAAATTCAGATTTCTTCTGCTCCTATTTATTTTATTCACGTGTGCCTATTGATAATATTTATGAAGAAATTATGACTAGCAGACAGTCTTCATGCCAAAAAGAGGGCTCAAAAAGTTTGCAGGTAAACATGGATGACATTACAGCTGACTTTAGCTAGTCGAAGCCCTTTGTACAAGCGAAACCTCTGACGAAGAAACTGTCACAGTGCTCAGTGTGCGGAGATGGTCTCTTAAACACCCTTACGTTGTGTCCGCTTAGAAAAAGTTAAGGCTGATTTGGTCACAGGTTTAGCAGTGAAAAGAGGAAATGTTTCGGTGTATAAATGGAATAGTTGGAAAATATATTGTGTACATGCGTGGTGTTGAGAATGCAATCATGAGAAATAGCGTGTGTGTGTTGTCTGTGTGTCAGTGTGTGGCTCGCAAGACTCCAGCTTAATGAGGTAGATAGTCGTGTGGATATCGGCATGGGTCTGGCTCATTTTAAATGCTACAGCTAAATGAATAAAAAGTAGGATTGAGTATTTAAAACACATCATTGTCAGACACACAGAATCCACACAAAGCCAACTTATCCTTTTAAAAAAAAAAAAAAAAGAAGGAAAAACATTTATCACAGCTTTTGTTTCCTACCCACACACGTACAAAAAAACATTTCATAAAGTCAAAATCATTTAAATCACCTTTAAAAAAAAAAAGAAAAAGAAAATCAATATCTTCACATCAACTGAGGTCGAGTAATCGTCACAGTTCCACTCGCACTCCTGGTTAGTCACTTCCCCTTCGAAACATTAACTCGCGTTTACCCGTAATTAAAAGCACGACACCCTGAGGACAAATAGTGTGAAAGAGGAAGCACAGAAAGATAAAACCGTTTTTTCCGAATGGAACGATTCGAGGATCGGTTTCACGTGGGTTCGGTTTCACGTTTGTAAAGTAGGACCGAAACGAGCAGCTAAACAAATGAGAATCGGGGGGAAGACGAATCGTAACGACGCACACGTTAGGAAAAAGTCGATTGTGAAGTGGGAGCCTTGAACAGATTAAACGTCTCCTTGCGTTCCAACGTGTGGATATATTTACACACGTAAACTTGCATGCATGGGGAAAATTTCATCTCATCTCAGGTAATATATACACACACACACACACACACACACACACGTCTAATCCAAGGCCACTAATTCCAGTAATAAAGACTATCTCTAGTGCATAAAAGCGACCAAGCGCTCCGAGTCCAAACACATTCTACGAACCAAGGCAGCGTTGAAGGATGCGTAACCACCGTGCGTTCACACTAGCAGGCGTGTTTTTTTTTCTTCTTCTTGTATTCAGAGTTGATTTACGTTACATGCTTCGCTAGCAGATTATCAACGCGAGTGGGATGTACTAGCGATATCTGCTCGCGAGGTGAAACCAACAATCTCTGAAACCAAAATGACTTCTGTCTTTTGTTTGTGATGTCTTTGTATATGTTGAAATATACGTATGAAAAAAATTGTTAAACTGGGTTTTTTTTGTGCATCAATCAAATTTCACACTTAAGTTAAGTTTGCATACTAAAGTTTGGAAATGTAGAAGAATGTGAAAGCATGACTGCTCTGAAAAATCGTTTGAGTCACGTTACGATTTTATATATATATATATATTAAAAAAACGAATCTGTACCATCATTACCAAGAAATAATCGCTCCATGTCACGTACGTAGAAATGAAACAAGCTGATCATCGATGGACCGTTTCTGTGTCGCTTGCTAGTGTGAATGCGAGGCAACATATTGCAGGACTAAGTGAAAAGTCTGACTGAGTTCAACATGGAGAGGAAGGTCAGCTGATCCGCTCACCATGCTCACCATGTGATCTATAATTAGCGTTCATTCATTCAAACATTCAATGCATGCTGATGCAAAAGGCAACCGTTTCCAGTGTCCGTGTGGAGTACCTCTTTTTTTTTTTTTTTTTTTTTTTTTATAAAACACCTGAGTTTTAACTTTGAAAAGAACTCCAGAGTTAATCCACATCCCTGCTGATGTCTTTCCTTTCGGCTGTGCATGCAGAGTGAGTTGTACTATCTGTCGGGTCACATGGGCGGTACTCGCCAGCAAAGTGCAGAAGCTCTCAGAAGTTCTTAGGGAGCATAAATTTATATAAATACAGAGAGGGCAAGCTGCGGTCCTGACCAGGTCAAACAGAGTGGACGGCCACACCCTATAGCCCGTCTACGCTGAAACACATCTGTTGGCCGGCATCAGAAAACTAATTTTTCAGTAGAGGAAATGGTGCAGGTCTCTGCTCGGCCTTCTCCATCTGATTTGTCCTTCACCTACAGAAATACACAAAGTAAAATTATGTACTTTAGTTGCAACGTTTTTTACATAACCAAGCATTTCTCTCATCCTAGCATCATAGTGTTTAAATAATTATTAGAAAAATTATGTTGGAAGTCAAAGGGCTGTTGATGAAAGTACATTAAAAGTTTATGTGAAGCATATGATAAGGGATCATAATGGTTTGATCATCATCTGACATTATTGCAGTTTTTTTTGTTAATTAATTAAAGGTATACAGTGGAACCTTGGATTGCGAGTAACTTGGTCTTTTGCAAGACGAGCAAAATTTGAAAACAGATTTAAACTTAATAAACGAGTAGTACGTATATGCTTTGTCTTTTGTGAAAGTCGTCCTACATAGTAGACTCCTCCCTCCATCTCTCCTCTAACCTTCACACACACACTAACGGAAACAGTGCTTTGTCAGGATTCTTTATAAAGTTACAGATCACGCTTCCAAGATTTAACTGTACTTTTAATCCAGGTATAGTTCCTGTTGATGTTGTGGGAAAGCCAGAAAACAGTTAAAAGTTCCTATTATCACTTCCCTCACTATATATAAAATCAATATACATCATAAAACCATATTATATAAACTGATTTTATTAAATATATATTCAAATATATATATTGAATTGATTGCATATATAGATATACAAGGTGACACAAAAAAACGGGAACTTTTTTACAATATTTTATAAAACAATTTTATGGCTAACGCACGCTGTTGCCCGTTCCACTGATCCATGATTACTAAAATGGCGGAGTGTTTACTTGCTAAATGTCACTAACCCGAAGTGCTACCACCTGCTAATGGCTACCAATGCGCATTTCAAAGATTCCCGTTATTCTGTGTCACCTTGTATATAAAATCAATTTAGGTACGAATTGAAATTTGTGCGCCGACTGTATCACCACACAGACTCCAAAATCTATTTTTATAATAGATTTATGATAGAAATGCACTGTTCAATCAGCCAGTGATCGCAATTGCCAGGGTTTCAGTTTGGTTCATAACCGATTATGTGATGAGTGCTCAAGCTTCTGAGTGGTGCATTTTTATGGAGTTACATTATCAAAAGTTGTGCGCATTAAAAAGCCTCCAATCTGCCTTTTTCTTCAAACTCTGCGAGCGAATTACCCCACATCATCACACCCACTCATTATACATGCTTACAATTAGTCTTGAAATATGCTCATCTGAAGCCACCCGCCCGGTGCTCGCAACAGCTCAACGCGCACTCAAGACTTGCAGGCGAGTTGCACATCCGATGCAGTTGCACATCCGATGCAGGTAAATGTTAAACACTTGTATTTTAAGTTAGATTGTATTGATTAAATGTTGCCCCTGCTATGTTTAACAGTAAAAGGAAGAGCTGTTCACATGCACAATGTGGCAAGCACTCCCAGCCTTCGGGACTAAACAGCTATGAAGTGCACAAATATCTCCAGTAAGAAGAAGTGAATTTTTACATTTTCACAAATCACATATACAGAAATTAAACTCAGCATAGCCTGCTATTAATAATTATTATAATAATAAAAAAAGTGTAAGGATGCCATATCCTACCTTTCACACTCCCTGTTTACTGCTAGGACCACTGGGAGCCGCTGCACTCATCATGTGCTGCCTATCACACAAGACACGGTATGGTCATGGTAAAATATACAGTGCAATAGTTCAATACGGTATTTATTGCTAAGTTTTATTAAACCGTAAAATATATAGTAAACTAAAGAATATTCAAGTGAGAGTAAGAATCTGCAGAATTAGTTATTATTTGTTTTTCATTGCTAGTCCTGACAGACTCAAAACTACAGATAATGTCGCCATTTTATCAGTTTTGTCGCTAGAATGCAGTGCCTAGGTAGCATGGCGGGGCTCGAAATTGGTTCTTCAGATCCCAGAATCGACAACCTACAGCCTTAGCCACCTGACCCACCACTCCCTTTTTCGCTAGTCTATTAAATTCATTAAATAAATAAAAAAACTCACCGTGGATGAAATAAGTGTTCAGGTACCATGCTCCTCTGAGGCAACATCATGCCTTGAAAGTGACCTGCAGTATGTGGGTGCCTATACATAGTCTGTCCCGGGGCGTAGGGCAGTTGCTGGGGCCGCTGCAGCGCCTCCATCAAGTGCGGGTGAGAATTGTGAGGACCAAAATGTCCACTCGGGTGCTGAGGTCTGGAGTACGGTCCACTTGGCACTCCGTGAGTTTGGGGAGTTCCGCCCTGCTGCATGCTGGGATGCATGGCCCGAGGATCATAGGGGTAATTGTGTTGAGGCTGAGCAGAGATGCGGCGATGGGATGCAGCATTGTGACTGTCTAGATCCAGTATCTCTTTTGGACTTTCAGGAAGATCCGAGTTGTCCTCAGTCCGTGCCTGTTTTGCTGGGGTGGCACCCTCCCGATTCTCAGTGGAGCTGCCCTGGGATGCATCAGAGAAAAGATTCGGAGACAGAACATTCCCACCAGAACCATCTGAGCCAAGAGGAGACATGGTGTTCTCCTTCTGCCTGCTACTGATGCCAGCACCTGCAGGAGGCAGGTAATTGTTGGGCATCATAGGGGGATGAGGCTGGTACTGAGGTCCTGGCCATTCTCTTGCTGGGAAACCAGGCCTGTTGTTTTGCTGGTGCTGGGGATAGTATTGCTGTTGCTGCTGGTACGAAGCATGCATGCTGGAATGAGCCTGAGGATGCTGTGGGCCCATGTGGTACTGATGCATGCCACCGTGCTGATATGGAGAATAATGGGCAGGATTCTGATTAGGGCTCATAGACTGAGACTGTGGTGCTTGGCTTGGGTAGGGCAGATGAGCAGATGCAGGCACTGGTCTGCCTATGTATTTGCTGTAATGTGGATTGACGATGCCATACTGAGGCATATTGTTACTTTCTGCACCATGAGGGTGATTTGGTGGTGTCTGACTGTGTGGTGGTGCCTGTTCTGGCCTGTTTAAAAGGGTTTGTGACTCTGAATTAAAAGGCTGATGCTTATACTGACCATTTGCATTGATGGGGGCATTCTTCAAATTGGGATCGGTACAACCAGGCTCACGGGTAGGTTCACTGGGTCTCTGGTCACCACGTTCAGCAGGGGAGGGCTGAGCAAGTGGTTGGGAAACAGGGTGGCTGGGGGGCAGTGAAGTAAATGTGGCAGGGTGTTGAGCACCAGGTTGTGACCCCTGAGGAACAGTCTGGGGCATGCCATTGACAGGCCCTGGTTGTTGTCCTCGGACGGATCCGGTTTGGGTCATCTGCTGGTGAGGAGCATTGGAAGACATGTGTGGTGGCCCATTGTGAGGATACTGCGGAGGTACAAGTGAAAGTGCCTGCTGAGGAGGACTCTGTAACACTCGTTGAAGCATATTTTGGGGGCCATTTGGAGAGACCTCTGGAGGAATTGAAGACATTCGTTCAGATACATCTGAGATTTTATGAGTGATCTGCACATTACCATTATCAGAAGGATGTGTAGGGGAATCCAGATGTTTTTGTGCCTGGGTTTCAGACTGGGGTTCCTTTCGAGCAACAGGACTGTTTTGGGGTATGGGTAGATTGCTTTCTTTAGCATTTTTTACTTCCAGCTGTGATCCGTCTTTTTTTGGGGGGGATAAAGTCGGTGCATACTCTGATGATGTCTTTTGTGGTGACCCACCCCACACTGTGGCACTAGGGGGCTGCTGTGTATCACTGGGCTGTTCAGGGCCCTTAGGTAGACCAGGACAAGGTGAACAATTGGACTCCTCAGTCTGTTGTTTATTTGCCAGTTCCACCTCTAAACCTGTTTGAATAAATATAAAAAGGGATCACACAAATAATTTTTAAACAAAAAAAAAAAAACTCTTGCCACAAAACTGTTGAAATTAATATGTTAATCTTTTACCAAAATTGCCTACCTTTTTTAACCCCAGCACCATGGTCATCTCCCACAGACCTTGAGTTCTGGCTTTCAGGAGCCACGGTGGTATTTGCAGTCTTCACTAGAGGCGGCTGGTAACCTCCGACGCTAAGATGAGAGGATGATGCCGACAGCTGCTGCAGGGCAATCATCTCCGGGCTGTCCATCATTGATCCCACATGTGGCCTCGGGTCTTGAGGGGTCATGGGAGGTCTGTGGGCCATGGGTCCCTGGGAGCTAACTGACGACATCCTGTATTGACCATCAGAGTGGGGATATCCAGCATTGTGAGAAGGTCGCATCATACCATGACCGTAAGGGTGCTGACCACCCATAGCCTGCTCCTGCATCATTGGTCGTCCAGGCTGCTGCTGGTTTGAGCCTGGCCATGGACCATAAGTACCAGGTGGAGGGCCATATGGAGTAAAAGAGTTGTGCAGGGGTCTGGGGTAGCCATTTCCCATGGGATGCATGGGTTGCCTGTCAGGGTAATGGTGAGGTCGATACATGTCGCCATCAGACGGAGTGGTACACAGTCCTCCAGACTGTAGGGCGACTGGTCTTGGACCCAGTGATGGGCCATGAGTGGGGCCAACATAGGAATGCTGCTGGTGTTGAGGCTGAAGGTGACGAGAATCTCCCCCTATTGGGTATCTTGGACCAAATTGTGGACCATTGGTCGGTGGACCCTGGAAAAAGTAAAATCCCACCCAAAACACCCAGGATTAACACAAAGTAAGGTATAAATATAATATTCAGTTTTAAGACTCTGTTTTCAAATTTGCAGCCATTCGTTGAGCACGCAACAACAATGACTACACAAAATGTTTAGACTAAATGTTTTTATGGTTATTCAATAAGCCAATCATGTGGTAGCACAGCATGTGTGCAGATAAGAGGACAAAAAATATTCGAATCAAAAATCAGAATGTGGTGAAAAAGGTGTGATCTCTGTGACTTTAATAAATGGCATGGTTGTTGGTGCCAGGCTGGTTTGATTATTCCAGAAACGTCAAGAATTAATGCACAACTGAGCTAAAGTTTACACAGAATGTGGCAAAAACCAAAAGAGCAGCCTGTGTGAAGAGGATCAGCGGGATGAAACACCTCGTCAATGAAAGAGATCAGAGGAGAATGACCAGACTGGATGTCTATAGTAACTCAAATAATCACTCTTTTTAATGGACAAAGTGGAGAAGCATCCACCACTCAGTCCATACACTCAAAGTTTGATGCTTTCCTTTGTGCATACTTTTCTGCTCATGGCACTTGTAAAGAGAGATTGAGTTACTATATCCTTCCTGGCAGCTCAAATCAGTTTGGCAATTTTCTTTGGAAATCTCTTATTAACTAGGCATCTCCACCCACAGAACTTTTCATGACATTTTGCATAAAACTGAAATTCCCTGAAGAAAACCAACTACCAGACCATGGTTAAGGTCATAGAGATTATTCCCATCTCCCACCTTAATTTACCTCTTCACCCGTCTTTGCATGTTTTTTTTTTTTTTTAGATTTTACTGTTGCCATATTATCAATTCCTTGCAATATCTGTACATGACAAAAACTTTACAGGTTCACTTGAGCACATCTGCTGCACATTGGGTTGAAGTTCTCATGGAATTCATTAAATGATTTTAATCATATAAAGCTGCAACAAAATAATCTGAAACGATACATTAATTTGGAGCTTATATTTATTAACTGCAACACAAATTTTGATTGTACTGGTGACTGAACACACTATTATAATGCCTTCGATGATGACATGCTCGCTCACTCATAACATTATCAAATGTGTTCGTTCTCAGGTAGTAAAGATGTCATACCTGCATAGGGTAACGAGGCATGTGTTGCGGGCCATGCTCTCCTAGACCCCTGCCCATGACAGGCCGTTGTCCTGGGTATGGATACCGGGGGTCCATCATCAAACCTTGTCCGTACATTCTGGGTCCAGGTGGACCTGGGTGTCGCTGGAGCTGTTATTTAAAGAGAATGGCACGTCTGTTAAAACTTCTGATGCAATCAATAACAAATAATTGCTTGCCGTATAAGGTCTGTACACTTTTTTTTTTTTTTTGATTGTAAAAGGTGTAATAAAAGGTGTGATAAAAAAAAAGTGTCCTAGGTTTGATTAAAAAACAAAAAATTTACCTATAAACCTATTCATACCTACATTACAATGCAAAAACTTTGAGGACACCATCACACCCAAAAGGTATCCCACTGTAGACTTGGTTCTCTAATTATTGTTATAACTTCTAATGTCTTGGGAAGGTTTTTTCATTAAATTTTAAAACATGCCGGTAGGGGATTTTTGCCCATATAACCATAAGAACATTAGTGAAATGTTCAGCAGAGTTAAAGTCAGGGCCTGTGTAGGTATGGGGCCTTTTTACCCACCAGTGACACAGAATACAACAAGTGCTGCATCCATGAAGCCATCAAAAACATGAATGATCCTCTGAACCATTCTATGGACTCATCACCCTCCTGACATCTGCGAGAAGAACATCCATGCCAACCACAGAAAGCCCTCATCTTATATCATTCTTTATACCACTTGTGCTGTACACAGCAGGCCTGGAGCCTGTCCCCGGGGGACTCGCGGCACTGGGAAGGATAGACCATGGATGGGGTGCTAGTACTTTTCAGGCCACAGAATCTCACACTACATCCAATTTGGAAATGACAATTAGCCTGACCTGTACAGCTGTGTTCAAAATAATAGCAGTCCAACATCAGTAACCAGATCAATAATTGTTTTTGGGAGAAATTATATTTCTTCATG
>JAOVVA010000001.1:31758467-31792198 GCA_028565275.1 Leiocassis micropogon
CTTCACTTTCTGTAAACTAATAATCCATTTAGCACATTTTTCTTCATGTTGTGATTCAGAATAGAACGTGCAGGGTGACCAATGCATTTGTGTGATTTAAATTAAAAGTTATTATATGGATATGGAGCTTTACTCATTTTTTGTTTAACACACTCCTGACCTCATGGCTCAGTTTAGCTTAAAACAAAAAAATAAAAAAGCTGCTGCATATCTGATTAATTTTAAAAGAACCACATGAAGAACCTGTCTAAGGAACCACCCAGATGAAGAAAGCGCACCAGGAACCAACAAACAAAACGATGCATATTGTGAAATCACCCTATAAAACTGTCTTTTCGTGTCACAAAGTGCAGCCTTGCCTGTTGTGACGGGTGGTACATGCCGTGCGGTGGCTCGTTCGCAGAGCGAGGATGTGCCATGTTCATGTTGTGAGGATGTGTGGGCCCGTTGCCGAACTGAAAACCAGGTGGTCCATGGGCAGATTTGAAGCCGTTCTCCTGGGGCAGGCTGCCCCCGCTGGTTGTTTTGCGTTTCTGCGCTTGCTCCGTTGCCCTGATCAGGATCTCGGGCCCTGACTGCCGACTGTTCTTGGTCTTTTTCTTGTCCTTGCGCTCGCGGTCTTCCTTGTTTAGATGAAACTCCTCGTCGGTGTCTCCGTCCTCGGAGGGGAAGTGTTTCTGCAGCGCTCTGCTGAAACAGCGCTCCAGGGACTCGGCCATTATCGTGTATTCTGCAGAATAACACAAACAGTTTAGCCCCGCCAACACAAACAACGCATACAAAGAAATAGGCGTCTCGGCTTCCTTCTCCGCGCTGGCCCGCTGACCAGGTCATTGAGCCACAGTTGACCTTTGACCCTGCAGCTCCTCCCGGTGGGGGGTGAGGGGGGGGAGCGCATCCTGACAGATGGATGGCTCCGGAGAGAGAGAGAGGGGCCGCAGGGATGGAATGTCTGTGTGGCACTGCAGGACTCGGCGCACTGGAGAACAGTTCAATCACTCGCCATTAATCACTGTCAGGGGCCAGGCACACACGTACACACTCTTTCGCCCTCTCTTTGCTCACAAAAATACTTACACACTTTGCTCACACACACATACTCAAACACACTCTATAAGCAATCACAATAAATATTGTCCTTTTTTTTTTTTTTTTTTTAAATAACAATGTATTTACCGCTCTCCTCTCCGTTGTACTCCAGGCAGTTCTCAAACATGAGCTTCACATCGGCTATGAAGTCATCCTTGGCGACGTATTCTCCGTCATTTAGCTTTCTCTCAATGGTGGAGAGATCCATCGGAGTCTTGAAAAGTAGACAGGTGGGAAAATTATTTCAAATACATACTGTACATACACGGACGTTAAATGTTTCCTTCAAATTCTTTTTTTTTCTTTTTTGCATTTTGTCACACTTAAAATGATTGAAATCAAACTTTTTTTTTATATTACACAAAGATGAGCGTTCCTACAGAATGCTGAGAATACAGAGTTGAATTGCGCTGCCTTAAATTTCAGTGATGGGAAAACCAAACAAAGAAGAGTGAAGAAATAATGTTCTACAGCTCTGGGGGAAAAAAATAAGAGACCACTACAAAAGAATTAGTTCATGTTTTGTTTTTTTTTCCCTTACAGGTGCATGTTTTGGTGAGATGAACAGTTTTGCTTCATTTTTTGTGAACTGCTGACAATATTTCTCCGAAATTCAAAATATAACTATTGTTATTATAGAGTGTATATTAACATCACAACACATCAAAATAACCCAAGATCATGCAATATTTGCAGAGCTTTAATAAATTCAATTTAACAAAATGCAAATGGTTTGTAAACAAATGGTGTTAATGCTTTGGCTAAATAATATTAAGAAATCAGTATATGATGGAATAACATCGATTTAAAATTACAGCTTTTATGTGTTTTGGCTCTCCACCAGTTTTTCGCATTGCTGTTGGATAACATTATACCATTCTTTTTACAGAAAAAGCAAACAGCTCAGCTTTACTTGATGGTTTGTGATCATCCATCTTCCTCTTGATGACATTCCAGAAGTTTTCTGGCGTAAACTGCAGTGGTCTCTTATTTTATCCCCCCAAAGCTGTATATTCTTCTGTGCGACGTTTTTCTGTAACTTAGATTTGAAATCTTATACTGTATGATTCTATGTCGTTATTTCTGCTATGAATAACAATATTGTTTGTTTTTGTAATTATATGTAATGACACTGTAGTTCTGTCAAGAACTGACATAGAAAAGCAGTTTATGATGTTAAGAATGTGGTTAAAAAAATAAATAATAAATAAATAAATAAATAAAAAACTCTGCTGCCTAATAACTATTACAGTCTTTCAAAACTTTGATGAAAAAAGCTTCAGCATTGCTCCAGCGTGCTGCTTGGGCCATAACAGAAGGATTCTAGATAAAAGAAAGAAAAGAAGATCTAGGCCATGCCCATTGTCTGCATGAAACCTGAATGATGCATATAATACCTAGTGACATATACACATATAATGCCAAAAGTATTCGCTCACCTGCCTTCACATGCATATGAAGTTGAGTAACATCCAATTCTTAATCCATAGTGTTTTATACGCGAGTTTACTGTGTTTAAAGAATGATTTCATTTATTATTGGGAAAAACAAAGCTGTCCAAACCTGGCACTGTGTGGGGAAAAAGTAATACTACCGGTTGTGCCACTCTTGGCGGCAACAATTGCAATCGAGCGTTTGCGATAAATGGCGATTTACATCGCTGTGGAGGAATTTTGGCCCGCTCTCCTTTGCAGAATTGTTGTAATTCAGCCACATTGTAGGGTTTTCTGAGCATACATACAGTTTATACATATCTGTTTGATGATCTGAATCATTTAAGTGTGACGAAAACTGGAAGAGGGCAAAATGGCCTTACGCTTTTTTTGCGATACTATACATATATATACACACAATGTAATTAATCTAAATCAGCATCACTGGTCGGTGTTCATGTCCACAATTGTAGATATATGGAAAGCTAACCTGAATAATCTCGTGATAATTAGGGGCGTAGGATTCATCCACAGGCTCCAAGAAGGGCCAAGCATCTTTGTGAGCCTTCAGAGATTCCAGCACTGAAAAAACACACACACACACACACACACACACACACACACACACACAAAAAAAAAAAAAAGATCCGTTAAAGCACAGAAGGTATTGAAGCTGAGGAAATGAGGAAGTGTGTGCAAGAGGCTTGGCACCGTCCTTTGCACCAATACCTACCTTTGTAGAGAGCGGCATAGTCGTCATCGATGTCATAGCTGAAAGAGAAAAAGAGAAGTGGAACTTAGCAATGTGGAACTAAAGCAGCTGAAGTGTGGAGAACTGCGTGAAAGGATTTTACTGGTAAACTTCCACACGTAAAAACGCGTTATAGACTGGGGTCTGGTGCCTGATCATGACTTGGTTACACGGCCTGGCAGCCATAAACAAACATAAAAGAATAATCTATTGACAGAAAGCAACATCTTAACGAGAATAGATTTATTTAAACACACAAAATGTTAGTATTTCTCCACACACACAAAAGGCAACAACTGGAATCTGTGATGTCAAATCACTTGTTATTAGTTTGGCCATAATTCTTTCATCAACGTCTGAGTTATTTATTATTTATTTTTTTTCCAAATAAATTCATTCTCATCTTTAAGGTTATGGAATGTCACTTAAGTTACAGCAGGTAAAAAAAAACAAAAAAAAACAAAAAAAAAACACATTTATTCAGTTCAATAGCACTAATGTTTATGGTCTGATTCATCTCAACAGGATACATTTCTTACACATTTTAAAGTATTCAAAACTACTAAAAGTATTTAATAAACACAAAAAATTCTGCATAAAAGTTCTGTTGGTAATTTGAATGTTATAACTTGGACAAAGCAATAATTTTTTTTTCTTCATACTTCGGTCCAGTAGGTGGCGGTATTGCACCAACCGCCCATAAAGTCAAAAGAAGTAGTAACACAAACTCTAAATGTTTACAGAAAAGGTTTCTATTTTCAGTCACATTTTTTTCCAAGGAATTTATCGATTTTAAAAAAATTATTTTTAAAAAATACTCACTTTAAATTGAAATAAAGATTACGTTCTATAATCAGTTAAATCAGGCGACATTATCCTTCACCAGCCTCCCTGTTTCGTTTATCTTCAAGTTACTAAGACAAAATAAGAACGGTGTTCAAGTCAAACCGGGACTGCTGATCATCCAGAATAACAGAACAAAGTTATAAGAGTAAAAACTCCCTTTTTTTCCTCTATATAATCCGCTGCTACACTAATGCACTTATCCCAGTGTTTAAGGTAGAAAGTTTTCTCAGCACACCGAAGCCATGACCATCCGGACTGCCTGCTTCATGTCTGAAACTCCGGCCTCCCAGGAACTCCCTTAACAGCTCAAACATGGAAATTTGCACCGTTTGCACCGTTTAAATGTTTTACTGCGGCTAAGAGTCTCATCACTATATTTGTGCTTGAATTCTTCTGTAAAATATCACAAGTTTGACTTGAACGGCACTCTTATAGTACATTATATTACAGAGAAACATTTCTCCAAAGTACCTCCCCACAAATTTAAACAAATTACTGACACTGGAGACTCCTTCCATTAACGTGATTTATTTAACCACTAATCTCTCATCAGTGATGCTTTCTTCAACTTTAATGTCTAGAATTTCAAATGAAATGATATTAATGTCAGAATGAGTGAGTGACGTCATAAAATAAACTCTTACATCTCGTTGGTGCGGCGGGTGCGACGGACGGGCGAATGAGGTTCCAGGTGGAGCAGCTCAGCCGGCAAGTCCTTCCCCTGGGACAGGAGCCACGCCCTCTCCTCACGCTGTTTTCTTCTCCGGGATCGCTCTGAACACAGACATGCGCACAGACGCACGTGATCATGAGCACGTCCACACACACACACACACACACACACACACACACACACATGCACACCCATTCAACGGCTCCCAAAAAAAAAAAAACAGAGTTCTTTCCTCAGGGCACCTGTTACTCAAACAAGCCAGGTCTGCTTAGTCTCCCGAATTCAGCGAACGAGAGAAGTGACTCAGCGAGCAGCTTTAGAAGGCAAACTAGATCAAAAGGTTTGTGTGAGATAAAGAACCCGAGCTGGTTTCTGCGCTGATATGAAAGGCCATGTTGGGCGCACCCTGCTGTGAGGATTAAAGAGGTTTAGGGGGGGAAAGGAGCCGCTGGAGAGCTCCTTAGGCTACAATCGTCATCCATTATACATTAACAGGCCGAGCAGTCCGGCCCCCAGTGCCACAATCAGGAGTTAAATAACTCTCGCGCAGATACCAAGAGTGAACCGGAGGGAGTTTGGGGTGATGAACGAGTTTTGGGGAGTTTTCTCTTCATCTCATCTCGTGGCTTCTTTGTGCCGCTTGGGATAAAAGCAAGTTTTGTCGACACAAGACAGCGGCATGTGCATTTGATCCAGCGTCATCTGAGCCAGCGTTCATGTTCATGCCCACGGGGCTGCCTTAGAGTTTGTACGCACCTTCAGCTGCCTTCGCCCGCTCCAGCTCCTCTCTCTCTCGCTCTTCTTGGAGGAGTCGTTCTTCCTCTCGTCGCTGCTCGGCGAGCAAAGCCTGCCTTTCCATGTCCTCCTCTCTCTGTTTCAGATTCATCTCAGACACCGCCTAGGCAAGAAACCGGAAAGATTTCAACGTAAATTAATCAAATAAAATAAAATAAAAACTAAAAAGGTACAAGAAGAAAAGCATTACTCGAGAGAAGTAGCGCAATCCTCGCAGAAGGCGACGGACGAGTGGATTTACATAACGTCAATAATGAGACACTGAAAGCAAATGATTTAAAAGCAGAAATTAAAGGACACGTACCTCCTCTTTATTTACGACCTGCTTGTCGGAAAGCCTCAGAGAATTCCGGACGGGAGGATTCAACAGTTTCTGCAGCTGCTCTTTCTCCTGAGAAGAAAATAAGAGATATATACGTGAACATAATATATAATGTCAGGGAGTTTTTCAGCATCTCTCTTCCTCTCTCAGTCTCCTACAGTCCCTGGGGAGCATTTTAAAAGTGTGTGTGTGTGTATGTGGGGGGGCACGTTTGGAGGTCGTCACTGAGGTCAAGTCACGCCCTGTTGGTCTTACCTCGGCACAAGTTAACGTAAACAAGTCAATTTGTGAAATGAAAGCGGGTTAACGGCGACTGGGAATAACCTTGGACGTGTAAAATATGATGAAGTCGAAAGTGGCGACTTTGGAAAGGAGCATTTACGACGGCACACGCACCGCAGCACCGTAAATATCTATCTCGGCACGCAGAGTGTATTATTGTACCGCTCTTAAGTTTGGCAGAGTGAGATGAACTGCTTGAAATGGAGCCACTTAAGAGGTCACCCGGCCACGCACGCTGCAGGCCGTCAGTCGCCGACTGAAGGTGAGAGCCTGCCTTCTGTCAGGGCCTGCACGAGATAAGCGCTGACGGCGTTTTGTGTGTTGTGAGTCAGGGTTATGAAAGATGACCCACTCTTTGTTGCATCTGAGGTCAGTGTGAACTTAGCTCTCTGTGCAACGCTCACACTGACAGGTAAAAAACAAGGGAAAAAAACAAACAAACAAACGAACAGAGGCAGATAATCGACGCTTTTACCACAGAATAGGAAAATTTGATCTGAGAGAAGAAGTGCACTTCAAGGTTAATTCTTGGACTATTATTTTACCTCACAGAATCACAACGAGTACACTACGAAGTCCAAAATAAATGTATTTAAACACGTCTCCAAAATAAATGTATAAAAAATTTTTAATAAAAATAAATAAATAAATAAAAAATTCCTCGAACGCACGTGAAGCCGTGCTGTCGCTCACGCACCCTTGGGTCAGATCGCTTTCACACTTACACACGATTGATTTCCAGGAACGCTCGATCCCCTCCCCCTCCCCACCGGCCAACGCTCACATTATTATCTTTCTCCGTACTCTGGGACTCGTGTGTCGGTTTGCAAGCCGCCGTTAAACATAAAGAGAAGAAAAGAATGGATGTGTTAATCCTCTTGCTATGCCTAATATATTATTGATATATTGGTTGGGGAGAAAAAAAGAAAAAGAAAAAAAAGACTTAGATTGGTGCGTTCTTTGCGCACATGGAGAATTTTGGAGGAGACCCTGAGGACATCATCCACTTCCGTTTTCCAGGTACGACTGGCTTCCATATCTGGTTCGACCCGTGCCAGAGTACACTGTACGAGGGGCGGTCCTAAAATTTGTATTATTATCCAAAACAAAACAAAAACTGAAACTATTTGCCCAAATTATGTCTCCGGGTAATTAGTGCGTTGTAAAACATTTCTTCTCGTGTAAAAAACAAAACAAAAAAACAAACAAAAAAAACGACGACGACGAGGTGATTACTGAGGTGGAACTTTTTCTCAAGATCCCAAAAAAAGGCTTCTTCAAAGACTCAACCAGCTCATCCATCGTTTGGAGAAGTGTGTCGCCTTAGGTGGAGGATACAAGTACGTAGATACAGTACGCTCATGACCGACCTTTGTTTTCATTACATCATTTTTTCTTAACAGTAATCATTTTATGACCACCCTGATGTACTGTGCTTGTGCTCGAGACGACCTTTTCCAGCAGACTCGGGGACGGTTCCTGAGAGTGTAACGCTTGTGTTCTCACTGATCAAAAAATGAACCAGACTTTGGATGATTAGCGGTGAGCACGACTCAGAAGAAAAAAAAAAGAAAAAAAAAAACTCCCCAGGTTCTGGCACTTAAAAATGTTGCACTTCAAATATTCGTCAAATATTTGATGCTGGGAAAAGATGTAGATTCATTTCAAACAAATCAAAATAAAGCTTCACGTTTTCCATCCTGTAGGCTTTGCTGTATAAATGTGTGTGTGTGTGTGCATGTCTGCTCAACTGAGTGTCTTGCCTTGTGCTCGATCATGCTGCTGATCTCTGGCAGGAAGTTCTGGGTAATGATGCGGAACAGGTGCCGGTCCTGAGGAGAGGTTTTGTCCTTAATGCTCTCAGCAAGTCTGGTCCACTGCTCTTCATTTTCACACACCAGAGACCAGGTTCCACGCTCACGCCCACGCCCACGCCCTGGCACAAAACACGCGTACACACAAATAAATTCACACAGAGCTCACTACAATACGCTCAGATAAGTGAGCACTGTTAAAAAAAACAACACACACACACACACACACTAATGTTGGTTTGTTGTTTATTAGTCGTATAGCTTACCTTTACTCGGCTGTGGCTCTGGCTCCTCCTCTCCGTTCTCTTCATCTTTAAAAGATTTGATCTCGCTGAAACATACAAAGGAACGGCAGATCTTAATTAAGTTGCTTTCATGCTGAAACGTGAAAATACGTGAAATAAGCAACCTGTGGTCTAACGCCGCTATCACACGGTCCAGCAGATGGGGTCCGAGAACCACCAGGGGTCCATGAATCATAACTAGGGGGATCGTAATTTTTGTAGCAGTAGTGGGTTGGGGGACGGGTGAATCACAAAGCACCATTACACCCCTTATAATAAGTTTATAATACATTCCAAAAGATGAGCAGAGCTACACACTCAGAAGCAGGAATAATATACAAATGCCTTTTTTTCTGGACTTTCATGAACGCCACAGTTCTTGTGTAAACTCTCATGCAAATCATTAGGAGATAAATGCGTTCAGATCAACCTCGATAGACCAGCCCGAAATTCATGAAAACATTTTCTTTATGTCTAGTTATAATGCGATGGTATAAACTCTGTAACTAGCAATGCTGACATATCGGTTATATTGCTCTTTAAAGAACTTAAACTTACTCCATAGCAAAAAAAAAATGTAAAAAAAAAAAAGAAAAAAAAAGACAGAGCTTTTTAAAACCAGTCCCATTTGATCAGCCTAGCAGCTGCTTTGCATAGGATTGCGCTGACAGTTGAGAGAAAAAAAAAAAACCTAGTGAGAGAGCAGCCTAGCTTCAACTTTATCTCGAGGTAGACTTGAAATAAATCCTTAGCTATATATACAAAAAAAATTCTGACTTACACAGGTGAGGAATCTTCGTGCTTCTTTTTCGGTGGTCTTCCCCTCCTTTTTTTCTCAGGCGCTCTCATTTCGGGGATTTCACTGCACCGTGAACGATAAGAAGAAGAAGAAGAAGAAGAAGAAGACGACGACGACATTTAACTGAATGTTGCATTAATAAACCTGTTGATCTAAAGCCTTATTGTTTCTGCTCGTTAAGCGTACCTGAGCTCAAGGGACTTCTTTCTGATAGGTTCCTCTTTATACAGGCGAGTGCCATAGAAGTACCAGTAACATGCACCGTGTCCATCCTGACCCAAAGGCTCGACACGCAAGCTGTCTGCTTCCAGACCCTGAGAGGAAAAAGTCGAGAACTTAAGAACAAGAAATGGCTCTTTATTAAAGAAAAGAAACAAACAAAGAAAAAAAGAAAAAAAAAAAAAAACTAGAAACACCCAAAGTGAGAACGCTCTGTATTAGTAAAATAACAGGAGTTTTAGTTTCACTTGTAGAAGGTGTGTCCCTGATTTGATTGATGATATGGCTGTTAAAAATAATGCAGGTTAAGCAAATATTTGACAGTATAGGACAGCAAAACCAACTGGATTATTAATATTACCGTGAATTATTATAACTGCTGTTCATCAACGGTTTGCTGGTGCCAATAGTTTTATGCAGTACAGTTCCTCACCGACATGATGTCTGTTTTATATTATATTTACGAGGGATGTGTTTATGCGAGCACCCTGCACTTTCTGACGTAAGTCTTACCTTCAGCAGGTCGAAGACATCGGCGGCGTCTAGACGGTAGTCGCACAGCCTGTGCAGGATCTCCGTCTGTGTGCGGACGGGGAGCTCTTCAAAACAGCTCTCCTTCAGGGGGTTTGGTTTTCCCTCCTCCAACTCCCAGCGGTAGTTAATGATGTCCTCCAGATATCCGCGGAAAGCCTGAGGCCTGACGGGAGAAATAAGACGTACAGTATTTAGCTACTTGTAGACTGGGTTTTGGTACATCCAGAGCCTGGGAACATGGGGAGTGAAGCGGGAATACACTAGTGATGTGAAGTTTGGATAATTTTAGTGACTCAGTTTTTTTAATCTCGTTTATCAAAATAAACAGATCTTTTTTTTGAGTCATTTAGTTACTTTGATCAGAAATAAAATAAAATGTTAAATTTTTCAATAAAAAGACGCCCAACACATCTACATACACGAATTTAGTTCCAGTAATGAAAATATTACAATGCAGCTTAGGAAATATTATGATAAACAGAATGAGCAGCTCATCTCTCATATCCTCTGGTCCGAGTCGTTCGTTCTTTTATGCTATTAGCATCTATGGGAGTCACGTGACTAAAGAACGAACGATTCGGACCAGAAGACTCGATGAGAAGAACCGCTCAATTCTGTTTCCTGTGCATAACAACACCGCAAACATACACACTTTCACACCCTGTGCACTGCGTAGCGTCTATAGGAGTCACGTGTCGAAAGAACGAACGATTCGGACCAGAAGACTCGAGAGGTAACTACTCATTTCTGCTTCCTGTACATAACAACACCGCAAACATACACACTTTCACACCCAGGAACAATCCGGAGTAATTGTTTTTTGTTTTTGTTTACAACTGGTTCCACAACCCACAAAATATTTGATGACACATCAATCCCATTTTTATCAATTCCACTGTAAACTGTACTTACAGTGACTTGCAAAAGTATTCATACCCTTGAAGTTTTTCCACATTTTCTCACGTTACAACCACAAATGTAAAAGTATTTTATTGGGATTTTATGTTGATAGACCAACACAAAGTGGTGCATAATTGTTAAGTGGAAGGCAAATTATAAATGTTTTTCAATACTTTGTAGAACCTTTCGTTGCAAATACAGTAAAATGCAAATGCAATGTCTGTATCAGCTTAACACATCTTTGCTCCCGTTCGTATTTGCTCAAGCTCAGTCAGATTGGATGGAGAGCGTCTGGGAACAGCAAATTTTCAAATCTTGCCCAAGATTCTAAGTTGGATTTAAGTCTGGACTTTGAATAATTTTGCAAGGCACTGTACGACCAAGTGCAAGGGTTTTGAAAATCAGGATCATCTATTTTTCACAGATGTTGTCAAACTACTTATATAAGTGATGGGATACAAGATCGACCGTCTGAGCCATCCATGACCAGGAGTCTAACAAAACAGGAGTAAGCATGTCCTCTGTGTTGGACGGTTGGTCTGATGGTGTGAGGGCATTTTCACATTAAAAAACGATTGACTTGTACCTTGCCCAGGAATGACTTCTGCCCCATCCCCACTCCCACGCTGGTCAGCGTTCACATTGTTTTTTGAGCTCCGTTCTCGGGTACACTTGGTAGCTACATTAGGTAGCAGTATCCACTTACTTGGTTTGTGGGCCGCCATTAAACACAAGAGAAGAAAAGAACAAAGAAGTTGGCTTGGTTCCCGACCACGGAACACAGCGACGTGTTCTCGCTGATCGAAATGAACCAGACTTCAGGGGTCAAGTGTTCTTAGAAACGATCCCGAGGGGACCTGCTGTGAAAACGTCCTTACTCTCTCTTGTCAATTAAAGCAGTCTCTTTGAACCTCCAGGGTTGGGTTTGTCTGATCTCAACTCTGGTTCGTACGCATGGAGTTTGCATGTTCCCCTTGTTGGTTGGTGGTTTCCTTCAGGTTTCTTCCCACAGTCCAAAGACATGCAGAATTGGCGTTCCCAGATTGTGCTTGGTACTTTCCCTCTGGTTATCCACAGTCCAAAGACACGCATTTCATCTGATTGGTGCTTCCAAACTGCCTGTAATTTATGAGTGTATGTGCCCTGCAATAAGTTGGCACCCCATCCCAGGGTGTACTTTGTCTTGTGCCCGGAGTTTTGTGGGAAAGGCTCCAGGTCGCCCTTGACCCTAGACGGGATACTCGATACGGACAAATGAATGGATGAATGTTAGTTTTGAAGGCTGAAATAATAAATAATAAACTCTTTTATCACGTCTGGGTTTTGACTGGACTAACAAGCATTAGCTCTGGGGTCACGTTGTTGTTCTCCTTCATCCGAACGCGATGAGAGCTGGAGTTCCTGCTAGGATGCACAGAAACAAGAGGCCAGGCTAGGGGTTGAACCCTGCCACAACACAGACAAGAAAGAGAGCAGAACGGGGGAAAAGAATGGGCTTATCTGGAGAAAGCAGAATGCACTCACTCACTCACTCTTACACACACAGCTGCAGGCCCACCCCCCCTCCCGACTCACTATCCATCCTATCACTCCCTCTGTCTCACCCGCCCCAGCCTTCTCCTCCTCCTCCTCCTCCTCCGGGACGCTCAGCAAGTGTGTGTGGATGAAAAGGCCAGAGCCCAGCAGCTGTCCAGTCCAATAAATCCTGTCTTTTTTTTTTTTTGTTATCCGCACGTACCAGCACGGTCCTTCCTACCTGCAGTCCGCAGCGATAGCTGCGAGTCTACCTGATGACATGTCTGTGCCCCTCAGGGGATCACGGTGCTGACTCGAACCTCTAACGGAAACACCCGTTTCTTAAAGCAGGGCTGCAGGATTTTTTATTTTAGATTTTTTGCCTCGGGCAAAGAGCCAGAATGTTTCGAGCGTGTCGTGGCGGCGTGGCCAATCCTGCTTCGCGAGCTACGGCGCATTCTTTAAGAGCGCTGTAGTGGTTGTGATAAAGTGCTACCAAGAGCCAGCCTTCAAGCCACTGTGAGTGAAAGAGGAGCAAAAAACATAAACAAAACCAACAACAACAAAAGAAAACTTACGTAATGTCGCTTCGCTGGTAGCATCCCTGCAGGAGACAGCACACCAGCTCGGAGAGGAAGTCTCGGTCCTGTTTGAGCAGTGCTTCTTCCAGCTCCTAACACACACACACACACACACACACACACACACACACACACACACACACACACACACACACACACAAACGAACAGGGAGAACAGCAGGGAGTAGAGGTCAGCCATTTTTACAAGTTTTTTTTTACAAGCCCCGCATTTACCAAGTTATAAGAGCATATCAGGTTTAACGACTGGGGTCGTTCCAGTTTTACTGGAAGTATTAAGACCGTCCACGGTTGAGTTCCTGGGCTCGGCGAGCAGTAACTGAGATTTAACGTTTTGACTCATTTAGATGAATTTTGTCGTAATACATTAAGAAGACGGGAGACACGAGAGACAATGGCGTGAATAAACCACCGGCATGTCACGTCTTGAGTATAAAAAGCATCCTGTTAATCTGGATCGTCCAATGTTGGTTGGACGAAAAAAAAAAAAGAAAAAGAAATAGACATGAACAAAGTATTAACACACTCTACACACCAACAGGTCTGTGCCAATGTCTCAATTCCGATTGGTCAGAATGTGTCGAGTAATCCTCTTTAACAGCAGCGCTGGCATTAGTGCCATCTGTGAGTCAAAGCTTGTGTGATTTTATATTAATGTTATTATTTATATGTTAAATGTCCATCTCCGTGACCGAGTGCATCTCTGTGTCCGATGGACAGGGACTAAGACCGATGGACAAAGTCTCGATCCCATTCGCTCTGTCTCTCAGTCTCTATCCGGCTGAGTGTCCGACTGTCTGTGTCTCGATTTGTCTATCCATCTGTGTGCGTGTGTCAGTGTTTGTGTCTTGATGTTTGTCTTTCTGCGTTTCTCAATGCGTCCGTCTGTGTGTCTGTCTCCATGACCCACTTTCTATCAGTGTGTGTCTGGCAGTATGTGTCCATGTGTGCATGTCTATGTGTTTTTGTCTCAGTGTCTGTCTGTCCGTCTCCCTGTCCAACTGTCTCCCTATTTATCTATTCAATAAAAGAGTTTTAGAAGTTTTCTCAAAGCAGATGCTCTACAGAGCTTTTTGTCCCTTCTTTTTTGAAACATGAACTTTAAAAAAAAAAAATTTGAAGAAAAAATTGGGACTAGCACAGGAACAACTGTTTACAAGTGGACCCAATGGACGACATCTCATACTTGGGTAAATCATTCTAAAAAATATATAATTGCAAATTGATGTGATATGAGAGGAAGACAACTCTCCGGGACACATCGTTTTGGGAAATTCATCATCGTAATATCCTCGGTTTTGTCTTGAGTCTGGACAGCCTCAAGCCCGTGTTACTAAGAAATGCCTCGAGGCTCTCAGCAAGGCTCCTGCAGCTGAGGTTCAAGTTCAACCTTGACCTTTCTCCGGCCCGGCACTGTGCGTTTGCTATTCAGGCTTTATGAAGCGGCAGTAAGCAGGAGAGTAAACTCCAGCGTCGTGAGACAATACAAAGCCAAAACACTTGGCACCAGCGGGAGCCCAAAAGGCCACGGCTACCAAAGCACCTCATTCGTCTGCACCCCGGGCACCGCCCTACCCAGAATGCACTGCTGGAGGATGGCTGAGAGGGCAGATATGCTAATCTGCACTGTACCCCCTCCACCCGTTCCCCTGTGGCCCATGTCCGTTTCGTTTAGCTCTTTCTCCTGAGCTCTTTCTCAATTTCCTTCTGGCGAGGAAGTGTGTTTTTAATCTCGGTCCTGAACAGCGTCCCATTTTCTTCCTGATGGGAAAAGTGGTGGCCCGATATTAACTCGAGGGCGACCACGAATTCGCCGTGAGATTCAGAAAGACCCGGGGTCGGCGGAGGTCGGGTTAACACACCTCCTGGCTACACGGAGCCAGGAAAAACCTGTAGGACAAAGTCAGCAGGACGAAAAACAGAGACGGAATGAGAGACAAGGACAAAAGCAAAGAAAGAGAGTGAGCTTGAAAAACTGGATGAGACACGTGTTAGTGCTTAAAGGGGAAAGAAGACGAAGGGGGAAACAAAAATCCAGAGTCGTTATTTCAAGCACCGACAAAGACAACACCGGCAGCCTACTGTTTTTTTTTTTTTATTTTTTTTTTTTAAATGCTGAGCCAAGTGAATTTCCTGGGAGGATCTTAATGAGTAATTTAAAAGCTATTGATCTGCCCGCTCAGGTGTTTGACACAAGAAAGAATGGACGTGTCAGACTCCTATTTGAACGAGTCAATTGATGCGGGATTGAGTTTGAAAGGTGACTGGCCTGGCTGTCAAGTGGGCCGGGTGCGACGTGAAGGGGAAATAAAAAAAAAAAAGGGGAGGGGGAGGTTGGGGGTATCATGATCTTGCGGGTAATCGGACGCCCTTTTATCGTTGCAGAATTTATATTTGCGTTTTTTCAGATCTAGCCTTCCTTTCAAAGCTCGCACTTCACATCCACTTCAATGGGTCTTTCTGAGATGGCTGCTGCATCTCATTAGAATGAATATTCATTTCTTTCGTATCATCATCTTCAAGCGAGCCCGAAGAAATCTGACGAGCAGGAAATCTGACTCCTAAGATCAGGGTTTTCTTTTGTTTTTGTTTAATCGTGATTGAACTGATGCAGCTCAATTTCCGGCATACGTCAGTCACGAGTAACTCCTCAGATCCTCAGTCACGCACGCGCACGCACACACACACACACACTTACTTCCTGGTCCCTTGACGAGCAGCGAGCTGAAGGAGAGCCCATCTATCAGTGCAGGCTGCACTTTGATCACACTTCAAACCCGAGAGTCCGGCTGTGGGGGATTAGCACCGCTGCACGACAGCTTTGAAGTGCGGTTCGGCAGCTCCGATAGCGAAGGAGGGAAATTAATGTGGTGTGTACGGCATCTTTCTTCCACGCGAGCCGACTACCCCTCAACAGCTGGAAAGTTATACTAGTCCAATCCCACGATGCCTGAACAGTCAGGGAATAATCCTAAATGCAGATAACGTGTGTGTGACTGAATCTGGGAGACCTTTAAGATCTAGATTAGATGAACCGAGTGTGGATTTTAGATACAGGACTGAAATTACTTGAGGTAGTACTCCGAAACTGGCATCATGTGGTTAAATTGCAATCCTTACGCCTCATTTGTTTTGAACTAAACTAAACATTTTTCATCTAGTAAGCTCACTCTATACAGTTTCTCATTTTTTTCCCTGGAAGTTTTTTCTTTTTAAATCCAGTCCAAACACCTGTCTGAGACGCAGGTGGTTTCAGATCGGACCTGGAATCCTGCCCTTTCAGGCTGCCAGGAAGCGCGTATGCTTGAGAGATCAGACGGAGCAGCAATGCCAGGAAAGCTACAAAAGCTTCCTGATGAGGTTTTATTTACACAAAATGTTGTAAGACAAATGATTTAAGCCCAGTTTGGCATTCAGGCCTCCCAGGAGGTGGAAAAAAAAAAAAACTCCTGATATTTCTTCTCTTTTCTCATATAAAAACACGTCTTTCTTCTGATACTGATGTACAACATGAAACTGACTCCATGCCTTCAACTTTCACTTGGGTCTCTGGTTTACGTTCTGCTTAGACACGCTATACGGATGACCGTCACATCCGGACGCTTGCCTTCCTGAAACGGTTAGAAGCACATGACGTGACTGACTTTTCAGGATGCCTTTGTGTGCTTTGATATAAATTCTCTTCACTGGAACTGGAGCGGCCAAACCTGTTCCTGCGCCTGTTCGCAAAGCGAACGCCGTGAAACCATCGTGGGTTAGCTTTGAATGGGAAGATCTCATACAGCCCTGATCTTCACGCCATGGAACTGAAAAGCCTTTAACGATGAACAGAAAGAGGAAATTCCCCCCGAAATTCCAACGTCTTAGTAATGCTCTTCTAGCTGAGTGAACACTAATCCATGTAACTACGCTCCAAAAAATAAGCGGAAAGCCTTGACGGAAGAGTGGAGCTCAATTAGAACAAAACTATCTGGAAGCTGCTCAGCAAGTACAGGAGTTGAGTGTCCACAAACTTTTGACCATACAGGGAAGTCTTCGTACATGTACTGTACTCTGTACAATGACTATAAAGTTGAATCTAACCTAAAGGAATCTAATCCCCAGCTCCCAAAATGATTGACGGTGAAATTACGGCATCCAATCCAACTTAAAATCATTAAACTATTAAATATATTATTATTTATAGAATGGGGGAGGGGGCAAAAATCGGTTCGGTTACGTATCGTGATTCTTTTGTGTGCCGATTCATGTATACCCTGGGATGATGTATAACCTCATTGACAAAAGCGATATCTTTTTTATTTTGTAATTTATGTATGCTTGCGTTTGAAGTGGTAAGACGCTGCAGTTCCTCTATGATCCTGCAGGTGGCACGATCTTAACTATTCACACGGCACTGCATCCTCTGATGTAGGAGCAAATCATCCGCTAAATTTGTTTAGAATTGTAACAAACATCTGAAAAAAAATTCTGAATGACTCGTGATACTCAGAGAACCGCGATACGAATCATATCGGGACCTCGGTATCGTGATGGCATCGGATTGAGGGGGTCCGTGGTGATTTAAAAATGTACTCAAACAGGTTACTAAAAAACAACGAGACCGCTACTTTACAAACCACGTACACTGACTCAGTGCTACTGATCCAAACGGTGAGCAACCTCAAAGCCTTCAGCTTCAAGACCTGCTCAAGGCAAATGACCCTTGAACACAAAAATTACCCCCTCACCCCAAACATTCTAACCTCATCGAAAGAAAAAAAAAAGGCTGATCAGGCAGTTTTGTCCTTGGCTTGTGTCAGCAAATCTTCAAAGCCTCGGAGGCCTGGTTGAAACCAGGACGTTCCTAATATCAGTCCCTGATGCACACCAGAGGCTCACCACAGATGGTGGGGAGCAGTTAACAGCCGTTGCTACTTAAGGGGAATAATGGGGGGATGGGTGTGGACATCTCCGCCATGTAAAGACTTGTCTCCCATGGCAGAACTCACACCCCCTCCCCACTTTGCTTCCTGCAAACAATCTCCAGTGTCATGTCTTTTGCCATGCTGTGTTTTGTGATCTATACTATTCAGACATGTACAGTAGAATTACTGGATTATTGTGAATTATGTTATTTGCACATTTCTTACATATATTTTACGGTGTTTCGTTTGACCACAGTTAGGTCACATGACCATTACACTCACTTTTGTATCTGTACTAAGGATCCGAACAACTCGACTGAAATTCTCAGAAGTGTTATATTTCTGACGAGCCTTTATGAACGTCATTCGGTTTTTACTGTATAACCTCAAGTGATGCATGGTTTCTTCCTACAGCTGCTACAGTTTTTACACGTTTTTATTCTTGAATTATTGTTTTTTTTTTTTTATAATTATGGCGGATGACATAACTGATGCATGCTATTCAATTAAATGTTAATCTCGTATTTGAAGTTAGTTTGTATTGTTTTAATGCTGTGTCTGTTTTTTAAGTGAGAAAACTAATGTCATAAGTAATAAGCTACATTGAATTACTCATTAAACTTTTTTAAAGGTATGAAAAAGTAATAAAATTGGGTGAAAATTTAATTTTGAATCACTATATCTATAAAATCGTTATACTTTAATCGAATCGGTGATTCCCGGCCCTTACCTTCTACATTGCGAACACGGGAACTCTTTCTACCAGTTATATAATTATTTACAGCATTATTAAAAGTGTAATTAAAAATGGAATGTGCAAAACATTTCATAGTTAGACAATATAACAGCAGTTAGTTCTGACAGAGTAATCTGATTGGATGAGAGGCAATCCAATCTAGAGAATAACAGTATTCTAACAATTCTAACTCAGCGTGGGTGAAAGTAGGTCTGTACGGTGTACGGTGATAATAGTTCTCTACTACATATTTTAATGATTAATTGTTAATTGATGTTGAGAATTTAATCAATTTAAAACATTAATTAACTGATGAGGTTTGTCATGGTTAACCGCTGATGAATTTGAAAACTCACAGCAAACTCACAGCAAAACTGAGGATATTGTGATGTTGATCAATTTCCTAAAGCGACGTGTCCTGGAGTGTCGTCTTCCCCCTTATACCACATCAGTTTTACCCATGAAGGAGATGCGAGTCCACTTGCAAAGTCATTCCTGTGCTAGTCTCACTTTTGTCATTCTTTTTTACTTGAATGGCTGTGATATCAAGTTGTCCTGATATTCAGTACAACATCACAAACTCGAGGGCAATATTCCTTAATTAATTGTGGGGGGTCTCCCTAAATGATTACGGTTTCAAATTGAACCGCCAGCCAAGTAAGGGGAGTCAGACCTGTCTCAGTGTCAAGGCTGAGTGCTCAGACACTTCCTGTGGTTGAAATCGCAGCTCGGGCCTCACGGCGAGGATCGTTACCTTCAAAAGGAGTTAATCGTCCCGACAGGAAAATCCGCCGCGCATCGCGTATCCACTTCCTGTCTGACTACATGAATCATGATGCACAGCTGTGGGTCTGGTCTCCCTTCTCATATCTCTTACCAAACTAATTAGGTCTCAGGCTACTACGGATACGCCCGGTAGAGGCTTCTATGGTAGAGGCTTCAAAAACGACACAAAGTGGCTTAACCATCGAGGCTTAGTACGAATGAGGAAAAACAAATCTTAAAATTTGTGCACAGATTATTTTTTTTAACATTAAAATATAGATGTTATGGATTAATTGTTAAGTATTTTACCTATTAAAAATTGTATTAATGTTACCTTAGCTACCCTAATTTCCAGGCTCCTTACGTGCTCACTTGTAACTTTTCTGAAGAGTCGTGAACCTCGGGTTGATCGCAATCCACTTCCCCTTGTGTCGTCTTTACTTTCAGGGACAGCTCTGTCACAAAACTGACCTCTGTCGGTCTAAAACACTTTCCATTAAACAGCATGAGCTGTCGTATGTGTGTGTGTTTCGGAGGGACAGGTGTATTCAATGACGTGTACATAAAGGCTCAAAGTGCGATTAATAAGAAGTCTACCTATTTAAAAATAATAATAAATAGAAAAGGGGCGGGGGACGGGGACACGTGATTGTGTTGCTAAAACTTTTTACATCAAACCTAACTTGGAGAGGAAATGTGTGCATTAATCAATTACTTTAAACTTTACTTTAAACCTTCGGTGGGGCGAGTTAGCAACTCGATCGTTAAAAGGAGGATCCGTTCTCCTATAAGCCGTTTTAAAACTAAAGTCGACCCCGAAGTTCGTGGGAGTTATGTTCCTAATTGGGAAAAAAAACATAAATTTTGGATAAAATGCCTATTTTTATAGTTTAAACCCTAAATTTGCTCCCAAAACACTTTAATTTCATTTCAAACCCTGCTTAATACAATAAAAAAAACAGAATGTAAAGATAAACCCGTATACTGTACAGTACTGTACTGCTGTGTCTCCCTCAGTGCTAGAATGTAAAAATACCCATGTTACCCCTCTACATGTACTCATACAGTACTGTAGGGTAAATACGGTAATAATTCACCATCCCAAGATGTGTTAATAGTTAATCGTTAAACGCATGAAAAATCATATAGTGAAAAAATTGCGGATGTTTGCGTTTTTCGTGTAATTGCAGGGGGTTTCTGTGAACAATCATCAGTTAGGTTCTGAGGAAAAATCCGTGCACGACTGAGGCTGTGAACTCTGAACTGCAACTTCACTGGGGTCGACTCTATCAACGTTGCGAAATATGGTTTATAAAACAATTCATTAAACAAAAGAGCTTATTATTCGGTAACGCGTCATTGAGACGTCTCGTCCTGTGAGCCTGCGTCTCTCCGAACGACTGCTGAGTGAGTCTCGCTGAGCTTTTGTTCCACACCGAGTCAATCGGCCTCTCAAAGTGCACAGACATCAAGTACATCAATACAACAGGCCCAAACACACACCCACCCACACACCCCTCCCGCGTCCTGTGTTTGTGTCACGTACTGCGCCGAGTCCAGGGCTTCCCAACACCCAACAGCTAGACTCTTGAGACACTGTGGGGAAACACACTTGCTGCTTACCCCCACCACGCGCGCACGCACACGCACACACACACACAAACACCCCTTTTATCACATTCAGCTGTCTAAGGAAAGCCCAAGGTGCAGGGCGTGATGACGCAGGAGTCTTCTCGTCTATCTGAAACCGGCGTGTTCCTGCATCAGTTACCAAAACCCCAAACAGCAGATTAGCGCAAAAAAAACGATAACGGTAAACTAAACCATCATCAGTCCGTGTCCAGTTTCACTCCGAGCTCAGCACACTCCCAGAGAGAGAGAGAGAGAGAGAGAGAAAGAAAAAGAGTTGTGTGTGTGTGTGTGTGTGAGTTTTTTTTGGAGACAGAGACAGGGAGCCATGGGGAGAGGAAACAATAGAGGCGGCTGAAACAAACCCTAAGGAGTGTGTGTGTGTGTGCCCCCCAAAACACACTCATTCACTCACACACACTCATGACCAACTCCCCATGTGAAGCCATCTGATGCATGTACTGCCGCCCTCACCTGTCAATCACGCCCGGGGGGAGGGGAGGGGTTTATCACAATGTGACTTCGGTACACTTGTTACATGTACAAAGCCTCGAAGTGTAAAAAAAATAAAAATAAAAAAAAGTGTTAGTATATTTACCCTGGAACTGAGGAAACGAGCAGGGCTTTCATTACCCTGGGAAAAGATCTGTTTACACGTGAGGCTGACTTATGCGGATTCTCGAATCCGATTGGTCAGGAGACGTGCGTCGATTTTGTATAAATCCTACATTTCAGAAAACAGGATTCTGTTCCCGAGAAAGTTTTCTAAGTGGTCGGTTGATGAAAGAAAATAAGGAGATAATTACGGAGGGAGTCTCCAGAGTTTCGTAACGGTTACAATGCTTTTTAATTACTTAAATCAAATCAAAAGAGGTAGATTAAGGCGGCATGGAGGTATAGTGATCCCTACATTCTTCTGTAGCTGAGAGGGGAGCAATCGTGCCAATACCAATCATGCAGCTGCGGTTTATTCCTGCCTCTTAACGATGCATGTACAGTTCAAGAAGCCTGTCTCTCTGAGGAAGCATGTGATCATTTTCATCCTCGCAGTTGAATTTTGGTTTTCAGTTGGATTTGCTTTGTACCAAAAAGCTCTGAGCACTCACTGGGAGAAAGATTTGTGGAGAAACCTTGTGGAGAAAACTTTTAATTTAGTGAATAAATAACTGAATATTTCTTGTTCTCTAAAGCAAGTTTTAGCAATCTTTATAAATTACAGAGAGTCCCAGGTTTACGAACATGTTCCATTCCGGGAGCACGTTCGTAAGTCGGATTTGTTCGCAAGTCTGACAAAGTGAGTCTTATACAGCTTTTTTTTTTTCTTTGAGTGCTTCCAGTGAAAGACGGGTTTTTTTTTCGCAGGCCAACTTTTGTCGAGTCTTATTCTAACCGGACTGATGACGTAAGCCGAGTCTGAGATTTGGTTTATTTGCAACAAAGCCACAAATCTTGTGGAAAAATATTAAATAATCTGAGGAAAAAGTCAGGTTCACTTCCTTGGCTTTGACTCCGAGTGGCTAACTTGAATGAAAATAAAATAAACTGTAAGCAAATCGAGCAAGAAAAAAAAAAAACTTTTTATTTTCAGCTCAATCCACCTGCTTTACAAAAGCGCACACACACACACACACACACACACACACACATGCCCTCAACTGTTGTTCAGCCAGACTACAGACTAAATCTCCCATTACAATCAGGCTGTAGAGAGGCTGGAAGAAAAGGCGGCCCAGATGAACCGCAGCACCCAGGCAGGAGCACCTCCACCCTCCAGGGGGAAAAAGGCAAAGAAAGAAAGAGCCACCATCTGTGACTTAGTCATGGTGATGCCAACAGGGAGAGAGCTGGAGCAGCAGCAGCAGCAGTGTGTGTGTGTGTGTTTGTGTGTGTGTGCGAGGAGCATCATGAATAAGGGCCTATTCAGCACAGGCAGAAAGCACACCCACCCAGCCACACACACCCACACACACACTCCTGACACACTGTGTTCTCGAGAGCATGGGGGCAATAATGGGTGCTCTCAGAAAGGCAAGCTGAAGAGAACGTGCTCGAAAACATAAGATCCTCATCAAAGAGGGTAGAAAGAGTCTTCATGGCACGAGAGGATGAACACGTGTTTCGCTGGTCGGGTCCGACGAGAGCGCTCGAGGCTCTCTTCTGAAATCACAGACGGTGAGGATGCTCACAAAAGAGCGGGGCTGGTGCGGAGGAAAAACCTCACGCTCACCAATGAAGTACGAGGTCTGAAGGAGCAAGGATCGAATTGGTTTTATTTCTTTTTCTATTAAAAACTTTCAGAACATGTCGAACCTGCTACAAACATAATGATTTAAAGTCATGACCTCAGGATGAATATATTATGTGGGTGAGAAAGCCAGTTTGGAAAACTTAATTCTTGTCCAGAATCCATGTGTGTGTATGTGTTTGTCTGGATCTCCACGAAGAAAGGCATAAAAAGATGTAATGAAGTAGCAGAAATTGCTGGAAAAACACCACGTACTAAATGATGCCTAGGGCTGGATCCCTCGAAACAAGTAAGTAACACTCAACCAAAGGCAGTCGGGCAATGAGGACGCAGTCCTGTGACACACCCTTTAAAAAAGCTGGCCAATGAGAATGCATTCCTGTAACACACACCCAAAAACCGCCAGCCCTGTAACACCGGCCAAAAAGCAAACGCCCAATGAGAACACATTCATGTAACACCGGTTCAAAAGCAAACGCCCAATGAGGACATATTACTGTAACACTGGCCCAAAGGAAAACGCCCAATGAGGACGCATCTCTGTAACACTTGGTCAAAAACAGCTGGTCAATTAGGATGTAGCCCTGTAACACGGGCCCAAAAGCAAACGCCCAACGAGGACACATCTCTGTAACACCGGCCCAAAAGCAACCACCCAATGAGGACGCAGCCCTGTAACACCGGCACCCAGACAATGAGGACGCAGCCCTGTAGGGCCAGTGAAAAAAGCAACCAGCCGATGAGGACGCAGTCCTCATACCTGCTCAAAAGCAGCTGGCCAGTGCGGATGCAGCTCATTGGCCAGCTTTAAGACCCGCCCGTACAGGGGAAAACCTAGCAATTTGAGGTCATTTTTTAAAATATTATTTTAAATCATTTTAGTTTATTACTCAATTTCAATTCATTTATTTACTCCTTTCTTTCCTTTTTTTTTTTTGACATGACTCCGACTCCACCAAAGTCCGACGTGCGAGTGCTGCGATGGTGTTGTGCAGTGGCTCTGAGCTCTGTGACAGGTGGTGCTATGCCCCTGTGATTTAAACAGAAACGACCCAATGGCTTTAATTAGCGATCTCAATAACCTGGGGTGATCGTTAAAGGACAAGTGATAATTAGGGATCTTTAAGCGACCACAATTATCCACAGTTCCAGGTATACACGTCCTTAATCATGCCAGTAAATAAGCTACAGGACAAGCGGAGAGCGTACCTGGGGATTCACATCTCTTCATTTTGCCTGCAAGACTTTTCAGAGAGATGAGCGTATAAAGTCTGTAAATAATTGAAGCGGTCGATGATGACGATGGACTGACGAAGATTTGAATAATGGTTTTAATTAAAATGTCAAAAAAATTTGTTAAAAGATACAAGTATGGTGGAATTCTTTGGACCGATTTGTTTAAACCAACATTTGAGATCCATGGAGATATAGGGGTGTGTCACTATGTACATGATTATCACAGTTTATTTTGTTTGTTTGTTTGTTTTTAAACATCCCAAAGAACCAAGAGAGGCGGGGTTTACCCCGGCTGAAACTGCTCCTGAATAAGTCGTAACAAAACTGTCAGACACCAAACCTAAAATTATGCACTGCGCCAAGCAGACGAACCAAAGCTTCCTGGTAAGGGTGTGCGTGTTATGGTATCCTGGCGAATTCTAGGGCTTTTAGAGAACACCCCCCCCCCCCCCCCCACTCAGAGTTTCAATCCTCTTCACGGCCAAGAGCCCCTGTCCTGGGGGGAGATTTTAGGGCTCGTTTCACAGCTACACTGCCGGGAAATCATGCGTGCTCAGCTCAGACAAAGAACGAAGAGATAGCCTGGGCGATCGGGGTTCTCTTCCTGCAGAGCTACTGTCTCCTCCAAGCAGGGATGCGAGAGTGACAGTGAAGTGTAACCAAGAAACAATGTCACAGGAACTGTTTTTTTTTTTTTTTTTTTAAGGCTGGCAACCAAGAAAGAAAGAAAGAAAGAAAGAAAGAAAGAAAAAAAGAAAGGAAAAAAAATTCCTCTTTTGTTGGGCCGCCGGAACCGAACTGATGGGGAGAATAAGCTGAGCGGCACCGGGCACCGGCAAACTGGATCAGTGAGTTTATAAAAAAAAATAAAAAAAATAATGCAGCAAGCATGGCTCTGGTGCAAACAGGACAAACAATGACGCAAATATTGATTGCTCTTGTAGGTTCCTTCTGTCTTAATCGCACAGACACACAGTGTTTATAAGCGTCCCACTGACAGACAGACGTCCAGACAGATCTATTAATCCAGTCAGACCGGATTGAGGTGATAATTTAAGAAATCTAATCAGTGTCTTTTTAAAAGAAATAAACATAATTTAGAGAGACAAAAACCTCATCTCTGCTGTTGGATCAAAAAGCTGGAAAAAATATTTTTTTAAAATAATAAAATAAATAAAATTTCATCAGGAAATAAAAGTAGCCAATTATCAGGCAATGAACTTCATCTAGACTTGCCACTGAACCCCAGGATCGACACAAGTGCAAGCTGATAAACCACTAATAAGCGTAGACTGGTTATGGGAAAAAAAAAAAAAAAAAAAGAGAGTAAATTTGCACGTGCAAAGATTTCTTTCAAAATCCATCCAACCAACCAACATGATGGACGATGATACTTATACTCAGAGATGGGCAAAGCACACAAATCCTGTACTTCAGTAAAAGTAAAGATTCCCTGAAACAAATAATACTGAAGTACAAGTCAATGTCCTGGATTGACTTGTGCACTTGAGTAAAAGTACAGAAGTCGGCTTTTATTGTCATTTCAACCACATGCTGTTCAGCACACAGTGAAACGAAACAACGTTCCTCCAGGAACAAGTTTCTACATACAACACAAATTAACACAACTTAACAAGCTAAGACGCCTAATTAGCTCACTAGCTAAGACAACAAATTAAAAAAAGACAACAAAGTGCAAACAAAAGCTACAACACGACCATGCAATAATCTGTGATAATGAGTTGAGGAAGTGGCAATAAATTATCCATGAGATGATGATGGATAGAAAAACAATAAACAGAAAAGTATTATTATCTGTTGCTGTCTCACTCAACCAGCTCTTATTATGAGTTTGTACACCTGCTGCGTTATTAGCCGTGTCTCTGAGGAAAGACATGTCACGCAACTATGTGTAATAATCAGCAGGTGGCAAAAATCCAATGTGCTTAAAGGTAACGTGGAGGTATGCAGAAACACACTTAAGTAGAAATACAGTTACTTGCTGTAGGATGTAGTGGAGTAAAAGTGAAAAGTATTTTCTAATAAAACTACTCGAGTAAAGTACAGATACGTGAAATATGTACTTAAACAGATGTACCCCGTTACCGCCCACTTCTCCGTACACATCAATGCTGTTAAACTCTCTAATATGATTCATTTTCTACAAATTAATGGACGGTACACATGAGCTAATAATCTTATTAATATTAGAGCTCGATTCTCGATTCGATTTGGTTTAGTATCACATAGATTTTTAAACAGCTCACATGAAGTGAAAGATTCTGATTATATTAAAAAAGACTTTAAACTACAGAAAACATTTCCTCCAAACGTCTGGATGTTACGACTATCAGCATGTAGTCAGTTGATCAGTTAATCGCCTTTACGCGTAAGCTTCCTCCAACAACAACAACAACAATACCACCACCACGAACTGAGAATCCTCTTACACTCGGATTTGTGTGCTATTTCCTGACATGGCGTAAACCCATCCTTACGGAACACAGACGGAAATAAAGCAATAATCTGTTTGTGCTGCTGGGACGCCATAGCGTTAACGCCAATCGTTTGTTTACGCGCGACATGAAGAGACAGGCGATTCAGTTCAGTGTGATGATCCTGAAGCATTTTCCTACATAGTCAACATGTAGATGCTTTATCTATAGCGCTCTGGCTGACACACAGCTTAAAAAAATTATAATTTCAGATTAACATTTGGACATAATTTTTATCTTTACATAAGAATAATTACGCTAAAATTTTTACTGCATTCCCTGCTTTTTTTTGTCTTTCCTTTTGTCCATTTTTCTGTTGGCCGGGGGTTAAACGAGCCGATTAGATTTCCCCCCTATTGTGACCTCACATAAGAAGATCCTTTCCTCCCGTCTTGTTTCTCAGCTCTACTTACTGTTCTCTAGGAGACATCGTGGCTCTGCAGTAGATCATTTGGAGAAGGAGGCAGAGGTGTTGATGCGTTTTGTTTTTTTGTTTTTATCTGAAGAGTATTTCAGTTGAGGGTTACGAGCACAAAGAGCTCTGAGAGCTGTGTTAAGATGTGTTGTTAAAAGAATAGTAAAATATGGAACATTTAATATTCTACTCTGTAGATTGGCTAAATGATGTCATGAAAGTCACTGTCACATTTTCCTTAGAATTATAACAATAGCTACAATTACCTAAAATAACACGTCTATCGGTTCATTTATAAGATTCATTAACTGTGTCTTCGTTCCAGCGCTCACGAAACTCGCGCTCTTGTTTTTTTTCTTGTGATTCTACAGAGTTTTATCTTCTTTTGATGATGGAAGTCTTTTGGCAGGTTTGCACTTGCTTTTGTACCCAAAAAAATAGTGAATAAATATAAAAAGAAATAATAAAAAAGAAATCCAAGACATTAAATAAAAGTAACCAAAATTACTCAGAAGTTTTAAATGAAAATGTGAACGTTTATATAAACAATAACACAAGTAGGGCTGCATGATTTGATTAAAATATATATTACATATATATATATATATATTTATTTATTTTTTGACACTGCTATTAAACATACCATTTTGTATTCTACTGTATTTCTCTGCGCTAACAACAAATCACTGGACAAATGATCTTATTAAAAAAATGTTTTGCAATATTTGAAGTATTTAAAAAAATTATAAAAACCTTAAATTACTAAAAACTCTACAAAAATTCTGTAATAAGTTAAAGTATTTAAATAATCATTAGAATAATTACACAGGTCCGGCGCTTTCCGTAAAGGCCGTTACTGTTTCCGTAGTAACAGCTAATCCACAGCTATGTGTACGCCAGACGATTCAGATAAAAAGGTTTTTTTTTGTTTGTTTATTTAGCATTGATGGAAGGAGACGTCGGTTTCAGTGCTTTGTAACAGGTTAAACGTGACGAGAGCTTTCCGGCTGCTCTGTAACGTGTAACGTGAACGTTTGTGTGTACATCTGCTATATCATAACTGACAACATGCGCTAGCGTTCCACAACACTGACGCAGATAAAGTTCGACACGAGACGTCCACAGTCTCTGGTGGTCTCTTTTTCCTAAGAAACCTCACCACTGAATGTTTTTATTCCTTAAAATAAGAGTGCGTCCAGGTGCTGTGTGACCTTGAATCCTTATAATTTGAATTAAATGGTAATTTCCACGTGGTAATCCTGCCATTTGCATTGAATCGGCCATTTAAATTTCTTCATTCTGCCCACGCCTTTTTATCCAAAGCGAACAGAGTGCGGCAAGGATCCTGAGTGAGGACGCTGGATAAGCACACTGGCTCGTATCTGCTCTGATCCTGCTCCGTGTCTGTTAGAGCGGTTAGGGTCTGGTTATCAAAACATGCTGAAAGCACATAAAAGTCCTCTGCCTGCCTCAGAACAGATACTCTAGGAAAGTTGAAACAAAAGTAAAAAACGCACACAGATACACACACACGCCTACACGATAAGCAAGGAAAAGCGACGCAAATCTATGCAGCGGAAAATACAAATACGTCTTTTACTTCTATTTGTGCGTGAAGCTTTGTTTGGAATTGCATTCCGTGGCTTGAACCTGTGTGTGAGCTTTCGATAAAAACATTTTTAATGATCGGGTGGAGAAATGAAAATAGACGAGGGGCGTTCGATGGATAACTTGCTGTCGACTTGCGGAAGAGGCGCGTCTGTCTGTGGGAACTGTACACACGATCACTGGCATTTCCACACGTTTGGGTCATTAAAGGGGTTCCTGGGAGGCCGGTATTTCAGATACGAATCAGGCAGTCCGATCATGGCTCCAGCCTACTGAGAAAACCTCTCTAATCTTTATGGCATCCAAGCAGTAGTGAAACTGGTATAAGTGCATTAATATATATATACACAGCATGCGCCGAGATAGAGTACTCAAACTCGCGCATTTAAAAATAGTCGACTTGGCATAGCTCTAGCTCTAGCGGGTCTCACGACAAAGGGATAAAGGGATAGTTGAGCATCAAGTAACAGTTGTGCTGTCCATCCTTACGAAATTTCACCGTTATGATAGCATAGTGTGTCCACATTACGCGAGCACGTTGTCTCCTCGTCCACATACCGCGGTAAATCACCAAGCTAATAGTGTGTTCTTTTATCAGAAATAAACCAACGAGGTGATAGTTTGTTTTTAGGTCAGTACTGAAAGTTTGAATATTGTTTAAGTATTGTTTGAATTTGAACCATGAGCCTTGAAATCCATGGAATACGTCTTTAGGTTCCGTGTCATTTCTCATCTCCCACAAATCCCTTCAGCGTTTGTTGATCAAACTGGTCTCATGTTGCATAATGAAAGAAATACCCAACATGTGCAATGCAACTTCCTGTCAGCTAGTTTACACTTCCTTTTACACTCGTACCTTAACCAGGCTTCGCTTTCGAAACACCCTGTAACTACGGTACGAGGTCAGAAAGAATTTATATGTTCCCTAATTATATATATATAAACTATGAAGCCATGACGCGCGCACTGACCCTCGCTAATGAGCAGAATTATAAACTATTCAATGGCATATCGTTATGTCTAGTGACATGAAAAGACTTTTAATGAAGATAAGTGACCTGAACTTGACGACCTAATGTAGGAGCTCGGAAAAATTATTTCAACATGCGACAGGCCTTAAGCTGACAGGGAGAGAGGGGAGCAGGACACAGGGCTGGGGCATGGGATGTGACCATCACACACGTAACACACACTCCCACCAATATCACATCTGTAGTATTTGAAGGTCATGTGACAAACACCCGGCTTCATAAGAACTCGCTTTCCTTGAAGGAAGTAAAAGTAATAATGAAACTGTAAATAATCCATGACCAAAAAAAAAAAAAAAAAAAAAAAACTTTTCTCTCAGTACAAACCAGAGAGTTTACTGGATGATATTTTTATTTTTTTTGATAACTGGAGTTTTTTTGTTTTTTTAAATAAACTAGAGTTTTCTTCCAAGTTAACAAAGTTTAAGTTAATCTGCGGGTTTTCTTTTTAGTTAGCTGAACGTTTTTTAGTTGAAAAGAGAAAAAATTTTTATTGATCAATTCATGTCTGTTAAGTTAACTTTGTTTAGTAGAACTTTTAGTTAACTGGAAGTTATCATTGTTGTGTTTTTGGTTAACTAGGAGGTTGTTTGTTATTTTTAGTTGAATAGTATGTTTTTTACTTAACAGGAAGTTTTCAGGTTTTTTTAGCAAGTTTTATTCATAGTTAATTGGATGTAAGTTTTAGTTCCTTAACATAATGTGAATTTCCACCTGTAAACTGTTAGATATCTTTACTTTTAAACCAATAGAAAAAAAAGTTTATGTTTATGTACATCATTTGACATATTTGTCTTTTTGAAGGTTTGTTTATGAACTATAAATAACATATTAAAAAATATATGTTTAAAGTACAAACGCTTCTTGACTTTTTACAATTATGCTACATCCTCATAAAATCTATAACGTGTGAAAAAAATTCTGAATTCTAAAATGCAGTTAACACACCTAACCTTCTGACTGTACCACCTTAGCCTTGAACACATACACTAGCCGAAATGCTTAAACACTAAATGCTCAAATATAAGAAATCATAAATTTCACCAACACCGCTTAGATATTCAGTCTTCAGTCGAAGCCTAAACAGTCATGCTGTGTAAGTGAAGGTCAGGAATTGAAGTTGCCTGTGACACTGATGTCGGAGCCAAAATTTTCTTAACCATTTTAGAAGATTTTAGATTTACATTTTAAATTGTAAGGTCAACCTGGATTTAAACTATACAACCGGTGGTGAAGTTGCATGCAAAGTAAATGTCCAGGAAAGCCTGCAGCCTGCGAGACTCTAGATCTAATAGAAAAATATCGACTTAATCAGACAATTCAAGTCACAATCTTTCAACTGCTTCCAGTAAAACACTAAACTCATTTAAAATTCCTTTTTTTACTTCCCTCCCTTCCGACCTCGTCCTTCAGGCGATTCCACAACTGACTCCCTAACTCCGAGGTCATCGACCCCATAGCCATTTTTCCTCTGGTCTACTCATTCTCATTGCTATTCTTTAAGTTTGATCGTACGTGTAATGGAGTTAAATTGTTTTAGCGCATGTCGAGGTTGAGTTCTGCGTCTGATTTGAGTTATACATGTGAGGAGTTATACACGTGTAAGGAGTAGCAAATCGACTCTCAAACGCACATATGTTGCTCTTTAAAATTCACTGTGAAAGCTGTATCGAATATTGAGCTGACTTTCTTCCGTCAGAGATTTAGACCTACGAAGAGAGCGCGCCCGTCATAATTACAACTTGGGACTTATATATAAACCGAGTTGACGGTGTGTCACATCTGTACGTCATGTCTACACGAGATAAGATTTAAGTGATAATTACACAATTCTTTTTTTTTTCTATTTCTTAGCAGTAAGACAAAAAACACATTCTTTTTGACAATATTACACAACAACGAAAGAAAAATCCACCACATGAACACGAAGGCAACATTAATCCTGGTTACGGTGAGAATACCTCACCTGACACAGAGAATATCTCTGGGGCACACTGGCGATGAGGCGAGAATGGGACTCCAGTCTATCATAGGTACACACCATACACACCTGGGGCAAATTTAACAGGGATGGGAATCAATCAGGGACCAGTTGATAAGATGATATCACGATACCTAGGTGCTGAGTCGATTTGTATTGTGATTCTCCAAGCATCATGATTTTATACATAATTCTGATTCAATATCATTTTTTTCTGTTTTTTTTTTTTTTTTTTAAAGTTCGCCCCATCATCCGGAGATTGCAAGTTTGAAAAGCAAGCAGAAGTAGCGGATAGCGCTATCCACCTAAACTTAGGGAGAAAATTTTTAAAAAATAATAAATTTTCCTTCCATCTCTAAAATCTTGAGTGTCACTAAGCTCCATACTATGGGATGATTATAACTTTTTTTTTTTTTAAACCTGAAGAAGAAAATTCCACACAAACAACCCAAGAGATTTCGGACAGATGCTGAAAGAGACGTGTGTTAGTCTCAAACGCGATGCCGTAAAAAGATGTTTCTTTCTCATCCTCCGAGGACGTGTCCCGGCCACACAAATGTGTAAGATAAACACCGGATGATACTTTGCCTGTGAAATTAATTACCAAACAACAACAACCTACAACCTAGGATGGCTTTGTGTTCTTGTTACAGCTTTCCTGGGGACTCGGCGTGTGACGTGTAAAGCTCCAATGCTCCATCTTTAACAACAAAGCCATGCCAAGTGCATTTCACACCTCTGAGGGGGAAGGAAAGGAAGAGGGGAGAAAAAAAAAAACCCCACACAGTAAGGGGGTTGAGTGAAGCACCAAAGTCACTTTTTTTTTTTTGGCAAGGAAGCTACCGATAAAACTTGTATCACTTTTTCTTGTACATGAGCTTTAATTTAATCAGTGATATCATTTCAGGTTGAAGCCCATGTACATGTCTGCCTTGTCCTTCTGTACGGTAGAACTCTCTGCCTAACTTAAGACATAAAAATTTTATTTTGTAAGGTTGAGTATCTTTACACCAAGTTGTACTTCTTTTATCATCAACCAAATACACTCTCTGTTCGGTAATCGGAGAGTGAACCACAGATGAGGAAGCGAAAAAGTAGATTGGATAAAGATGAGGTTTTTTTTTTCTCTTAAAATTACTCCAGCACGTTAAAAATTCACTTACACCATTTCAGCGGTTATTTCAGAAATGAAAATCTTATCTAATTCCAGCAAAAATATTCAGTTTCAATATCAAATTCAATATTTAATTAATAGCTATTGGTGCAGGTGTTTGTTTACATTACGCAAGTAGCTTTACGCAACATTTCGATGTCACTTATGGCGCAGGTTTAACTTTAGGCAGATATTTAACTACAGTACTGCCAAAGTTTCATTAAATTCAAGTTGTGTGATGCTGTAAGAAAAATCTGTCTGGACAGACAAACAGACTGGATTCGGGTTCGGGTTACGTATGAGACGTAAAGATATCATTGAAAGAGCGACTTCTGACCAACATACAGACAAAACCTCTCTTTTATTTAAATAAATGAATAAAGTTCACGTGAACTCATGCATTTTATCTGATGTATAAATGAAAAGAATGAAAGATCAGATCACAGGTGAAGATAAATCAGAACACAATTCACAAAAAGTTCACAAACACTCTCCTAATGTTAGTGAATGTCTTTTAATTAGACTTTAAACCAGCACTCACATGCACTCTCTAATCCACAGCGACTACACACACTCCCCCACTCCCACTCTCTCGCGCGCTCACTCCCACTCTCTCGCGCGCTCACTCCCACTCTCTCGCGCGCTCACTCCCACTCTCTCGCGCGCTCACTCCCACTC
>JAOVVA010000001.1:31792772-31813202 GCA_028565275.1 Leiocassis micropogon
ATATTATATTATAAAAATTTGGTGCTGGAAAATAAGTCTTGATGTGGCCAGTAGAGGGCACTCTAAGCCCTCTCAAAGCCAATTTAAACCCTGACAGCTGGGTTGAGTGGCATCAACACCATAACCAGGTTAAAATATTTTCTTTTACATGTAATTATAGTTCAGCTGTAGATCACTTGTCACTTGCCGCCACATTAAGCACTAAAAGTGGAGTCTGTAGGGCGATTGTAATCTGATATTTGACTGTCACAGGTACAGTGCAAACTGGAAAAAGCTGTTTCCTTTGCTCTCCCATGCTGGCTTCTCTGCTGAGGCTGACTCTGTTCTCATGGTCATCTGATAACATCTGATAAGCAGCATGTAGACTCGCTGACACTGAACACAGCCAGAAAAGAAAAATGAAAAGTAAAATATTTATAACAAGAGAAATCTTCCTACTTACAACATTCAAAACAATCTAATAAAGTATGTTAGGATATCACTAGGCTTATCAGTAGACTCAAATCACTGTGCTTGACCTGCCCCTGACCTCTATTGGGGTTTGCAGTATTACACTTAAGTGCCATATATTATTTCTGTCACATTTCATTTATACTGTAGTTTCTATGGCAACATCATTCACAGCGATTTATACAGCACATGAGCTACAATATCTGAGGCTAATAAACAAATATAAAACAAGCTTCTCTTTAAGAAAGACTAATGTAGAAATGGACGATGGACGTTCAAGTCCGGTTATGAATTTTCTACTGAATGAAGGTGTAATATTGAAAGAGTGGACCTCATACCTGGGTGTTCATCTGAACTGGACAGACAACACAGGCGCAACTCATAGAAAAGGACAGAGCAGACTCTTTCTGCTGAGGAGACTAAGGTTTTTTATTTGGAGTGCAGGGAGCATTAATGAAGACCTTTTTGGACTCTGTGGTGGCCTCAGCCATCTTCTTTGGAGTGATCTGCTGGTGCAGCACCATCTCTACTGCAGACAAGAAGACTGGACAAGCTGATTGAAACAGTTTCATCTCTGAGCAGCTCCATCAGTGACAGACTGTTACATCCTATGTGTGTGTGAAGAAGCGATAACGAAGGTCTTTTCTCCCTGCTGCTATTAGACTGTACAATCAGAGTACAATAACAATAACAACTGTGCAATATTACCTAGTGCAATTCGTTTGAAAGTGTAACGAGTGTGCTATTGTATTGTTTTTCTTCTTTTTTTTGTATTTATACACTGTACTGTCCCTAATTTTAGTATTAGGGACTATATTTGCACATTTTTCTTTCCTGCTGTAACATAGAAATTTCTCCCTGTGGGACAATTAAAGGTATCTTATCTTATCTTATCTTCTCTTATCTTAAAGCCGATTGACATTTACAGAAGATTTCAAGCACAGTACGGTGAGACTCTTAGCCACAGTAATACAGGCTGTATGTCCGTTAATGACAATCCTGCAATCCGTCCTCGTGAACATTTAGGGAGTGGAATGCCTGGTTATTATAAATCACACAATCGTTCACCAACACTACTAGTACATTACAGAAACTCGGCTGAGAGTCATTGCCACACCAACCGTACAGTCCTGACCGTGCTCTAAGCCATTTCCACATGTTTGGGTCACTACAGGAATTCCTGGGAGGCCAGCGTTTCAGATGTGAAGCAGGCAGACTGATCATGGCTCTGGCGTACTGAGCAAACTTCCTACCTTGATGGTATACAAGCGCTAGTGAAACACTGGGATAAGTGCATTAGTGTAGCAGGTGATTATATAGAGAAATAAAGGGAGTTTTTACTCTCATAACTGTGTTTAACTGTGTATTCTGAACAATCACGAGTCCTGACTTGACTTGAACATTCTTTGTATGTATTATTTGTGACCTCGTCACTTTAATTTCCAAGCTTAAAGACATATCCATAATGATAACTGAACACTTTGAGGGAAGTTACGGATTATGAATTATGAACTACGATTACATGCAGACATGAACAGCAGCGAAGAAAGTAAAAAGTAAAAGAAGTAAAAAGAAACAGTTAAGTATTTAGTATAGAGCTGAGAATATATCTACTCGAGGTAAAGTCAAGATCACTCATTGTCTATACCGGTTTATCCTGTATACAGGGTCTCAGGGGGGCTAGAGCCTATCCCAGGAGACTTCACAAGGCACACGCATGCACACACTCACTACAGGCAACGTGGGAACGCCAGTTTGCCTAATCTGCATGTGTTTGGACTGTAGGAGGAAACCAGAGTATCCGGAGGAAACCCACCAAGCACAAGGAGATCTGAGGCAAGAATTGAACCCAGAGGTGTAAGGCAACAGTGCTAACCACTACGCCATTGTGCCATCTTTAATGTAAGTACAAGATGTACTTAAGTATTTAACAGTACGACAGGTGATATCGTTAACATAATTTAAATATTTTTACCTGATTAACTTGTTCCTTATCATGCTAGCTCACTAAGAAACCGCTTATAAGGAAAATATTCCACAAACTCACTGTTTAGATGAAGTTCGATGACTTTTTAAATAAATCAAATAAAAAAATAGCAAAAGAAAAGTGACAAGCTATTTAATTTTAACTAGCTTAATTACAAACATGCCTAGCTAGCTTATTTAATAAACTACTTATTTAATTAAATGCTTATTTAATAAAATACTAAACTTGTCTGGCTATCCAATTTCAACTAAATAATTGCAAAACAAAACGCTAGCTAATATAAAAGCTGATTTACAAATCTTGATATCGAAGGTCTTTTCTCCCTGCTGCTATTAACCAGCTGAATTAAAGGTGATTTAACTAACCTAACTAGCAAGCTAATTTAACCTGATACATTTTAAATTCGGTAAAAAAAATACAAAAGGTCTCAGGTACCTGGTTACCTATACAAGCTAAATTCCACAATTTCAAAATTAGCTAAATCTTATTTACTAAAACTGGAACACAAAATTAATTAAATCAAATAAAAAATTATTTAGCTAGCTAATTTTATAACAAAAAAAAGACCAAACCTAGCAAGCTAGTGTAGCTAGTGGCCGAATTCTAAAAACAAAATTAATTAATTAAAAAAAAAATTTGTTAAAGTGTAAGTAAATACAGTTGAACCTTGGATCGCGAGTAACTCAATTTTAACTTGTTAAACGACCAAAGTCTTGATATAGAAGTACTGTAGCACATATGCGCTTATGTCTGCTAAGCGTCATGTGACCACGGCTGAGCCAATGGTTCTTCTATCTCTCGTGCGCACTGTGGGATTGTGGGTAATTGTCTCCCATGCTCAGTCTCGGTGCGCGTGCATCATTCGTCAACATCACGTGTGCGAAAGTCAGCCTACACAGTAGCCCCCCTGCTTCTGCTCTCGTCTAACAGGAGTCACGATTCTTTTCAAAGGTAAAGTGCAGGTTAATTTGCTTTATTTTTACTTCATGTTTTGTATTAATTATTTTATATGGATATTTTGGGGTTGTGGAACAAATCATCAACGTTTTCATAATTTCTTATGGGGGAAATTCGCTTTAATCTACGGGTGCTTTGATATACAAGCACGCCTCCGGAACGAATTGTGCTCGCAATCCAAGGATTGATGGTATACTGTACTTTCTTTTTTAAAATGGATGACAAATTTTAAGACTGATATTTAACTTTTTCTTGAGAGGCAGATGAGAAATCTCCTCATATGTGAATCAGTAACTTTAATAAAGTAGACAACTGGTGAAGAAAATGTAGAATTCTTTCAGTATTAATTAAAATTCCAACTCCGCCAATACAGAACTAAAGTGCAGTAACAAGTTATTCAAATCCCAGTTTGTTTCCAATTAGTGGTTATTGTGCAGGATGTGAAATGTGTGTGTGTGTGTGTGTGTGTGTGTGTGTTTATGTGTGTGTGGTGTCTTGTTGCATTAGTGTAAAAGTGTATGTGTGTGTGTGTGTGTATTAGAAGAGGGAGGGACTTTTTTGCAGGGACACAATACTGGTGTTTGTGTAACAGCCCTTGTGTAGCGTCTGGCTCTGTCGGCTGCCCCTCCCTCTCTCTCTCTCTCTCTCTCTCTCTCTCTCTTTCTCTTTCTCTCTCTCACTCGGTTATGGTTTCTGCACACATTACTTCTTAAAGTGAGCGAAAGACAAGTGGAAAGCTTCATCCCAGTCTGGCTAGAAGGACCAATAGCAGGTAAGATCACAACAATCATCACACAAATGTAGTGATGATGAAACAGACTGCTGTGTTTGTGTGGTGAGGAAAGTTTTGTGTGCAGGGAGAAAAAAAAGAGAGAGAGAGAGAGAGAGAGAGAGAGAGATGGGAGAGAGCAGAGAGTTAAAGAGTGGGAGAGATAGATAGAGAGAAAGTAAGTGAGTGAGATTGAGATGGAGGCAGAAAGGGGCGAGAAAAAGAGAGCAGGATTGAGCGAGGAAGGGTAAGAGAGGAGGGAATGGGAGTAAGAGATAGAAAGGAAGAGAGGGGAAGAGATAAGAAAAGGGAGAAAGGGTGAGAGAGAAAGAGAGAGAAGGATTGATATAGAGAGGAAGGGAGGGAGGGAGAGACAGAGAGAGCAGAAAAGAGGGAAGAAGAAAAAGAGGGTGAAAGGGAGCAAAAAGAGAGGGAGCAAGAGAGAGATAGAGAGGGAGGGAGAGAAAGGGGGGAGTGACCGAGAGAGAGAGAGAGAGAGAGAGAGAGAGATTACTGTGTGATTTGGCACCCAATGAGGTCGAAAGAAATCTGTCTCTGAGAGAGTGAAGAGAAAAGGCATGCCTAGAATGATACCAGGATCCGTACAAAGGAGAGGAGCGACTGGAAAAAACTGATTGAATTGTCTTCATGTTAAAATAGAGCAAAAGAGAGAGAGAATCAGAAAGACTTAAAGAAAAAGAGATAGAGAGACACTTCAAACTAGGTGAGTGTACAGATCAACATACAGTAGAGTGCTGGGGTGAAGTGTAAAGCAGGATGTGTTGAAGATTTGTGAAGGTCGGAAAAGTAGAGCAGAGGTGAAGGGATTAGAAGAGAGTAGTTAATTTATGACAGGAGAAAAGACAAAAAGAGAAAGACAAGTGAAAAGAAGGACATGGATACGGGAAAAAAAGAAACAACAATATCAGTAATGTAGAAGATTATAGACATCAGGAGAATATTATTTTTATGGTTAGGAGGACAAACTGATAAAGCAAGAAATAAGGCAAGAAATTCAAAATAATATAGTAATAATAATAATAATAATAATAATAATAATAATAATAATAAAAACATTAAAAAAAACATAAACAAGTCTTATCTTGTTAAATATGACATTTCGAGTGTGTCCTTCTCCCTGCCATCATCTCGACCTGCTATTGGTTGACAGGAAGCCGGCGTCGTTGGTAAGCTCCTCGTGTGTGTGCTCGCCTTTTCCTGCTAATTCAGGAGGTCATAAACCTTTTAGAAGATTAAAGCGACTTTAAAGAGGTCTTTTGTTGGCTACCGCTTTCAGATCAATCAGTGTGTCGAGTGGGTGAGCATTTCTATGGATTTTCCATCATGAAAGACTCGAGGGATAATATGATGGGAATTAAATGTGACGAGTAAAACACTTCAGGGCATGCTGTTACAGGAAAACAATCAGTGCTGAAGCGGTGTGACAGGCCAGGGTAAAGGTGGATTACTGTTCATACCCTGACATTTGGTGATTTTATTTTATTTTTTATTATTATTATTTTTTAATAATAGCACTTTTAATTTTTTTAAAGCAGAGAAATCGGTTTATCTGTTTATTGTTGCATTTAACCCTTCAAAATGATAATTATATAAATATTAATTATTTAAAAGACAATAATATCCATGTTTGTTGACTTTTTCTTAATATGAAAAAAAAAGAATTGATTGTTCATATGTAATGAGGCTACGAGTTTATAAGAATTTAACCATAAAACATTATCAATGCAATTGTTTGTAGAAACTGTGCATTAATAATAATAATAATAATAATAATAATAATAATAAGCAAAGCCCATAACATTCTGCATTAATAGCATAAATATTGTGGCACTTACACAAACCGAGTTATTCCTGTTATCACTTACACTATCTTACAGCAGCAGTTTGTGTTATCAAACTATCGTCATTCCTCCACTTTGTCTTTTGGTGTTAATTAAACAGAAAATAATACAGCTCATCATGCTTGTTGCATGTTCTCCCAGTGCTTAGTGGGTTTCCTCTGGGAAAAACCTCGATTTATAACACAGTGCTGACACTGGAGACTCCTTCTGCCATATGGTCTCTTTAGCCTAGGTTTATGTGGTGAGTCCATGCAAACAAGGTCCTGCAAATTAGTTGTTACCATGAGAACAAGAATTCCCTCATAGCCGGAATGACTGCCAGATCTGCTGTAATAGAAAGTTAACAAACAGCTCTCAGTTATGTTTACAACATTTGGCAGCTTTGGGGCAAGTGGTAGCTTAGAGGGCTAAGGCACTGAGTTACTGACCGGAATGTCAGCGGTTTGAGTCCCAGCTTCATCAGGTTGCCATTGACGGGCCCTTGAGCAAGACCCTTAAACACTATCTGATTCAGAGGTACTGTATCATGGCTGACCTTATGCTCTGACCTCAGTTATGCTGGGATATGCGAAGAAAGAATTACACTATACCATGTACCACTATACCATGGTATAGTCTTTGGGCAGCAGATCAAACAATACTGTTTTTAAAGCTTAGCACTATTGACTCTTGATTTAAAAAAAAACAACAACACATATTTGTGAACATATTCTGTATCGATTTGTTAGTGTTGAAGAGGACACTGAGTCGATCCCCGGTGTTTTGTAAGAATGAGCTTAAATCTGTGATCACTCTGGAAATCTACAGCATCACAGAGACACTTAAGCACTTTAAAACCTGTTCTTACAGGTACTCAGGAGATGAAGAGGATTTCCACACACACTTCCTAAACCACTTGCATACATACGTGATAGCGTGTGTGTGTGTGTGTGTGTGTGTGCGTAGGATTCTTTCAGCACCACCTACCAAAAGGTCAGTTCTAACACCTTGGACTCAGGGTGTGAAAGGATGCCAGAACAGAAGGTTAGGTAAGTCTTTATTTATTTATTTATTTATTATTCATTTAAAATAAATATTCAAATATGTTTGTTCTTTTGTACAGGATAAAGGAAGAAGAGTGTAGATTTATCAGGATATTCTTTAAACAAGCAGAATTATTCTAATGATTCCTGATTCTTTGATCCTTATTCCCAGCCTCCCTGCTAAGCTGATTAACGGAGGCGTGGCCGGGCTGGTGGGCGTGACCTGCGTGTTCCCCATTGATCTTGCTAAGACCCGCCTCCAGAATCAGCAGGGTGCCCGTGTCTACAGTGGGATGTAAGTTGCAAAGCTGCAAAGAGGGTGTTGGAGACTTGTCTCCAGTCTGTGTGCATTGTGTTGGCATGTGTTCCCCTTGGTTTTTGGGTTTCCTCCCAGAGTCCAGAGACGGGTATTCTAGGCTGGTTGGTGTTTCCAGGTTGCCCGTAATGACTATGTGTGCGCTTATGTCCTGCAATGTATTGGCACCCCGTTCAGGGTGAACCCCACCTTGTTCCCCGCGATACCCTCCAGGACCAACCTCTTATTATTATTATTATTATTATTATATTTTCACCAGATCTTCACCAGTCAGATCTTACATAACTGTAGTCTAGAGGAATTCGCTTCACTTCCAGTCAAACCGTTTGGACTCATTATCATTCCGCATACTGCACTGGAAAATGAGGTATAGCGAGCAAGCGACCTTTCAGCTCTACGTTACCCAAATGTGTTGAACAAAACAAGCAGAGAGTTTAGCCGTCTTACATCGCGAATAAGGGACAGATGATGTTTAGAAAAAAAGACCATGGCTGGAGTGTGTGCCATCTTTGGACTTCTTCCTTCCTTCCTTTTTACCGAATGCCAGTGAAGGTCTCAGAGGGTTTCTTCATCGAGAGTCGACAAAAATTTGAGAGAGAGCGCGCTATGGAAATTAAGCTCCCTCATTTGCACAGATCAGAGAGCAGGTCATGTGACGTCCTCTGATAGGCGAAGTCTGAGAAATTTGAATTTGTGTCCTCACGGAATAGACAGATTCAAATTTCTTGGAGTCGACATAAGAGAGGACGGCACCTGGACTCCTCACAAATCTCCTCAGTAAAAGCCGCATCAAACTCTCGAGGGGCGTTCAAATCAAAGCGGGACTTTTAATTGTACGGAATAACAGAACTCAGTTATGAGAGTAAAAAAAACCTCCCTTTATTTCTCTATATAATCACCTGCTAATGCACTTATCCCAGTGTTTCACTAGTGCTTGGATACCATCAAGGTAGAAAGTTTTCTCAATACTTCTGAATACATTTTCTGAAACTCTGGCCTCCCAGGAACTCCTTTAAAGGCCCAAACATGTGGAAATGGCTTGGAGAGAGGTCAGGACTGTATGGGGGAAATAACTCCTAGCCGAGTTCCTGTAATGTGTAGATGTATAGATGTACATTCTAAAGATCTCAGATTTTCCCACATTAAGAGTTTAAACTTTTTTAATTACCTGTGCAACTGTTAATATCTGGAATATTGCTAAGACAAACAGCGCCATCATATCTCGACTAGAAACGTAGGTCTGTCCTCGGATAGCTCAACACTAGCGCTTGATGTTGCATTTCGGTGCTTTAAAACTGCCCAACTGCCCCTTTAAAAGCTGAGGACAGACAGTGCATGTGGGAAACATTAATGTGTGTTTATATCCTGAGTGGACGCCTGGGCGGAGGTCTGTTCTGGTAGAGATTAACATCATGTGACTTCTGCTATGACTCAGACAGACATGAAATCTGCTTTGATGTCCAAATTAAACTTTTTTATTCGTATTTTTTGGTCTGTTTTTGATTTGCGTGTGTGTGTGTGTGTGTTTTTGTGGTATCTTTGTCCCTCCTCATTCACTTACATAAGAGGTGAATACCTCCGCCAGCCGAGAGGAAAAGGCTCGCTGCCATGTTCTGTCGAGCCACTTTTTCCAGCATGGGTCTAAAAGAAAGGGATTTTTTTTCCCCCTTCGGTGCTGTGATTCACTGGGAGCTCTGAGTCACATGTCCGTTTATGGTCCTTTATTTAAAACTGGGTTAGAGGAGTGGTCCTGGTGAATACCAAACAGAGATTCTACGCATAATCTTTCAAAAAAAAAAATTCGTTCATATCAATTATTCATTTTCTTTGCACTTACAATCATTTAGTCGTTTATGGATTCAGTTATTCATGTTAATGCATATAGTGTAAAAGAAGGCAAAGTGATTAGAAAAGTGAAAACTGGAATCGAGCACCCACAAAACACACACTGGAGGAGGTTTCATGGGTTGAGAAAATATAATGCAAACTGAGCGAGCTGTCAAAGTAGCTAACTGCCTCACTGTATAACACATTTGTCAACTGTAATCCTCAGATTGTTTTAGTTTTTAAAATTTGTGTTAATGTGGTTTCTTTTCTTCCTTTATTTTCTGAAAAGTGAGCAACTGTAACAGGGCAAAGTAATTTCACAAGGCGACAGTGCTAACCACTAAGCCACTGTGCTGCCTTTTCTCATCTCACTCATCGTCTACTGTATATTGCTTTATCCTGTATGCAGGGTCGCGGGGTTCCTGGAGTCTATCACAGGAGACTTAGAGCTCGAGCTAAGATACACTCTGGACGGGGTGCCAATCCATCACAGGGCACAAACATATACACCGTCATTCACACACTACGGGAACGCAGATTAGTCTAAGCTGCATGTCATTGGACTGTGGGAGGAAACCGGAGCACCCAGAGGAAACCCAACAAGCACGGGGAGAACATGCAAACTCCATGCACACAGACCCCGAGGCAGGAATCAAACTTTTGACCCTGGAGGTGTGAGGCGACAGCGCTAACCACTGAGCCATCGTGCCCCCTTATCTAATTTTACTAATTCACCATTTTTAAGCATAAATTTCTTGTTCTGTTGGCAGATAATTTTGCTATAAAGCATTTATTTCTTAAATGAAAAAGAAAAAAAATCTGCCAATAGAACAAGAAATTTAGGCCAAAAAATTTGAAAAACGAATGTCTAGAAGTATAAAATGAGTACTGCTTGTCATTAAAGTAAGGAATAAAACATGATGTTTACTTATATTTTCTTTATAAAAAAAATAAAAAAAACCTAAACATTTTATAAAAGTGTCCAACATGCAGATTCCTTTGTATGAGCATTTTTTTTGTGTGTAAAGCACAACAGCACAAGCAATAAGTATCAAAGGAAAGCAATGTAGAGAAGTAAGAAGCAAGGCTGGGGCTGATTTGTTTCAAACTCAGACTGCAGATTCTTAAATTGTATTAGTGACAGTCGTGTCAGGTGGTTATGTGCAGTGACACGCCCTGTTGATCTGATCACCCGGAGCATATCGTGAGCACTGAAGTACCGGGTACAATGAGATGTACAAACGTTTAAAGGAACACAACACATGAGAGCAGGGGACAGCGGTACACTATTATCTGTATTTTTATTTATTTATTTATTTTTATTAAACTATAATTATATAGGGCTCAGGATTGTGCAGTGTAGAATAATGTATCCTTTTTTTTAGCATAAAGAAGGCAATACGATGAACTGAATTTTAGTTAATTTAACCAACTATAATGTACAAACAAGACTGAGAATAAAAATTAGTCACAATAGGTCACATAGGCAAAGAAATAGCACAGATAAACATGATCACATTTTTTTTCGGTTGTTTTTATGACCATAATAATAATAATACAAATAATAATAATTATAATAATAATATGCTCACATTTCTGCGACATCTTTATAATATTCCGGTAGTGGTCAAAATTTAACATGTTATAAAAGTAATGATAACTGTCATGATCATGTCACTGATCATGTTCTACCTGACACATCCGAAAAACCCAAAATTTATATATATAAATATTTCACACTCCAGGATTATTTTCTAATCACACTAACTAAAAAAAAAAATGTGTTTGTTGTGAAGGTTGGACTGTTTGACCAAGACGATTAGGACGGAAGGCTACTTTGGGATGTATCGAGGTACATTTTCCCTGTTATCTCCTACTTATACATAGAAGAAGTTATGAGTCGTGTAAGGAATTAATCACTTGGGGTGTGCTGCACTAGGAAAATAACATGTGTTGAGTAATTAAGCTCAGCTTTTATTCATCACATATACATTAAACCACTATGAAATTATTTATTTAGCATTTTTTTTTTTTTTAGTAGGCTGGGGTCAGAGCGCAGGGTCAACCATTTGAAGCAGACAAGGACCTTAAGGGCCTTGCTCAAAGGCCCAACCTCAGCAACCTGGCCGAGCTTGGGCTTAAACTGTCAACCTCCTGATTAGTAACCGATCGCCGTAATACACTGAGCCACCACCACCACAGAGTTTCATAAAAATTTGTTGCTTTTTTCCTAAAAAGCACATCTCAAAGAAATGAATTTCCTTACACTTTTAAAGTGTTTTATAGTGAGCTGTAAAATAATCTTTGTTAAACTTTCACACTTGTTTTCTTTCATGTTCTGCACTCTCACATCACATGATGACTCTTCCAGGTGCTGCGGTCAATCTCACCCTCGTAACTCCGGAGAAAGCGATCAAACTTGCAGCCAATGACGTCTTCAGACAGCAGCTCTCCAAGGACGGGTTTGTCCTCCTTCAAACACGGATTGTTACAGAACAGGCATTGATTTATTCATTGTTTAAAGATCTCCTTACCGTTTCACATGTTTGTGTGGTTTAAAGGAAGTTACCGTTATGGGGCGAGATCCTGGCCGGCTGTGGGGCTGGAACCTGTCAGGTGGTGGTCACAACCCCGATGGAGATGCTGAAAATACAGCTGCAGGACGCCGGAAGGCTGGGTGAGTCAGGGGCTTATTAAGCTTGTCGGCCAAAACATAGTAGATTCATAGATTTTTTGATGTTATACATATAATACAGAAAATATGTGTGAGCCAAAGAAGCTACTTCTGAAGTTTATGCAACATGGAAGTGAGCAGTCTTGCTTTCCTAAAAATTTTAACTTGCTAACTTCAGCTAAAGATGTTCCCCAAAAATGGCCATTTTTCAGAGTTATACTGTCCCGCTTCAAACAATAATCATTTAAAATGTAAATTATGCACATTTCTTTATGGGTATTGATACTAAAATTGGTGTAAGCTTCTAGAACCGTATGACCTGTAAAAATTGTGGCTTAAATCTTAAAAAGCAAAACAATAATCCTAACAATTTTGCATAATTCACTTATAATACACTTTTTCAGCTTTATGTCTTTTCATGTGAAATCTAAATTGGCCAAGTTTCATCTGAATGACAGTTGAGACTGTTGAAAGATTTGAATTCAAAAAAGTAACTGACACTATGGACATGAAAGGGCGTGAAACTGTATTTAACAAATGTGTTTCTATTTAACTGATAAAAATATAAATCTGTAGCATATTTACAAGAAAACAAAGCATGGATTGTGATATAAGAAGCATTAAGTATTATGAAAATGGTGTTATCATATCTGAAATTCACTTTTTCACCTACTGTAGATGAGACACTTTTTAGCACCGACACCATGTTTTGGCTGACAGTGAACTCTGCGAGTCGAGTCTATTAAAATATCTACGAAGCACTTACTTATAACTCGTTCCAACGGTTTTATAATTCTTTATGTTCTATATATAATAATTCCTTTTAAGCATTTTTATAAACTCTAAAAATCTCTCATAAAGGTATAAAGGCTCTTAGTATGTTAAGAATATTATGATACATCACTAAGACGTCACTATTTATTATAATGCGCTATAATGTGCTGAACCATTATAACTAATACTGATGTCCATAATTATTAATTTAAGGAAATAATATTTATCATAAATTTCATAATTTTTTCTTGCTATAGTTACTTGGTAAGACATTATTCTATTGCATTTTTACAACATAATATGGAAACCATTAGTCCAGATTCATTAGACGAGCACAAACAGACAGGTTACTGCTATTGTTCAAAACATTTAAAAAAGGCACGATGCAGTAAATAAGCACAGGCATAAATGATTTATGTACAGTATAAGGGCTTCTTAGAAACGGTTATCGTTCAGATATACACTCAATTCATTTCTTCAATGATTGTGCACATTTTTGCATTAAAAAGGAAATACAGATTTTATTTAACTAAAGTAAATATACACAAAGCAAAATAAAATGTAATAGCTAAATAAAATAGCTTTAAATAGATCTCCAAAGTGTTCCTTCATGCATGAACCTAATCTCCGTTCACCGTATCTGTAGTCTTTGTGCGGGAAAAAAACATGAGAGTCTTACGTGTTTTATGATTCGCCTCCACAGCGGCACAGAGATCCGTGTCTGCCTCGGCTCCTGCTGCCTCGCCATCTCTGGAGTCGCCTCATCAAGCGGTGGTGCGACGCTCGGCCACGGCCATAACGCTGGAGCTGCTGAGGACGCAGGGCCTCCGGGGCCTCTACAAGGGCACAGGGGCCACGCTGCTCAGGTCAGACACGCTTCCTTTAACATTTCAGACACATAAACGAAAATTGTAATGAAACTGGATCACAACACCGCCAATTGAATAATAAAATGTAAACGCTACACTTGCTGATTTACAGCTCCAGGGTCCTGCATTCGATCCTGAGTTTGAGTTGCTGTGTGTGTGTGTGTGTGTGTGTATGTTGTGTGTGTAGAGTTTTTGCATACTGTCCCTGCATTTCCATGAGTTCAACTTGCCAGTAAAATACTGTAGATTCCTCTATTGACTATAGCATACAACTAACCATTAGGGTTACTAAAGCTGTTCAGGATAAAGTATTTACTGAACATCAATGAATGAAAAAAAAGTGAATATACAGTACACAGCCCAGCCAAAAAGAAAGTCACGACCTGGGTTTAACTAAGCAAAGATTCTGCCACAGGATAATTACTGCAGTGATTAATACTGTATGTTTCAGCTGGTAAGAAACATATTTTACCCTTACTAATGCAGTGGGGAACATCTTATTTCTTAAACAACCATAAGCTGTGGTCGTGGCAAAGATGGGGAGACAAATTATTGTCCTGCATCAAGGAAATAAAACAACTAAGGAGATTGCTGAAACTACTAACATTGGGTTAAAAACAGTCCAACGCCTTAATAAAACCTGGAAGGATAGTGCTGAAATTTTTTTTCTATTATTAAAGGTTTGGTGAAATCAAATCATTAAAAAAAAACAAAAAAACAGTAGAACCCACCGCTATGTTTAATAGTGAAAGAAGGAGCATTTGCACACACATAATGCGAAGAGAACTCGAGGGATTGGGACTAAACAGCTGTGCAGCCTTAAGACAACCACTTATCATTGAGGCTAAGTGGGAAAAAACAAACGAGGCTTCAGTTTGTTAAAGAATGGACCATGAGCAAGCAACGGAAAAAGCTCATGTGGTCCAGATTTAGGAATTATGTGACTCTGGATGGAAATAAACATTAAGCATAACTTCATTGAAACGATACCACGGGGAATGTTTGCCGTGATCAAAGCAGTGTTTGGCCGGGCAGTGTGGTATACAATACAGTGTGATAGGTGCAGGAAACAAGCGTACTGTAATAATAAGTGGTGGATCGGTGCAATCAATTCAGCTGTAATTGTTACCTCCAAAGTAATAAATGACATTGTATATAAGTCTAAAAATTTTTGCTTATGGTGCAATTTTTGGATATTAGGATGATTTGTTGTGTTGTGTTGTGTTGTGTTGTGTTGTGTTGTGTTGTGTTGAGTTGTCTGCAACGTGTGCTGGGGGGCGAAAACAACAACAACAACAACAACAAAAAATAGTTTAAAGTTTTTTTATCTTATCTTTCCCTTCAGGAACCATATGGGGTGCAAACTTTTGCACTGTAAACTTTCCTTGATCTTGAACCCGGCCTGGCTGATTAAAATCGTCTGATTTCTCTTTCCTCCACTCAGGGATGTGCCGTTCTCCATGATCTATTTCCCTCTGTTCGCCAACTTTAACGCAGTGGGTCGGACGGGAGACCTCGCTCACGAGCGCGCTCCTTTCCTGCAGTCCTTCGCTTCGGGATGCGCGGCCGGCTCGGTGGCAGCCGTGGCCGTCACTCCACTGGACGGTGAGACTCAGAGGATCGACCGCAGTGTGCACACTCTCTCTCTCTGTCTCTCTCTCTCTCTGTCTCGTTCTCTGAGTATAACTTCTTTCATTTTAATCATAAAAAGAAAAAGAAAAAAGTGAGATTAAAACCTAAAAACAAGGAGATTAAACAAGATAAACAGGTTATTTGGAGCAGAGCATAAATAGGCCAAAACGTGGTCATCCTCTACCACGTGATGTGACACCCCTTTATTACGTCCCCTTTGTGCTCATTTACGTTAAAGGAAGTTTATTTAACGACTGTCATAATTATATTGAAAGGAAGTGATTGTGAGAGTATTGTGTAAACCTTTTTTGGACATGTGGGAGCTTGTCTTAAAGCCTGGTTCATGGCAGATGTAGAAGGACAAAAGAGTTTCTTTTTTTTCTTTTTTTTTTTTTTTGAAGTTTTTTACTTGTGAAAGGGTGCATTCAAGCACCTCAACAGCCCAAACCCACAACTCATCAGATCTTCTCAAATAACCTGTAATTTGTCTTACAGGCATGACGTCTTAATGATAACCATTGTACATTGGTTTACAGTGACGCGGCAGTTCATGAACTCACTGTCAGAACTGCAGGACTGTTTAGGCCGATCTGACACACGGAGCCACGAAACACAGCACACATATCTTAAAATGTGCGATGTAACCTTCCACATTGAGATCTTTACCCATGTGATTTCAGGACCATTTACACACGAAGACTCTGCCTGTTAGAGGTTCTGCGTGTCCTTGTGTCTGTCTCGATTCCCTTTGTGTTCTCCGGTTACTTTTGCCCAACTTGGACAGGATGTCCTTCATCCGCCAATCTAAATTGTCTGGCGGATGAAGAAGACGTAAAAGGGATTGGCGTTTACAGACAGAAGATTTCAAGCACAGTACGGTGATGAGACTGCAGTAAAACATTTGAACGGGGAAAACGTTTGATAGAAGATCCCGGCCGAGGTTGCTTGAAGCCAACTGCAGTCGTTCCTGTGAACATTCAGCGGGTGGAACGTCTGATCCTTGAAAATCGACGGATAAATCGTTTGCCAACTTATGGAAGTGACGCATCTGTCTGTGGGAACCGTACGCACATTCACCAACAGCACTTGCAGGACAAGCAGTCCGATCATGGCTCCGGCATACTGGGAAAACTTTCTATCTTAATCCTTAGAGTGTGTTACGAGCCAGCCCTATGATGCAGCATTAGCAGGAGATTACATATCTTGTTAGCTTTTATCTTTCCTGTTTGGAAGTTATAGTGTGATAGAAGGAAAGTAGCAGGTGATAAGTTTAAGAAAGCCAAAAGATTTAGTGATTTTGCAGAGAAACTGGGAAACGTTTCACTGGCTGAAATGCGTTTTTATTTTCTCCTAGTCATAAAGACTCGTCTTCAGACGCTGCAGAAGGGCGAAGGAGAAGATTCATATCGGGGCGTCATCGATTGTACACGGTAAGAAAACCTGCCCTAAATAGCTTTGGGGTTAAGATGTTGGACTGCTGATCAGGAGGTCCCTGGTTCGCGCCAAACACCACTTTTGTACCCTTGAGTAAGCTCCTTCACCCTGAATTGCTCAGATACAATCGGGTGTCGAGCTGGCAACCTGACCCTGTCAGTAATGACACAGAAACTGTGGATATACCTCCGGGATGGGGTGTATTAGTCGCACGATGTGCGGGGTGGCGTAGACAGACCCCCGTTTCTTACACATGACAAGTACAGGACCTGTTCACAAATATGAGTATGATATCTTTTAAGATATTCTCCTGACTAGTCTGGGTTTCTTCACAGGCGCGTTCTGAGTCGTGAAGGACCGGCGGCCTTCCTTAAAGGAGCGACGTGCCGAGCGCTGGTCATCGCCCCGCTGTTCGGGATCGCACAAGGCATCTACTTCCTGGGTGTCGGCGAGCAGGTGATGAAGCTGCTGTGATAGAAATGAAGTCTCATACCACACACAGCGAACAAACACACAGTACTGTTTCAATACATAGAGAGAAGAGAGAAGAAAAGTAAAGACAGGGCCTAGGATTAGGGAAGGAGTAAGCTTAACTTAAAACAAGAAGGATGTTAACTTACATAACCAAAGGAATTAAAGGAAGAAAAAAAAGATGCTGTTCATGCGGTGAACACTAACTGTTTCTCAAGTGTCTAAAAAAAATGTAAACAGGGTTCTTTGGGCGAAACAGGGTTCTGTTCTAGTAGCAGGTGTTTAATTCCTTTGATTTTGACTGGCGCTTGTGTAAAACATGAAGTATTTAATATTAAATCCATCACTAGGACACTATCATCAAAGGTTATAAAAAATAAAAATGCAGAAATAAATAACCCGCATGTCAACGTATCAGGTGGATCAGGAGACCTCAACAGCTAAAGATCAAGGAAAGAGTTTGGTGCTTTGTTTTCTATGAGCGTGTTCAGGCTGCGTGTTAATCTGTGCTTTAATCCTCTCCGTTGCTCAGCCTCAGCCTCAGCCCGCTGGATTATGCTGTTAAAGCTGGAGTCTCTGGTTTAAATAACAATCAGCAACATTTTCCCGCACTTTACTCCAGGCTTTAATCAAATGTGCACGTGTGCATGCATCGCAGGGCTGAAGGAAGGCTGCATATATATTGGGATATAAAAAAAAACAAAAAAAAAAACTAGCCTACACCAATCAGCCATAACATTATGACCGCTAACTAACTAACGTTAAGTGATGAAACACCCCCTGAAAGGGAACAGCCAGAAGACGAAGAAGATGTCTTTACTGAAGAGGGGTCTGATATTTTAGGGAGCAAGAGAACAGTTTGTTCTCAAATTCGATGTGTTGGAAGCAGGAAAAATGAGCAAGTTTAAGGAATTTAAATTGTGACGGCTAGACGACTGGGTCAAAGAAACTCCAAACTCCAAGCTCTTGTGAAATGTTCCCAGGATGCAGTGGTCAGGACCTACCGAAACTGATCCAAGGAAGGAAAACTGATGAATCAGCGAGGGGGTCATGGGTGGACAAGGTTTACTGATGCCAGAGACTATAGCTCAAATTGCTGAAAAAAGTTTCCTGCATCGCAGTTTGCTGCATACAGTGTTGCATAGGACTGACCAATCAGACGGCCATGTTGTCCCGTGTCCACCTCTGAAAGCTCCTCCAATGGGTACGTGATCATCAGACCTGGACCAGAGAGCAATGGGAGAAGGTGGCCTGGTCTGATGCATCATGTTTTCTTTTACACCATGTTTGTGTATCACATACTTGGAAAAGACATGGCACTAGGATGCCCTATAGGAAGAAGGTGTGATGCTCCGAGTAATGTTCTGCTGAAAACCTTGGAAGTGGATATTTCTTTGTCACATACCACCTCCCTGAACATTGTTTCAGACCCCTTCATGGAAACGGTGTTCCCTGGAGGCAGTGGGCTCTTTAAGCATGATAATGCACCCTGACACACCGCAAACATCATTCAGGAACGGGTGGAGGAACATGACAAAGAGTTCAAGCATTGACTTGGCCTCCAAATTGTGCGGAATTTGGTAAAACATGGAGGCCCCAGTTTGCTGCAATGTACAGGATTTGAGGGTAACGTCTTATACCGCAAAACAAAAATACCACAGCAGATCTTCAGAGGTCTGTGATTAGTGTTTGGTGCCACAACGGGAACCTCGACAATATCAGGCAGGTGGTTTATTGTTATGACTAATTGGTGTTTACAGTTCATTGGTGTATAAGTTCATTTCTGTAAAAAATGGATTCATAAAAAGAAAGTTGCTTGTTAAAACATCAGCCTCTCTTCTATCTCTCTCCTCAGTTTAACACAATAATAAATAAAAATGCTGATTTTGAAGACTTTAGGTATTTCCAGGGTCAACCGCATCTCCTTTATTACTTTCCACACATGGCGAGTTAAATCAGATATTAAAGCACACATTAAAGGAGTAAAGAATTGATCCTGAATTATAACGTATGCACTACTTTAGTCTTTAGTTCACCTGGAGATGATGAAGCGTCACCTTAAATGGGACCCAATATCATAGAAAAATAAAATGTTAAAGCTTGTATTGCAATATTATTCATTCTCTTTTGCTCATACTGTATCTAGAGTTGTTCTAAAAATCCAGTCTAGAGCTCTGATTGTTTTCACGCACAGATAAATATCTTTATAAAAAGCTGATTATGTTAGAGATCTATATATCTGTATCTATTATAACACCATAAACTATACATGTACATTATGACCGGATGCTATGAAGAAGGTTCTTGAGCTTGTGATCTGGTCACATGACACTCATGCGCCTCCATAAAACAACGATACTATTACTTACTTTTTTTTTAGAAATATACTTGTATGCTGTTATTTTTAATCATACAGACTGAGTATTATTACGGCACTGAAAGGAGTAACGCACAAGGAATTTAGATTTACTGGTTTAAAACCACAGTGAGATAGGAACAGGTGCCACCTTGTGGCTGGATTTTACACTACAGTCATGATGTCTTCTATGATTATTGTTCAATAATTTCTTTGTATTCTATTTAAATCAGGTTTGATCCGATTACATGAAAATCATGTGTGGTGGTTGTATATTCTGATTTTACCCTTGTATCACAACATGCCTTTTATTCACAGTTTACATGTTTATCACAATAATGGAAAACACGTTAGTCGCACAATTCTACGCACACTTAGGACAGGATTATGTTTCAGTTATTCAATCAGCCCTTCAAAAAAAGGTTCTTTGGATGTTTAATGGTTTTTAAAGAGGAAGTTTTTTTTTTTTTTTAATAAAAAGATGTTCTTTTACAGTTTATGGTTTGATTGATGTAAAACCTTTAATGGTTCCTTTGTAGGGACAATGTTTTCCACCAGGTATAAATATTATCGCAGATATCTGCTGGAAAAAAAAGGCATCATCAATTCATATGAACATGTCAGTATTTCTGCAGCGTCTACCATTACATCATCGGGCCTCATTCATCAATTCAGATAGGAATGCAAAGGATTTATTAATAAATTTGTAACTAGTCGCCATGGTGGCGTAGTGGTCAGCACTGTGGCCTCGCCTCGCACCTCCAGAGCCGAGGGTTCGATTCCCGCCTCGGATCAGTGTGCATGTTTGGAGTTTGCATGTTCTCCCCCCTGAGCTTGGTGGGTTTCCGCCTTGTACTCCGGTTTCCTCCCACAGTCCAAAGACATACAGATTAGATTGTTACTGCCGTTACCAAATTGCCCATAGTGTGTGTGTATGTATGTGCCCTGTGATAGATTGGCACTCCACACAGGGTGTACCCCACCTCGTGCCCTGAGTCTCCAGGCCCCCCCCCCTCCCCCCCTCCCCCCC
>JAOVVA010000001.1:31845049-31861741 GCA_028565275.1 Leiocassis micropogon
CACATTAGTGAGCAGTTAGTAAACATTGAAGCAGCATGGAGGCCAGTGGAAATATTACAGTTTAAGTATCTGTTTTCAGTTTTACTGTGTTTGAGCTGACTGGACGGAGACAGACGGCTGTGATGACATCATTGCATCGCGCAGGTAAAGTGGTGAAAATTAGCGTGTTCACCCGGGTGGTGTGTTTACATTAATGCTGATCGGAGCTGGAGCCGATAAATACCCGCGACTGCTGCAGAGTCATTTATCTCGGGAGTGAATGCCGACTGTAACCTTTCCCACTGGACACAAAAGTCAGATGTTTGCAGGGTTTTTTGGCCAGTGGGAAAGAGTTATAACTTGTGCTGCGCTCTCATGTTTTGAAAAAGTAGCAAAACAATACATTTTTGACTATAACGCTGGCACTTCTATGCACCAACAAAAAATCAACAGAGGAAAGTGTGGACCCTGTCGCAGGCAGGGAAAAGAGCGAAATGAGTTTGAGGAAAAAGTGTGTTTTAGCAGGAGCAAGGCAGAACTATGTTACAGTGCGATCTAGGACCGCCACTGTTTTTGACTGATGACCAAAGAGGTAAAGAGGCCTTTATGGAGACTGACCGAGAGTCGCGGGTTGGGTGGTTGGTCGGTTGGTTGGTCGGTCGGTCGCGGGTTGGTTGGTTGGTCGGTTGGTCGGTCGGTCGCGGGTTGGTTGGTCGGTCGGCCGGTCGCGGGTTGGTCGGTCGGTCGCGGGTTGGTTGGTCGGTCGGTCGGTCGCGGGTTGGTCGGTCGGTCGGTCGGTCGCGGGTTGGTTGGTTGGTTGGTCGGTCGGTCGCGGGTTGGTTGGTTGGTCGGTCGGTCGCGGGTTGGTTGGTTGCGTGTAGGTTAGTTGGTTGGTTGGTTGGTCGGTCGGTCGGTCGCTGGTTGGTTGGTCGGTCGGTCGGTCGCGGGTTGGTTGGTTGGTTGGTCGGTCGCGGGTTGGTTGGTCGGTCGCGGGTTGGTTGGTTGCGTGTAGGTTAGTTTTGTTAGATGTTGATTGGTTGCGTGTTGGTTGGTTTTGTTAGATGTTGATTGGTTGTGTGTTGGTTGGTTGTTTGCGAGTTGGTTGGTTGGTTTTGTTGGATGTTGATTGGTTGTGTGTTGGTTGGTTGGTTGGTTGCGTGTGGGTTGGTTGGTTGGTTGCGTGTGGGTTGGTTGGTGAAGTATCATCTTAAACTTTGGGACTGATAAAAATCGTTTGATGAGCGATAATGAACCGAAGCAATAAAGTTTAGTGAATCACCACCTCATCCACCTTCTCCTGATCATCCTCATCAACATTAAGTTAAATATGTAATAAAAAAAAGTAAAAAGGTCTCAGAGTTAAAGCATGACTATAGGATATGGGGACACAGTGAAAAAGTGGTTCAAAAAGATGCACGAAGCCCCCACCTCAATTTTTTTGACCAAGTAGCTCACAGTTTGGGGTTAAAAAAAAAAAAGTCAGTATAAAGCCAAAACTGAGGCAGCAAGCCCCTCCTCCTCCTACTCATCATCATCGTCATAGTTAAATGTAGTTAAAAAGAATAATTTCCTAGTGTGAAAGCAGGCTAATGGGAAACACAAATAATAGTCATTAGTCAAGTCAAATAAACTGGCCATTGTGTTCTCCAGTTACATGTTTCCTAGGAACCCTATTGAATTTGGTGGTAGCTAACATAATGTAATAGTTCATGGTAAACCAGCTATCTAGCTAAGCACTTTAATACACACTATAGAAAATAAACACTTTCGCAATCTTGATGTAGCATATCATGTGTACACCTTGGCACAAAGTTTGGCACGGACCAGGCATGGTTTATGCTTACATTTCACATATATAAATTCTTGATTTGTCCTACTGTGACATAAAACAGGAGAGTTATAGGACAGTCACAGGTTCGTCAGCGTTTCCTGATACCTGTGCCTTCCTCATTCTGAACAGTTCATCTGTCATGCGTAGTTAAATCACTGTAGTAAAAATGTTCTCGATCGATGAGCGTTTTAAAGAGCATTTAAGTATACACACACAACCTTGTTTCTTTTTGCTTAAACATGAGGTTGCTTGTCCCGGGGGCCTAGGTTAGTGATGTGTCCACTTCTGATAGATGAAATCACTGACCTTGTTGTGTCTTGCACTAAAGAAAAGGACTTCAGTTGAATCCTGCATAATTCAGCTAAACTATGAAGTTTGATTCTTGTTTATAACTTGCAGGAAGTCACACCAAGCCCTAAACCACAACATCAGCCTTTTTGGGAACAAAAAGCGGAAGACAAAGGATTAAGGACATTTTGGTAGTGGGTTTCTTTAATGTTTCTATCCAGACTTCTTTATTTATATCCAGGCTTTACCGTGTCTGACTCCATCAGTCGGAGGTAAAAAGTAGAAAAGCTTATCACGGATCAGCTCTAGTAAAGCTACACTGAAATGTGTTATGAGCCGTTGTTTCTCCTGTCGAGGATTAAAGCGTTTTCACGGACTTTGTCCCATTCCTGAGGCTCTTTACCCACCCACGTGAGTAGAGCAAACGTTTCTCACTGAATTTTTCTCACACAATCAATGTGCTGACCTGAGTTTCTTTAAAGAAATGCGCAGCTGCAGCCCCTTCCTAAATTTCTGCATCTCCGGCGCGGTGAAATCTCACCCGGCTCTCCTGTGATCTTTAACTTCCTTTTAGTGCTTTTAACTTCATCAGATACAGTGGAGCAAAAATACACTGAGAACTGGACATGATTGTTCTTTAAAAGGCTCTCAAGCTTTTCGATTCACTGATTTTGAAATCAAATGTCGCTAGTTTGTTTGTTGCGGCGGTCGCTAACCGGTTTAAATTTGTAGCTTAAATGTTTTTTTTCTCTAAACAGGTTAAAATTGAGGATCATCATTACAAAGTAACACTCCTATTTCAACACACTGTGGATTTGTTGCAACTTAAAATACATGAAATCAGCCTAAAAAGTTTCAGAACAATTCTCTGGTACATTATTATTACTCACTTAAATAATAATAATAATAATTATTATTATTATTATTATTATGAATCTGTTATAATAAAAATATATGAATATTATAATGAAATAATCTGTTTCGCAGACGAGTTCTGAAGGTGAAATTTCGTATTGTGAAACGCATTTTCCCATAGGAAATAATGTTAATCCGTTCCAGCCACCCAAAAGTATTACCAATATTACCAATTACTAACACTATAATCATATTTTTGCATATATAAAAAAAAATCTAAACATTTAGAAAAGACATGTAAATGAAATAAAATAATACAATTAATAGACATTAATCCTCAGTTAACTTTAATTTATGATTCCTTTGGTTTAAAAACCAAACTGAAAGCGCCTCCCATTTCTTCTTGCTACCGTCCTTGCTAACATTCTTGTGACCTATGGTGCTATCTCTTCACTGAATCTTGCACAAAATGCAAAAAAAACACAAAAACACACAAAAAAAAATGTAAACTGGCCTCGCTTGGCTTTCCACTGACGCTAACAAGTTTTAGCTTGAACGTACCCGGATGTACGCGCAACTTAGCTGGCTTTCAGTCCCACATGGTTCGGTCACTCGTATGCTGAAAATGTTTCATATGCCGAGTCAAATTTCTTGCAAAATTTCAGTTCTCAATGCGTAAGTTCATATGCTGAGGTACGGCTGTGTTCTGAAGATTTTATCTGTTTTATCATGCAGTACAAGCTATCTACTGTTAGCACAGATAGACTCAAAAACAAGTTTAACAAATAACAGTAGTAACACCTACAGCTTCAGGATCTGATGTCGAGTCCTGAATCGCCAGACTTTTGCAAAACACATGAACTGCTATACAGAAGATATGGAAACATTACATCATAAATACAGCATAAATAAACGACAGCCACTGCTGCTGCACTCAGAATTAAATAAAATGGACCGCCAATTTTTCCTCAGGAGTTTTGTAAACCTCACAGATAACCGACAAATCTGAAGAGTGAGAATTTTGAATGAAAGATGTGCAAACTTAAACAAGACAAAATGGACAGGATGTGTTATCCTCCCGCAGTAGAGACCCATGAAATTGAATTTTGCGTAATAGCCCCCTCTTTAAATGTCTGTGAATAGCCTGTGTGTGTGTGTGTGTGTGTGTGTGTGTGTGTGTGTGTGCGTGTGTGTGTGTGTGTGTTTGAGCTACGTGTAGCTTCATGTCTTCAGCATAAAGCCATGGTACTTTTTGTACATTTTTGTACAAAGCTCTTTAAGTACTAATGTGTTGATAAAGCTCCAATTCTGTGCTTTGTGATTCACAAATCACACGTTTCCACATGTGCAATTACGATTATTACAGTTATCTTCTATTTGTATTGTTGTTCGTAGTGCTACTCCATATGCAACACATAATACTATAATACTATAGTGCTGGACTTTTCCTAAAAGTGTACTGTAATTATTGATAATGCTGGTATTATGTTTGGTTATGTACAAGTACCGTAGCTCTAAATCAAGAATCTTTTCCCCATATTTTCAAATTTACACATACTGTGATCAGACATGATGCTCATTTTATGATCAGATTTAACTGTATGCAATTTTTTGTCTTACAAGAGAAGTCCAGTTCATGTGTGAAAATAATTCCTCATGCTCCCGGAACCACTCTTTCACAGTTTGAGTCCTGGAATATGGCCGTGCCATCAGGGAAGATGTGTTAACCTGGTTCATTCAGGTCGTCAGCTGACTTAATTTTATTGCCACATAGCGTTGCTGAGTCTAGACCTGAGCAACTGAAGCAACCTCAGATCATAACACTGTCTCGAGAGGCTTGTACAGTGGACACAGTGCATGATGGGTACATCGCCTCATGTGCTTCCCTTCTTACCCCGACACGCCCATCACTCTGGAATAGGCTCAGTCTTGCCTCATTAGACCACATGAACTTTTATCATTGCTCCAAAGTCCAATCTTTATTCTCGCTAGCAAGCTGAAAACTTTTAATATGACGATTCTTAACTCCATTCCAGTCATTTCAAATTTGCTTTCTTTGCTTAATGCAGGTTGCAATAACATGATCCTTCTGAAGCTGCCAAAATATGATGAAATCAGATGAGTGATCAGTAGGAAATCGGTCCACGGTGATTACTCTACCGTAAATAGATTTATTGCAGAGTAAGTGTACTGTAAAGTGAGCTACAAACTCAATGCGTTTTGATTATTTAACCAAGAACAAGTTGCCATTTATATAATACTAATGAGTGAAAAATGTGGCTCACTGTGTTAAGGCTTTGAGTTATTGATCGGTTATTGATGTCAGCATGTCTGGACTCCATATTAACTTAAACACATCTCCTGTTAAACTGAACTTCCAGCCTCCTAACACACAGTATGATGGGTTCCGTGTTGAGTCTGGTTCCTCTCAAGGTTGCTTCCTATTACCATCTCAGGGAGTTTTTCCTTGCCACTGTCGCCGTCGTCCTCGGCTTGCTCATCAGGGACAATCTGATCATGTTTGATTCATACACTTTCACATTTCATACAAACATATATTAAATAGTTCTTTTTATTGTGTAAAGCTGCTTTGCGACAATGTCAATTGTTAAAAGCGCTGTAGAAATAAAATTTTATTTAACTGAAGCTGTTCGTGCCCCGGCTCCACCAGGTTGGGCCCTTGATCAAGGCCCTTAACTCTTCAGTATACTGGTTGACCCTGTGCGGTCCCTGACCCCGGCTTACTGATAAAAAGCTGTGATATGCGAAGAATGAAGAATCCCACTCTGCAGTGATGTATATGTAATGAATAAAGTAGGAACGTAACTGCAAAGTACTTAAATATTTTTGGATCTATATTTTTGGATTCACATGCTGCGCATGAGGAGCTGCGCACCGTGAGAGAGAGAGAGAGAGAGTGTGAGAAAAGTCAGCCAGGAAAGAGGTATAATATAATGTCACTTCTGTTTTCGCTCATCTGTGCCCACTTCAGTGCCAGATTAGCGTGCTTTCTGTCAAACAACATTAACCTTCCTCTGATCTCATTTCCATCAACCCTCCTTAATAATCCCCCCTCCCTCCCCCTTGTGTTTATTCGCCAGGCCAGGACGCTGTCACTCAGGATTAGCCCTCGGCGCAGCTCTAAGCGCCGGGCCTCTCTTTACCCACAGCCTGTCTGGAGCTGATGTCTCCACACGGCTCAGGCTTTTTCCTCTTTTTTTTTTTTTGGGAAGTCGATTGTTTTTCAGAAATAAAGCTGTGATTGAGTGCCTCGCTGCGTGTTAGGAGCATCTCACCACGCTAGCATAGAACTTAAATTCAGCATGCATGAAGTCTTTAAGCTGATCTCCAACACACAATCACAGCAGCGCTCAGTGTGTGGGACAGCTGGCAGACCTACATACACACACACACACACACACACACACACACACACACACACACACACACACACACACTGCAGATCCAGGTGTTGCAGAGCCGGAACAAAGCATGTTTTAATCCGAGAGCTGGTATAATACATATGTTCTTTATACCTCAGTGCCTTCCAAGTGCTCTATTTAGTGCTGATTGGTCAAAAGGTGCTGATTTAATTCTTTATACGAGTTCAAGCTGCATTGAAAATAATGTTTATATTAATGTGCAGGTTCTAATTTGTTGCTATGGTAACGGTTTACACAGAAACCGGTACAGGGGACGTTTTACATAATTTAATTAGTTAATACAGTGAAGTTTTCTGTAAGAAGTTGTTTATATAACATGTAAGGAAGGAGTCTCCAGTTCCAATCACCAGATCAGGACTTTTTTTTTGCCTGACTTGTTTTGCAGATGTTCCACAAATGTAAATATAAATGGGTAAAAAGTATAAAGTTTTGCTCCCTAACAAATGACAAATTGTTAATGTCAGCAGGTCGCTCTGGTATACCAATTCCAGGTGAAAACAGTGACTTTTTTTTGTGTCAGGCCACATCACACCAATCAAACGTTGATTATTTTTCTTAAACAACACACCCACAGGATGTTGCATGGTGGTTTAGTGGTCCGGGTTCGATTCCCGCCTCGGGGGCTGTGTGTGTGGAGTTTGCATGCTCTCTCCGTTTTTTGACCCGTGGGTTTCCTCCGAGTACTCCGGTTTCCTCCCACAGTCCAAAAACATGCAGATTAGGCTAATTGGCATTCACAAATTGTGCACAGTGTGTGAATGTGTGTGTGAATGTGTGTGTGAATGTGTGTGTGAATGTGTGTGTGAATGTGTGTGTGTGCGCATTGGGATGGACTGGCACCCCCACCAGTGTTTTATTCCTTAAATAAATCCATCAACACTAAAAACTCTATTTGATTGAGACATTAAAGGTGAAAAGAGTCATTATTAAACACAGTAGCTCTCACAACCCATCTTTGCCAGATCATATTCTTTGATTTAAAATTTATATTTCATTGACCTTTTTTTTTTCTCCCCATAAGTGTGAAATTTATTGCACTGAATTAACTGTGCATGCATTCGCATACCTAATAAGACAAGAAATCTAGTTTTTGGATAAGGTTAGCATTTTTTTCTTTCACTATTAAGGTGCTCTCAAGAGACATTTACAAAAGTGATTTGTTAAAAATGTTTGGGTTTTTTTGCATGCTTTTACGCGCATGAATGAACAAAGCTGAGACGTTATATTGGCTTTTTGTGTGTGTGTGTGTGTGAACCTGCTGCATTAGCACAATGGTGTATCCTGTGGTTACATTAATATTTATTTTGTTTGAAAGAGAGAGAGAGCGAAAGTGAAGCCGACAGAGCGGAAGAGAAGGGGAGGCCTGTGGAAGGAACACTCGCGTTAGCGGAAGCCTCAGAGAGAGTTTACTGATTTTACTGCTCACTCGCTATTGTTTAAAACGAGTCGAGTCACCAATCAAAACACATTTTACGGGTGTTTAGAAGGACCTTAAACCCTGAAAACATGTAGCTGCGGAAGAAACCCTGCAGAAGTTCTAGCTTTGTGTTGGCCACGCTGATCCGATTTTATTTTTCTATCATGTTTTATATGGGAAAAGATTATAAGAAGGAATCAATCGCACTGAGGTTTTTTGTTTTTGGAGGTTTAAGTAAGGCTTGATGGCTAGCACTCTCGCCTCATACCTCCAGGGTCCGGGTTCGATTCCTGCCTTGGGGTCTGTGTGCATGGAGTTTGCATGTTCTCCCTCCATGAGCTCTATGTAGATTCAGGACATTCCCAAATTGCCCATAGTGTGTGAAATGAGAGTGTGAGAGTGTGCCCTGCAATGGATTGGCACCCTGTCCAAGATGTACCCTGACTCGTACCCTAAGTCTTCCGGGATATGCTCCAGGCCCACCCGCGACAGGATAAAGCGTATAGAGGATGAGTGACCGAGTGAGTGAGTGAGTGAGACTTAAGTAAAGGAGCTTGAGCACTTAAGTAAAGCTACAATAATTACTTAATGACTTGTGTAGAAGGAAGATCCATGAAGATAATCACCTGCATACAGAGCTTGTACATACAGTACAGTAAGCATAAGAAATATGTTTATTCTGGGGAAAGAACTTCGGATTTAAAAAATAATAATAATAATGTGTGCACTTCATCTAAAAAAGTAAGTAAATTAATAAATATGTTGAATTATTTATTAAATAAATTAACATTTGAATATTTACGCCTGTTTAACTGCTTGGAAACGCAAATATCTAATCAGCCAATCACATGACAGAAACTCATTTAGAAAGCATTTTGACATGTCGACATGGTTTGGGGTTTTTAGAGAACGGGCTGAAAAAGAGAATTTCCAGTGAGGGCAGTTCTCTGGGTGAAAATGCCAAATGTCGGAGGAGAATGTCCAGACTGGGTTGAGCTGATGGATACGCCAAAGAACATCCATGCATCGTCATTCCTTGAAGCAGATGTGCTACAACAGCCGAAGACCACACCTGATGGCCCCTGTCGGCTAAGAACAGGAAACCGAAGCTGTAATTCTCATGAACTCGCCAACACTGGACAATAGAAGTTTGGAAAAACATTGCCTGGTCTGATGAGTCTTAATTTCTGCTGCGACATTCGGATGGTAGGGGCAGAAGATGTTTGTGGTAAACAACACACAAGCATGGATCCATCCAGCCTTGTATTATTAGTTTAGGCTGGTGATGACGGTGTGGGGGGACACTCTGAGCCCTTTAGTACCGATTGAGTATGGTTTAAATGCTACATCCTACCTGGGTATCGATGTTGACCGTGTCCATAGATTTATGACCGCAGGATAATACGCCAGGTCACAAAGCTGAACGTGACCCTGTACTCAAATGACCTCCACATAATTACACAAATTGCAAACATAACTTTGCCACCTAACCAGCAAGTTAGAGGGTGTTACAATTTACTAGACGGCTAGCCGGTTGGGTCACATGACTAGTACTAGGAATTAGGGTTATCAGAGACATAATAGTGGAACATATTTTATTGTTGTATGCTGAAAAATTTTTGAAGGCCGAATTTAACAAACACTTGGTGTGTACCATTTCGTGCGACTTTGGGGAGAGTTTTTTCTTTGCTTAATATTAGCTGCTTTCAAGTCAGAGGTTTATGCGTACAGGTTCAGAGGTCAGGATTATGATGTGGTGTGTGTTCAAGTTAAAAAAAAAAAAAAAAAAAAAAAAAGAATCCTACGGTTGGGAAGGTCCCAGGTTCAAACCCTTGAGCAAGCCCCATAACCCTAAACTGCTCAGATGTATAATGAGATAAAAATGTCAGTCGCTCTGGATAAGGGCGTCTACTACAGTAAATGTTGTAAATGTATCTGTATTAAAATCTGTCCTTATAAGTTCAGACTTGTGTAGTTGGCAGCCGTATCTCATGCTGTACACTATCTAATGATGATCTAGTGTCTCCTTGGTGAATTTGGTACAGAATTCTTCTGTCTTCTTTCCCTCTAGGATCCCGTCTCCAGGACGCACTCCACTGACCGAGCTTATCACTGGGTCCAGTCCAAACACTGAGATACGCGAGTCTCAGATGATCTGAGGGACCTAAATGGATCAGTTTTAATCACCTCTAACTGAGCACTAAACCGGGTGATGCTGGATTTTAAACCCTTGATCTGGGTCTGTTTATAGAGCACCAGGGAATCTAAAAGTAATGTTTAACACAGTTATATGAAGTTATACGCTGTTATAATCACTATATAATGGTACACACACACACACACAAACTAAATGTTAATCTGAACACTTGATCCTAATAGCATCTGTAAGTTTTATGTCTCTTGTTGGTTTAATGGTTTTATGATCTTTGGAATTAATAAAAGATAAACAGACCACTTTATGGCTTTTCTTTTTTAATTGATGATAAAGTTTAGACATGTCTATAGTGAGGGATTCCATGATTACGGAGCAATTCAGCCATAAAACTCTTAAAAATGCCACGTTTTAAATATTAAGTTTAAAAAACATGAATTTAATCACAGATAAAGTGTCTTAGCGTTGTTTTTTTTTTTTGTATATAAAAGTTCTTTCCTGACTGACTGCATTTAGTCTTTTAAATGACTAACCTGCTTTGAGATTTAAGCATAAGACTAGCCAACAAGAATTGTTCTTAGCCAGCTTATGAGAGGTATTAGTGACCTTCTAATGATTCTAATCCACCTCATGTATGGGTAATAATTATGGGCAATAAAGTAATAATTTTCTTTCAGTTTATAATTCGTATAACAGTGTTTTCATTTGAACCTTTCATGCAGTATCATTAAAAATAAAGGGAAAGAAACAGGGCTTGGACTTTTCTTCTACCTGTGAACTTCAGAACGTTTGGATGGTGATGAACATGTGACAATATTCTAGCATTTCTCAGAGGAAAAAGGGAAGTAGGTTTTTGTAAATGTGAATATCAAAAAGAAATTTTTTCATAACGTTAAACTGGGTATTTCCTGGAAAATTAAGTCATGGTTAATTATGATTAAAATGTTAAATATTTAGAGGTATTGTGTAATTTTTTTTATTATAAATCATTTTATTTACCTCTTCTTTTTTTGGAATAGTGACGTGCAACACTTTGCTTAACCAAAAATAAAAAAAAAATAATAATGAAATTTAAACACAATGTTTAAAGACAGATATATAGAGAACACTCACTCATCTTCTTTACCGCTTTATCCTGTATTCAGAGTTGTGAGAGCCCTGGAGCCTATCCCAGGAGGCTTAGGGCATGAGGCAGGGTACACCCTGGACACGGTGCCAATCCATCGCAGAGCACACACACACTACGGGCAATTTGGGAACACGAATTAGCCTAACCTGCATATCTTTGGACTAGGGGAGGAAACCAGAGGAAACCCACCAAGCACGAGGAGAACATCCAAACTCCATGCACACAGAGACGGGAATCGAACCCGGACCCTGAAGGCGACAGTGCTAACCACTACACCACCATGCCGCTTCTTCTTAGCTTCAGGTCTGAAGCAGATGTCTCTTCAGTTCAGAGTCTGGAACACTATAGAGAACTGTTAAGAAAAGTGAAGTGGCACTACGAAAAACAAAACACAATCATTTAGAATTTTCTTATTTCCAGCCATAATTGATTTTTAACCCACTTATCCATACATTAAAAAAAAAAAAATTCTAAAACAGGATTTTCAGCTAATTTTATCACAATGTATGTGATGAATATTGTGATATATCGACCAACTGATTATCGGCAAACATCTACAAGGGGTGTTCAAGTCAAACCAGGATTTTTAATTGCACAGAACATCAGAAAACAGTTATGAGGGTAAAAACTATTTTTATTTCTCTATATAATCCCCTGCTACATGAATGCACTTATCTCAGTGTTTCACTAGTGCTTGGATACCATGAAGGTAGAAAGTTCTCTGAAACACTGGCCTCCCAGGAACTCCTTTAATGACCCAAACACATGGAAATGGCTTGGAGCGAGGTCAGGACAGTACAGGCGATGTGGCAGTTATTCCCAGCGTTCCCAGAGTTCCTGTAATGTGTAAGTGGTATTGGTGAATGATTATGTGTACAGTTCCCACAGACAGATGTGTCTCTTATCCAAGTTCCACAAAGGATCAGTCGTTCCACTCGCTTGAAGTCTTTACGGGAACGACTGCAGTGGGTTCCAGGACCGTCATTTACAGACGTTCTGCATTCTTTAAAACGTTCGCACCATTCAAATGTTTAACCTCGGCTGAGAGTCTCATCACCCTACTGTGCTTGAATTCTTCTGTAGCAGAAGAGCACCACTGGAAGCACATGTTTTATGTCGCGTCACACGTGTTTTATTAACGTGTGTACAAAAGAGAGAGAGGGAGTGTACCAAGAGTCGAGGCACTGTAATTACCAGAGGTAAAGGTTACACGCAAACATGCACAAGCTACATTCATTAAAATCGGCAGAGGAGCCGGTTTGTGTTCTTCACCCACCGTTTCTCTTCTTATCTCATCAGGTCGAGACGTTTATCTGTCTCAGCATGTTGATTCGTTTTTGCTTGATTTCCTGTTCACTTTGCTTTCTTTCCCACAGTGGGAGATGGAGAAGAAAATAAAAAGGTTGAGATGCTACAGAGCTGTCCTGCTTTTTATTTATGAATCTCATCACTTCATTTCTGAGATCAGCTTCACTTTCCATATTTCCATGGATCATCATGAATCAGTCACAACTGACAGTAATAACTTATACAGTATAGAGATGTGTGTGTGTGTGGCTTTCTTTTGTACGTGCTGCGTTTAGCCACGGTACACAAAACACCCTGCTGTTTATTACTTTAGCTGCACAAGTGAAACGGTGGTCATTAGCTGAAGTAAAACTGACCACGTAAAGCCTCATACCTGATGCTCACCCGCTAGCTTACTGATTATTGTTAATCATTTAACCTTCCCTTTCTTTTTTTTATTACTTTTATTTTTTCCCTCCTTGTGTTACAATGTCTTGCAAAAGTTTTCACGCCCCTTGAACTTTTCCACATTTTGTCATGTTCCAACCACTAACGTAAATGTATTTTATTGGGTTTTTCATGTGATAGACTAACACAGTGGCACATAATTGTGATTTTTTTTTTTTTAAATAATAAGGAATTTTAGGAATAAAAATCTAAAAAAGTGTGCATTAGTATTCAGCCCCCTTTACCCTAATAACTAAAATCTAGTGGAATCAATTGCCATCACCTAATTAATAAATAGAGTCCACCTGAGTGTACAGTAATTGTCCTCAATTATGTGCCACTTTGTGTTGGTCCATCACATAAAATCCCAATAAAATGCATTTATGTTTGTAGTTTTAACTTGACAAAATGTTGAAAAAAAGTTCAAGGGGTGTGAATACTTTTGCACACCACTGCAATGGTCCCATATGGAAACCTGAAAACGTTTTGTCCAAGATTTAGTGTTTTTCATGTTTAAACAGACGCTCCCTCATCAGGCTGTCTATTTTATCACTAGGGGTCAATAAGAGTGAAAAACAGCTATTCATGTTGTTGTGTCACTTTAGGAGACTTTGCCAAGTTGAAATCTGTATGTCTGACTGTTATTGAGGCGCTGACACTGGAGACTCCTTCCATAAATGCTAAATCTCCTTACAACCGACTTCAACACATCATCAATTAAATGAATTTTAAATCTGTGTATGATCACGCTGTTAATTCATAAACCAAACAAGGACCTGTGCACATTATAGAATATAAAAACATGAATATATTTAAATGAGTAAATTATTGTAAACTCAAAAAGCTGGAGCTTCTGTCAGCTGCGATTATAGAAAATGAATCAAAATGAAGAATTTAACAAGGATTTAGGATAATCCTGCACGCGACTGTACTCATGCCTCAGAAAGTTCTGTAGTCCAGTGCTCTGGCTTTAGGGGGGGGGGGGGGGGTGAATGCCTGCCCAGAGCAAGGACACTAATCTGCACATCTAATACATGAAGTGAATAAACGTATAACAAAACCTGCTAGACTCAAGTGAAAATGATTCCTTAAGCTTCCAGAACCACTTGTTTTGCAACTTATGGAATATATCTGTTCCATATGAGAAAGAAAACTCCATAGATGATACTGATAACCCGCTCATTCAGTACGTTCAGGTCGTCAGCTGACTTCTTTTTATTGTCGCATAACGTTGCTGAGTCTCGACCTGAGCAACTGAAACAACCCCAGATCATAACACTGTCTCCAGAGGCTCGTACAGTGGACACTATGCATGATGGGTGCATCGCTTTATGACCGCTTCCCTCATCACTCTGGAATAGGCTCAGTCTGGACTCATCAGGTCACATGACATTTTTCCATCGCTCAAAAGTCCAGTCTTTATGCTCCCTAACAAACTGAAGATTTTTTTCTAATGAGTCTTATGAACAAGTGGTTTTCTTATGGCCACACAGCTGTTTAGTCCCAGTCCTGAGAGTTCTCATTACACTGTGTGTGTGTGTGTGTGTGTGTGTATGTACAGTATGGAAATAAGAATTTAAGTGGGCTCTGATCATGCATTTTTCCTTGATGCAGGCCAATACTTCACCTCTCTTGAAACAGTCGGGTGTAATGAGGAAGAAAATGATGCGTCTTTAACGTTGAATGCGCACTTCATGGCGTGTTGCTGTCGTGACACTGCAAGTGTTTATGTCTAAAACACTAAAGCTAGGTGACTGTTGTACGAGTTCCTGCCTGGGAGTTGAATGACTTATCTGTTGCACTTTCCATGTCAGAGGTCAGGTTTTTTTTCTGAGTTCCTAAGAACAATAGATTGCAGCATTTACCATAGTTTCAATAATTATTAATAATTATACAGTGGGGTCGAGATGTCTAACAGCAAGAGTGAAAATGCCTTTATTATACAGTCTTGTCTTATTTACTGTAACATCATTTTAATTGCAAACAACTCTGAAAATATTGACCGTAATATTAAGCAAATATGCTTACATTTACAAATAGACCAAGAAATAATGCAGAATCTTGAATATTTAATATTGGATGTGCATCAGATATTATTAAATGATTTGCACAATACAGTATGTCAGTACACCGTATGTTTATGCTTATACTATATTTAGTGCTTAATTGTTTATTATATGTTAAACAGATGTCAGTTTTTCCCCCAGGTGTGTTATGCGTGTGGTTGGCGTGTCTTCGCCCCTGACTGATCTGCCCGTGTGCCATCCTCCCTCTGCACATCAGCCATTAGTGTAGTGACCTATTAAGCTCAGGAATGCTTTGAGCGTATTCGTCAGACCTGGTAACGGTTCAGAGACTCTAGTTCACGATCAAAGCCGCTCATGCGCTGGGGCCCGGAGAGGGGCTCGTACAGCCCTCCAGGTAACGAGGGGGGGGAGGGGGAGAGAGTTCAGACGGGACGGGACGGGGCGGCTCACTGACGTCAGACGCCCAGGTTAACTTTTTAGACCTCCTGAACCTTCTAACTCGTGTTAATCAGTGTCAGCGCACCACTCCTATGGCTGAGTGAATGAACTCAAGGTTGTTGTTTGTTTTTGAACTCTGGTTCGGTTTTTCAAAGCAGCCAGGTGTTCATCCTGCACCCATGAAGCCGTGTTGAGAGATTCGTGTGTCGTGCTTTTCAGTGAAGCTTTTATTGTCAAGGGATTTGAGCGACATCCAAGCGGTGTACAGCGTGTCACATGTGGAATTGGCCGACGTACAAGTTACAGCTTGACCATCTTTAAAAGAAAGTGCAGCGTTGCGAGATGTGCCATGTGTACAAATGATGTTTCCTTTCTTGTTTTTCTGTCCTTTTTTTTTTTTTTTTTTTTTTTAAATTCCATCTCCTGCATTCAAACTGAAACTGAGGGTGAAACATTAGCTCACTGTGCTGTTCTCTGGACCTTTTCCAGACAGGACTGCTGTTTCCCAGCACTGCTCTTGTTCCTAACGCTCTTTGGTTGATGTTTGACCCAAATGTCTAATGTAGCAGCACAGCGTTAACATTTGTTTATGTGTGTGTGTGTGTGTGTGTGTGTGTGTCACAGTCACATTGCTTTAGGCTGTTGTTCAGACTGAAAACTGTTTTTTTTTTTTTTTTTTTACACAGTGCATGTTTTTCTCTGAGATCATTTGTGGCCCAGTGTGTGCAATCCCAGCTAAAGTCTTTTTTTTTTGTGATTCACAATTTTTTTATATACATAAAATTATTCTACATATGTTGTTTTTTTTTTTGTTTTTTTACAGAAAACAGTGAATCACCAAAAATAAGAAAGAAAAAAAAAGTCTGGATCACACAGACTGGGTCACGTTTAGCAAACTGGGTCACATTTCATCAAATTCTCTTAGGGTGGTCTGAATTGTTGAGTTCATTTCCTTAAAACATTTTTTTTAGTAACACAGCTGTGTCAAGAACTCGGCTTAGTCATGATGTATAGGGTTATAAATAACTATCCAGCAATACTCTAGTGCTATATTGCATTGAATTAAATTTGTAATGTTTTATATGTACAAAAAAAAAATATATATATATATATATATATATATATATTTTAAAAAAACCATTTTAAACAAATATCAACCAAAAATGATCTTAATTATCGTAATACACAATAACTCATAATCTGTATAAATTATTTACAATATATATATATATTATTTGCAGACGTTTAAATAAGTGTAAAAAAAAAAAAACATTACTGTGCGAAAGTCTTAGGCACCATATTATTATTAGTACAAATTTTGTTATACAGTACAGGCCAAAAGTTTGGACACACCTTCACTCATTCAATGTGTTTTCTTTATTTTCATGACCATTTCCAT
>JAOVVA010000001.1:31861841-31889077 GCA_028565275.1 Leiocassis micropogon
ATGGTCATGAAAATAAAGAAAACACATTGACAGATAGATGAGAAGGTGTGTCCAAACTTTTGGCCTGTACTGTATGTCATGTCTGAATTATTAAGTACAAAACCATTCACCATTTCCAAACATTACTTTAATTAATTCATAAATAACATTACAGAATTATATTTGCATATCTGTTCCTGTTAGTCTGAGCGTGGATGGCACAAACATCTGGTGAGAGAGAAAGTGAGAAAGAGAGAAATTATTTTTTTTTTCTTTTTTATCACCAGCTCCATAAACAAAGAGAGAAAGAGAGTGTGTGTGTGTTTACACCAGGTGTATAATTGATACGGTGGTTAGAATGAGACACGGGATGAAACATTTCTAAGACACAAAATCATGCAGATTAAACACCTGAGGATGTGCTGTTGGAGGAAAAAGATCAGTGTCAGGGTGCCGTGATGTGGCCCGATGCAAAGCATCCAAATTTTCATTTCGAGATTAAATTTAAATGCTGTTGAATATTCAGTAGGCGGCACGGAGGCATAGTGGTTAGCACTGTGGCTTCGCACCTCCAGTGTCTGGGTCCGATTCCCACCTTGGGACTGTGTGCATAAAGTTTGCATGTTCTCCCCGGGCTTGTGGGGTTTCCTCCCACAGTCCAAAAACATGCAGATTAAGCTAATTGGCGTTCCCAAGTGTGTGTGTGTGTGTGTGTGTGTGTGTGTGTGTGTGTGCCCTGCGATGGATTGGCACCCTGTCCAGGGTGTATCCCTACTCGTCACCTACTGTAAGTTTCCTGAGATAGGCTCCAGGCCCCCCGCGACCCTGAATACAGGATAAAGAGGTATAGACGATGAGTGAGCGTGAACATGCAGTAGCTCCGTCTGGAATTTCCTTTGGAATCAATTAAGTATCTATCTATTTATCTATTTCAAGTCCTCTCATCAGGTCACTCACTCACCAGCATCTCTTTATTCCCTTTCTTGATGTTAACACATCACCGAAACCTCAAACAGATTTTCCCGTTCTCACTAAAGAAATCCTGATTACAGCTTTACAATAAAGTGCCGACACTGGAGACTCCTTCCTAAAACGTCAAACGTTCATCTCCTATCCTTATACAAACACAAGCAACAAAGCCACAAATACTGTTTGAGGATAATAATCATAAAAAATTATCAATGTGCATTGTGAAAGAGGAAATGTTCAATATCGAGTGAAATATGCAATAAAGTAAGTAGCTTAATAATAAAATCTGATGACTGCTATTATTTTTTCTTCTTTCTTTTCAGATTGGATCGGACCCAGGTTTAAGCCTGGAACCGGCAATCTGTAGGAAATGTCCGATTTACAAAGAGACAAAGAATATCGTTAGTCAGTTTGAGAGTGGACTGTCCTCGAGACAAATACGTAGTTAGGAAGCATGAAATCTTCCTTTCTACTGTTATCAGAATCTCCAGATGTCTTCAAGCTCAGATCTGTCGAGAAGAACAACGCTCTCATTCTATGCAATTGAACAGAGTTAAACAGTACTCGCTCAAGCATGTAAGAAATGTTGGTGCATGCGTTTTATTTACAACTATGAGTGTAGACAGTGTTTACTTCCTGCAGGTCTGTGTGGAGTAGTGTGGCGTACAGTAGAGTGATATTAACAGTTTGTGTGTGTGTGTTCTCTTCACTATCGTTAATCTTGGTGGAAGAGTTTTTTTTTTTTTCCCTCCAGCTTTCATTGTGGGAACGGAGTTCAGGGCAGGAAGGGGCAGAGGAGCCGAGGAGCCATCTGCTTCCTGAGATTCGAGCAGGGATGTGGGACAGAGGCGTGCTGTGAAAATGAACATCCGCCATGTGCGTGCGTGCGTGCGTGCGTGCGTGTGTGTGTGTGTGTGTGTGTGTGTGTGTGTGTGCCAGATTTCCTGAGAAAGATAGCACAGTGTGAGTGGTTTGTAGCTGTGTGATGTGTGATTACACCTGGATACATGTGTATTTTTAAACCTGTTTCAGTTGGGTTTTCCACTACAACTGAATGAACTTTTTTTAATTTTTTTATTTTGAGTTACCTCTGATTAACAACGTTGTACGTCTCTCACCATGACCTGTTGCTTTGCTTGAAGTAAGAGTGCTCATATGATACCACTATATCATATCATCTTTCTTCTCTGATACGCCTCCTCCACTTTAGTATATCAAGTATGTACATGTGTACAGTATATACACTATATGGTCAAAAGTATTTGGCAAAACCTGCAATGACATTGTATCCAAATAAATAACCAGTACTTCAATATGGAGTTTGTATCCCTTCTGCAGCTATAACAGCTTCCACTCTTCTTGGAAGGCCGTCCACAAGATTTTGCAGTGTTTCTGTGCGAATTCGCTCCCATTCATTCTGTAGAGCATTTACGAGGTCAGACACTGATGTTGGATGAAAAGGCCTGGCTCACAATCTCCAGTTCCAGTTCATCCCAAAGGGTGCTCGATGGGGTTGAGGTCAGGGCTCTGTGTTGGGGCCAGTCAAGTTCTTCCAAACTGAACTATTCAAGCCATGTCTTTATAGACAGTCATTTTGGAGTAGAAAAGAACCTTCCCCAAACTGTTCCCACAAAGTTGGAAGCTTAGCATTGTCCAAAATGTATGGTCCGCTGAAGCATTAAGATCGCCCTTCACTGGGGATAAGGAGCCTGATGGATTGAAACACCAGAATTCAGTAACTACCAGATTTGGCCAAATATTTTTGTCCATGCACATGGTGTGTGTATATAGTGTGTGCTGTTTTTTCAAAACATAATTAACACTTTCTGACCAATCTGAATCAAGAATGCAAGAATGCACAATAAGTTCAATAACATTAAATTCATCACACTTTTCATGAACATGCATCATGCTAAAAGACATAATTAAAGGGGGTGTGGCCTGATTTTGGTGTTGATTTATTGCAGCGCTGATTGAAGTCTTGCGGTGTCGAGTGGTACACGCTTCTCTAACGTGTGCTGCTGAACACGCTGTTCTGTGCAGCTGTTCTGACTCGCTCGGCACAGAACCTGTTTGGTCGCTCTTTGCTTTAACATGTGACACACACGTTCTACTTATTCTCTGCTTGTGGGTGTACAACTTTGTTTGCACAACTATTATACCACTCAGTCACAGTTCTTTCCCCTCACATGAGGAACTGACAGCCGATATCTGAACCTGTCAAATATTTAAACTGCTGAATTATGTGCGGTGAGACTCAACTTTGGTTCTCTTTACAGTGGAACTGAGATTATTATTATTATTATTATTATTATTAATAAAATATTTTTAAGCAAGCGTGTTTGTGCAGTTAAGGGTTCCACTTAAGGAAGTTCTATTGCAGGTTTCTGAGAGTTTTCCTAAAGGTCCACTTGTAGTGCAATTTCCTGACTAGAAGCATCCAGCATATTTAAGACTGCTCTCACCTCATATTTCACATCTCATATCATCTTGTATCTTCTCATATCTCATCTCAGCCTGTATCTCATTTCATCCTATATCTCATTTCATATCACCTCGTACTGCACCTAATTTCATCTCATCTCAAATACTGTAACATCTCACATCTCATTTCATCTTATATCTTATGTGATTTCATATCTGATCTCATATTGTAACTAATCCCATCTTATATCTCATGTCATATTTAATCTCTCATTTCTCATTAACTCATCATAAGTCTCATTTCATCTTACATCTAATCTCTATTTCATATCTTGTGTCTCATCTTGGCTCATATAAATCATGCCTCATGTCATCTCACTTCATTTCTCCTCATACGTCACATCTCATTTCATCTCATATCTCACATTTCATATTTCGCCCCATCTCACCTTGTCTCATCTTATATATTTTCTCTCATCTTAAATAATCACCTCATATTTCATGTCAAATCTAATCTCATGTACCATGTCATATTTAATCTCTTGTCACATTTCATCGTATCTCATCTCATCTCATAGCTCATTTCTCACGTTGTTTCATCGTATGTCAGAATTCATATCTCATATCATATCTCATGTCACCTCTGACCTCCTTTGTCATTTCCTATTTAATGTCATGACACTTTTAATCTTCTCATTTCATCTCATATCCCATTTCATATCTCATGTCTCATCTCATATTTACTTAAATCTCATCTCATATCTCGTCTTATATCACATTTCATATCTCATGTCTCATATCATATCTTTTCATATCTCATGTCTCATCTCATATGTCATCATATCACATTTCGTATCTCATGTCTCAAATCATATCTCTTCATATCTCTCATCACATTTCGTATCTCATGTCTCATCTCATATCTCCTCATATCTTATTTCATATCACATTTCGTATCTTATGTCTCATCTCATACTGTATCTCCTGATATCTTGTCTGATATCCCATTTCATATCTCATGTCTCATCTCATATCTCCTCATATCTCATCTCTCTTCTCATATCTCCTTATATCTCATCTCATATCCCATTTCATATCTCATATTCCAATCTGCTGCTTCAGCTACACAGACTCCACTTGTGCTGAGTTAATCTTAACAGCTCAGGAAAGTCTCAGGACTCTTGCTAGTCTCTTCGCTGCCTACCGGAGTTTGTCAGAGATTACCTTTGGTGCGCCTCCAGCATTTCTTTTGAAGCAATTTTAGAATCCACCAACCCTTTTTAAGATCCGCCCAAAATAATTTCCCAACACACACCATTATGTAAGATGTGTTTTTGTGTTTCCTTCCAATGTATCTGAAACTATTTGTTTAACAAAATGTTTTCCTGATCAATGGTATTTCCTAAATTCTTATATTTTTATAATAATATAATTATGGCTAAAGTAAAGTCCCACCAGTATACTGTATTTGTATCTATACTGTACATTGCTGTAAAATATCTTCGGAAACAAGTGGGTAATCCTGCACAATTTGGCCATAGTTTGATTTTTTTTTAGTTTTGTGTATATGATTTCTTAACCTTCTCTTTACCTTGTTTAGCAATCGAGTGTCAATCATTTTATTTTTGATCACTGTAAACGTCTTAAGCACTTCTTGTCTTTGTCCAATATTCCCTGACTGGTGTGACAGGATTCTTGTTTGACAGCGCTGATACAGTATGAATCATAACTGTTTTGTCAGCTGGTCTCAGTATTTTTGTTTGTTTTGTGGAAACCAGATGAAACTACGCAATTAGCTCACGGCTGCCTGTCAGTGTTTCATCTGCTATACTGTATATGAGAAATATGAATAGAGTTATGGGTGTAAATAGTGATGGAACAAAAAGAATTAAAATAAGTAAATACCTTGCTAGAAATTATGTGAGGATAATTTAAAAAAAAAAAAGTGTTTTCCTAAGAAAAGATTAAATTGAGAGCGATACTTTCGCATTGCCTTTAACAGCCACAATGTAAAGTCTGATTGGTCATCATTTCTCCAACAGTAGCTCTATCGATAGTTCTAGTTTTATGTTCTTCTTGAAATATTTTTCCCTTTCTCTAGTAAGAGAGGGCTTGTACGTTGGACACGCCACATAAACAGATGAAAAAAATGATTTGTGTAAATTTTATTTGAGAAGATATTTATTTAGAAGTGTGGAAGGAGTCTCCAGTGTCAGCTGTCTGTAGACATGAAAGGCTTCAGTGCAGAGTAACATGCTCCCTGGTTTTTGATGTTTTTGTCTAAAAACATCAAAAATCTATTGTGACCTCATATGGCAAAAGACCCTCCGTCATCTCAATGCTCAGAGAAATTATGCCATTCTCTAGGCGCCATTTTGAAAAGCTACTTTAAATAATGCTAGGCTAGCAGGTTGCAGCTAACTGATAACCTTCATCTTCTTCCTTGTTGTCCAACCTTGATGTCGGAATCCAGTAGGTTGCATTATGTATTATAGCCATTAGATTTATTAGCCTTTTTTTTTTTAAAGGCATTTGGCAGACAACCTTATCCAGAGCAACTTACATTTTTGTGCTGGCATTTAAACGTGGAACCTTCCAAACCATAGTCCAATGCCTTAACCACTGAGCTACCCCTTCCCCACACTTGTTTTTTTTCTTCTTCTTTTTTTAAAGACTAAAATATGTGACTCGTAATAAATGCGGAAATAATTATTGGAAAATTACTGACTTCTGCAATTCAACATGCACAAATGCGTTTTTGTATCTCCAAAAGTTTGTAACTCAAATGTTTGTATGTAAAAGTCTTATGCAAAGTTTTTTTTTTTTTTTTTAAAAAGGAAAAAAGAATATAATATGTGACCTTTTATAAATGAGAATAACATTTTGCCAAATAATGTGTAAGAAGAATAAAACACTCGGTACTTATGGGATCATAATTTTTTAGTATTTAGTAGTTTTATTAATTTCTTACCAGTTTTCTTGTAGATAACTCATTCATTAGATGGGTATATTTAGCGTTTTGGTGGATGCAAACTTTGGGACTGAGTTTCCCCCGAGTGTGGTGTTTCCCTCTGGTTAGGATCAGAGGTTGTGTAGAGAGTAACAGTTCCCATGTCAGCATGGAGCTGTGTACAGGAGCACGCCGCCTCCCCGAGTCCATTTGTCTTTGGCTGAGCAGGAAAGGTCAAGGCAGCGAGCCAGATATGTTTGCTCTGGTCAATGTATAACTCACACTGTTAGATTCCAGTCACTCCTTACAAATCACTGCTCTGAGGAATCTACAGTGTAGCTGGACGGGAATGCTGGGACCCCGATATATATGAAGTTACACATCTCTCTCTCTCTCTCTCTCTCTCTCTCTCTCTCTTTCTCTCTCTCTGTGTATTTCTCTGTAACACAACTCATCAGTCAGCTCCAGCTCCATGTTTAGCCAGTGTTTGTGTCTGGACATAAACTGTGTGAACTGGTAACCATTAGATTAGTGCTCCGTCTTGGTTCATTTATTCCAACTCTGTCAGTCTCTTCACAATCCATTAAGCTTTATAGTCATTTTCTCCTCATGTGAAGTAATAAATCCGCCAGGACACACTTCCTTTCTGACACTAGTACAAGAGCTACGATATTAATGTTGCTAACAGGTGAGCAATAAGGCTGATAGCTAACAGTTACAATGGACAGAAGGCCGGTACATACAGTACAGTGATGGGCGAAAGTATTGATACAAAAATGGAAGTCAATGTTTTAATGAAGTTCTCAGTTAGGTATTTTATGTAATGGAACTGCTATACAACAATCAAACATCAAACAACAATAAAATCCTTTATTCTGCAGAACCGGGTGGTCAAAAGGAGTCAAAGAGACGTCTACAGGCGTTTCTTGACTCTTGACCAACTCTTGACCATTGTCCAACAGATTTCTACTGGGTTCAGGTCTGAAGATGTCCCAGGACATTGCTCCAGATTGTCCCATACTGTATACACCAGGCTATCAGGATTCTTAACTCAAATGGATAAGCTGAGTGATATAATACATACAGTACAGTACACACCATGTTCCTGGGCCATGACGCACCATGTTTCAAAGGAATGGCTGCACTAGGACACCTTAAACTAATGTACAATATGTTGATCATTTGCAATACCACATATACACGTACACACACTCACTTATGCATGTACATACATACATACACGTGTGCTCATATATACACATATCAATACAAGTTGACCGGCTTTTCTCGTCCAAAGCTTTTCATTGTACTGTTGGCCCTGTGTTAACATGCATACAGTATGACAATAAACTAAACTAAGCTAAACTTAACAGCTTTTTTGTTTTTTGTTTTTTTTTTTACAAAATTTTCAGTTTATCAGCACAACTAATTCAAAACTCATTTTAATACATTTACGTTCCCATCCATCTTGGAACCTCTGTAGTCCAAATAGGGGCAGATGGAGGCCAGTGGTGACCATTATATTTATTTCCATTTTTACGACCGTGGTGGGACCTCCAGTTAGCATTCATGGACGTATTCACACACTACGGGCAATTTGGGAACGGCAATTAGCATGTCTTTGGACTGTGGAAGGAAACTGGAGTACCCACAGAAACCCACCAATCACAGGGAGATCATGCAAACTCCATGCACACAGACCCTGAGGTGCTAATCGAATCCAGAACCTGGAGGTGCAAGGCGACATCGCTTACCACGAAGCTACCATACCGCAACTTTTGGCCCCCATTGTAGCTAAAACATTCCCGGCATAACCAGCTTGAGTCTAAATCAGTTTCTTGACCAACATCAGATAAAATTTTTGTTTGTCATTTACATTTACGGCATTTGGCAGATGCTGTTATCCAGAGCGACTTTTATCTCATTATACATCTGAGCAGTTGAGGGTTAAGGGCCTTGCTCAAGGGCCCAACAGGGACATCTTGGTGGTCATGGGGTTTGAACCTGGGACCTGAACCGTATTCCGATGCCTTGACCACTGAGCTACTCCTGACCCATAAGTACTGTATGTCCAAAAGTATGTGGATGCTTGACCATCACCCTTTTACAGTATAAGCAGTTTGGACATTTAATTACAAAATCATGGGCTTTAACAGAGAAATGCTTAACAGGCTCTTCTTCTCTGAGGAGGCTTTCCACCAGGTTGTCGAGCGTGTGGTTGTGTGGGATTTGTGTTCATTCAGCTACAAGAGGATTATTGGGAACAGGTGCTGGTTTTGGGATGTCTGAGGATTCAGATCATCCCAGAGGTTTTTGATATATATATCCAACTTTGAGGTAAGAAAGAACAACATACCGGTGTAATGGTTACGTGTCTGCATACTTTTATTTTAAGATAGAGATAGATAATGCATATGTTAATGCGTTGCTGCTGTATGACTGTGCAAACGTGTGTCTGCATGAATTGTGTGTGAGTGGATGTGTGCATCTGTGTTTGTGCATATGCACAAGTCAATGCATTATGTGTGTGTGTGTGTGTGTGTGTGTGTGTGTGTGTGTTGAGCTGTGTCTGCATAAGTATATATTCCCTTAAGTCTGTGCTGTGTGAGCATCTGTGCGACAGTTCACATGTACAGAGGCTACACACACACACACACACACACGCACATGCACAGATGTAAGAGCCTGGAGATCATTAATCCTAATCATTAATCCTGAGCAGAGGCTGTACACCTGAGCAGGACTCTGTTTACTCCTCTAATCCCGGCTTTTGTTTAAAAAACTCTTAGGAAGGAATTGTACTTTCACAGGAATGTGTCTGGGATTAGTCGTTTTGTTAACAGTGGGATTACTGCTGCAGGAAGCGGGGAGACAAAGTAATTAGCTACAACACACAGAAGAACAGGTCTCGCTGCTATACACACACATACACACACGCACGCGCGTGCATGCACTGAGCTGTAGGGTTTCGTTTGAACAGTGCATCGAACACGCCTTGCTCTAGAGTACACATGCTAGGCTAATTACTTCTTTAACATCACACAGTATTTGAATGCAGAGTCTTAAACGTTCAATGGGAGAAAGTTTTTAGTTCTTACATGTACAAATGATTAGATTAGACTAAATTAGATTAGATTCAACTTTATTGTCTTTGTGCAAGCTACATGTTTAAAGCCAATAAAATGCAATGGAAATACTGTGGAAAGGGTTGCAGAACATAATCAGATATGAGGGTTAAATCCACGGCCGTGTCACAAATCTGTTATGAAGGTGAAGATCCTCGTTTGGAAACCTGCACGATGTTTCATCGTCTATACCACTTTATCCTGTATACAGGGTCACGGGGGGCCTGGAGTCTATCCGAGGAGACTTGGGGCATGAGGCAGGGTACACCCTGGACAGGGTGCCAATCCATTGCAGAGCACACACTCACACACACACACATTTTCACGTACTATGAGCACACCAATTAGCCTAATCTGCCTAATTTGTCTTTGGACTCTGGGAGGAAACCAGAGTTCCCGGAGGAAACCCACCAAGCACGCGGAGGACATGCAAACTCCATGCAAACAAACCCCAGCTAACCGTGGCGCCTGAATAGGGTTCATGTCATTCACTTTTTAGCCCCTCCCCTAAAGTGCTCCTTCACGCCGCCTTTATCTTAGTCTTAATCAGCAAGCGCACAGTGCAGTCGGATAATTCTCCCGTGACCATAAAGTCATTCTGTGTGTTCCAAAGAAACACAGTTAAAGCTAAATCACTAACACTAGAGGCGCTTTTCATGACGGATTCGACTTTCCAAATATCCGACTTTACATAAGAAATCGAGTAGGTGTTAATATTTTCATGTTTAGGAAAAGGACCCTGACTTATACATTAAATTTTATACGAGGGCCGTACTGAAAGTAATGCAAAAGTCTGCATGAGTGTTTTATAAACTGACGTACACTATATGGACAAAAGTCTTTTGCCAAACCTACAATGACACTTTATCCAAATACATACACTTTCAATATGGAGTCGGCCCTCCTTCTGCAGCTATAACAGCTTCCGCTCTTCTTGGAAGGCCGTCCACATAATTTTGGAGTGTTTCTGTGGGAATTCGCTCCCGTTCAGTTCCGCAGAGCGTTTATGAGGTCAGGCACTGATGTTGGACGAGAAGGCCTGGCTGATAATCTCCGTTCCAGTTCATCCCAAAGGTGTGTGATTGGGTTGAGGTCAGGGCTCGGTGTTGGGGCCAGTCAAGTTCTTCCACACCATTTACATTTAGGCATTTGGCAGACGCCCTTATATTCGGCAGAGCGACTTACATTTTTATCTCATTATACAGTACATCCGAGCAGTTGAGGGTTAAGGGCCTTGCTCAAGGGCCCAACACTGGTTGTCGTGGGTTTTTTTGAACCTGTGATGTTCTGAACCGTAATCCTATGCCTTAACCACTGAGCTACCCCTGACCTCAAAACTGACAACAAACTCATCAAACTATGTCTTTATAGTCCTTGCTTTGTGCACTGGGACTACAGTCATGTCCAATTTTGCATTACTTTCAGTACAGCCTTTGTATAATATTTAATGTTTAACTGTCCTTTTCCTATACAGTACATAAAAAGAAATAATTATTTGATTTCTAAAAAAAAAAAAAAAAAAAAGTGCTTCAAAGTCACACAATGGCAGTCACCATTCATAGCTAATGCTAACTCTACTATAATTACATAATTGGGTTTTGTGTGAGGGATTTAACTCCACCCACTTAACCATTACACCTGATCTTAAGGTTTGCACAAAACTTAGATTTCCTTTAATTAAAATGTATTAAAATTACTTTAGGATAGACAGTAATAGCTGGAGGTGTAGCTACTTTTAAACGCATCGATTAATGTCAAACTAATTTAGTCACCACAGCAGATGATTACTAGGTGAGGAATAAAACAGTATTAGAGGAAAATAATCAACAGTGAAGTGGCAGAGGATAGCACTGTCGCCCTGCACCTCCAGGGTTCGATTCCCTTCTCGGGTCTGTGTGCAGGTGCATGAGTTTGCATGTTCTCCCAGTGCTTGCTTGGTGGGTTTCCTCCCACAGTCCAAAAACATGCAGATTATGTAGATTACGTGTGTGAGCATGTGTGCGATGTGATGGATTGGCACCTCATCCAGGGTGTACCCTGCCTCGTAGCCTAAGTCTCCTAGGATAGGCGACCCTGTATACAGAATAAGGCAGTATACAAATCAGTGTTTTGTTTTTCTTTTTTGCTTTTTTTTTTACAGTAGGGCAATTAATAAAGAGAAAGAAATATCATTAAAGAATGTTGTCCATTTATAACTATAATTAATGTTATGGAACATGTGAGATAGCTCCTGTTATCCCTTTACATTAAGTAGCCATAAATAGGCATTATTATAGGCTTATTCTTATTCTAAGGAACATATTAGAAACAGCATATTAATATAAACCCGTTATCTGCCGTGCACTCGGAACTCTCCGAGCAATCCGGGCTGCTGTTATAGAGAATGAATCAACACATTCTGACCAATCAGAACCAAGAATTCAACAGCAATGAAAAACCATAGGTTAGCAGGTTCTTTCTGCGCTGCATCAACTGTAGCCGACTGAGATTTGGACAAAACCATGATCTTTGAGGTGGGTTTAATCCGGATGTTTAGTCAGTTTTAAACCGTAAGACCACACAAGTTTCATTATTTCTGTGAGATTAAAAAGGAAACACACACACACACACACACACACACACACAGCTCATTCATCACCATAATGATGTTTGTGTTTAGGGAGACCTCACAGTAAATTGGTGCTCTTCATAAACTCTGTGTTGAATCTTCAAAGTAGATCGGATCACATAATTAATTCTTGGCAGGTTCATTACACACACACACACACACACACACACACACATACATAATCCACTCGAAAGTACACGTTTTTGGTGGTTATGATCAAAGTCGCATCGCTCACAAAGCCTTTAAAGTGGCTACATGATGCTGAATAATGAAACGCCACTAATGACAGATAATACGTTCGTTTAGGACGAGCCCGCTGAGTCAGAGTCGGTGCTTCATCAGAGGAAGTGATGCGTGTATGAGCAACATCTAAATGATGACATACTGATGGGAAACACAAACACTATAAAATAACATCAAAGCCTTGATCCGATTAATAGCTGGTTTCAATCGTGTGTCCTAAGTCTGAAGATTTGTGAGGATTTGGGGTTAAATTTGCAAAACTCATATGAAGGCCAGTGTGGAATAATTCATCTGGGGGTATTTGGGGGATATAAGGCTAGCTAGCATAATTATGAGAGGTGTTTGAGTCAAACCAGGACTTTTAATTGTGCAGAATAACAGAACACAGTTATGAGAATAAAAACTTCCTTTATTTCTCTATATAATCCTCTGCTATCTAATGTACTAATCCCATTTTTGCAACAGTGCTTTAATACAATTAAGGTAGAACGTTTTCTCTGGTACGCCAGACTTGCCTGATTCACATCTGAAACGCTGGCCTCCCAGGAACTCCCTTAATAGCCTAAACATGTTCATGCTGCTAAAAGTCTCATCACCGTACTGTCCTTAAAGTCTTCTGTCAATGTCGATCGCTTTTTTTTCCCGCCTTCATTCACCAGAAATTTCATCACCAGTCCCGGTTTGACTTGAACGCCCCTCGTATATAAAGTTTTCCGATACCAATTCTGAAGCTTTATAATGATTTCAAGACTAAAACATGTAATAAGCTTAACATAGCCTTCATATAAACATCACTTTAAATACAAGAACAATTAAAAAAAAAATCATTCCTAGAATAAAATCCAATCAGGTTTCTTTATATGTAATATATTCATTCTCACTTTTAAAGCAGTGTTTTCCATACTGTATGTTGATACAGGATCAGATCAAATGAATTATGAATTAATTTTGTCATTAGTCTGTTTTTTAGAATAGAAATAGAATTTTCAGCTAATAATAAATGAGTTATTGGAGAATTGGATAACATTTTTTATGCATATGCACTAATATATTTTATAGCCGTTACTGGCCACTTTATTAGGTGCTCATTTTTATTTATTTTCTTTTTTTTTTTATCTAATCGTCAAATCACGTGGCAGCGCCGCGGTGCATCGGATCATGCGGATACATACAGTACAGGGCTTCAGGTAATGTTCACATCGAAATGGGCTGAATGATGGGAAAAATGTGATCTCTGTGACTTTATGGTTGTTTATGCAAGCTTGGATGGTTTGAGTACGTATTTCAGAAACTGCTGATGTCCTGGAATTTTCACCCACAACACAAAATGGTGCAAAAAAACAAAAAAGAAAAACATACTGAGTAAGTGAGTGACAGTAGTTTTTGAGCTGCGAGAATGTATACAGTATATATTATGTAATATAATCACTCTTTGCAACCGTGATGAGCAGAAAAGCATCTCAGTATTGCACAAGACATCAAACTGTAAGGTGGAGGAGCTACAAGAGCAGATGATCACATCAGGTTCCTCACCTGCCAGCCAAGAACAGGAATCTGGTGCTATCATGAATGCAGACTCACCCAAACTACATCTCTGCCCATGAGTAGCACCAGATCCCTGTTCTTGACTGACAGGAGAGGAACCTGACGTGACCTTCTGCTGTTGCGTCCCATCCACCTTAAAGTTTACCTGAAGCTCTCGCCCATGTCTCTGCATGACTTGTTTGTTTTTTTTCTTGTTCCCACGTGATCGTCTGATTAGATAACTGTGCGAACCGTGCAGGTGCCCACCGCGTACAGGTGGAATAACGCTCACGACTTGATGTTGTGACTTGGCGAGCTGCCGTGCGACTCCGATGCTGATCTTAATTTGTTTGTCAGAAGGCGTGACGAGAAAATGAGAAGGCATTAAGGGGATTAAAGACGTCGTGCTGTGTCGCATTCCTGAGTGTCTGCAACCGAGCTCATATTCTCTGCGTTCGGGAAAACCTGCACAAAGGTGCTCTTTCGCAGTGTTAACTCATTACGCATCACTTCCTGTCTCGCTGCTTTCGTAGGCATGGGTTAAAACAAGGCTTTCTAACAGACACTATAGACACAACACAGAAAACACGACTCTGGGTTTCGCTCTGAATGTCATTTTTAATTCCACAACGTGACAAACAGACATTTCACACAGACATCCTGTGCATTCGTTTTATGTGTGTGTGTGTGTGTGTGTGTTGTTGTTGTTGTTTTTTCTACAATAAATAAGCCTAATTCATTGACTCAGACATTACGAGAGCAGTCCACCATGTCACTATGTCTCTCTCTCTCTCTCTCTCTCTGTAGATCATACACACACAGGAAACAGTGAGTTACACATCAGCCTATTAGAACTAAGCTCTAAGGACACTGGACATGATCTTACACTCGTTAGTTAATTAACTATTTGGCAGGTAGCACAAGAGTAACTGTGGTTTCACTGCGAGGTGAGCTGTGTTAACAGTTTAACAGTACACACATATACACATTTCACATGGGATTCTCTCGTGTCGTCAGATAATAGCGTGTACAAACCATCCGTTTTCCTGCAGGAGCGTTTCAGGAACTGGGAACATTTTCCATTAAACATTCGTGAGCTTGACACCAGAGGACCCAGCGCCCTGGGTCAGCGTTTCCAGGATGTTTGTTCTACTAAACAGCTCAGTCAGTTATAAGAGCAACGAGTGATGTACAGTAAGCGATTAGATCACAGGGGGGTTGGGTGTAAACAGCAACATTTCTGCACTGCTTTTGATTTAAAAAAAAAAAAAAAACAATAACCAGGTCATACGAAAAAGCTTCGATCCAAAAAGTGCTTGTTATTTCACAAGATCCTACAATGCTGTAAAGTAAAACAGGAACTCATAAACTACTGTTTAGTAAAAAAAAAATTATTTAGTGATTTATCGTGATTAAATTGATTGATTCTTTGGCCATTCATGTATCGGCACATTGACTCCTAATTTGGTTTTTAAAATTATTTTTTCATTTTAACTTTCATTTTAAGTTTGCATTTAAGATGGTTGCCATTCTTCTATAATCCTGCAGGTGGCGTGCTCTAACCTATTCACACTTTGGCATTCAGCACTGCATCCTGCGTTGCATCCTAAGTTAGTTTAAAATGGGAACAAAAAAAACTTGTGATAGTTGTAGAATCGCAATACAGATTGAATCAGAACCTAGGTATCGTGATAACATCGTATCGGCCGATCCCCGGTGAATCAAATCCCTACTGTTTAGTCCTCAGTGGAAATGTGAACCAGGTTTTATATTCATTCCAGGAAACTTTTCTGTACCTCCCGGTCAAAGCAGATGCAAAGCTACACTAACATCACTGTTGTATTCCCAACACCCCTGAAAGCAAAGCAAGATCACTTTACATGCTTGTTACTTTACATGTTTACATGACAGTGTTTATCATCCTGTTTAGCTACAACTGATTAAATCAGAGGTGGTTTGGCGTGAAAAAAGCTACATCCGTGTCGACATCTTCAAGAGCTTCAATCTAAGCACTGGTTTGTTGTTTCATGGTTACTTTAGTGTGTTAATACGGTGAAACGGGAACTCGTCTGGGAACCGTGTAGTCCTGAAAAAAGTGTCTCATTTCCCCTGTGTAGTGCACCTATATAGGGAGTAGGGAATATGGAATCAGCCATGGTTACATTTCTCCCCTGAGCACCAACTGATCAGTAGTGATGGGTAAGAAAACTGAATCGGTTCTTTCAAACAAAGTGGATCGAACTACATCCTTCTGATTTGTCTGATGCTCCCGAAGCTAATGTTTATTACAGTATAAAGTTAGCAGTCTGTTGGATAGTATTTCAGTTAAATGCTAGTATAAATAATACAATAGTATTAGAAAGCACTACATTGTAGTATACGCTAGAATTTCAGCCTCTAGATTTAAAATGTTACTTTTAATGTAACTGTCTATAGAGCGGTGTTAGTGTATACAGTATGATATGTAGTGTATACGCGTATTTCATAATTTAGCAATCCAGTTAAATTCTTTAAACTTTTTAAATCTTACATTGTTCAGTTTCTAGCTACACAGATTTCCTGTGCTTTATAGTAACATACTCTGGCATGTGCATTCATATTCATATTTTCTCACACATTTCATACTGATTTCCCTTATTTTCTTTCTGGAAAGCTGCTTTGCAACAATGGCCATTATTTTTTATTAAAAGCACTATATAAATTAAATCAAATCGTGTGTAATGCGCTCAATCCTTACCTTTATAGCCTGGCAAAAACATCATCATCATCGTCATTATTATTATTATTATTATTATTATTATTAATATACTCTGCTGATGATGACTTTGATGTAATTTCTTTGATGTAACTTTGATGTTTTCATGATGCAGTTATAAATGTGCATGTTCAACCTTTCTGAAATTGTCTCAAACTTTAAGTAGTCTAGATCCATAGCTGTCAATTTGAGGTCTGCATTTGATTGATTGATTGATTTTTATGGACGTAAAAACAACAACCTACCGTCATTAACATCATCACAGTTAACCTATAAATAAGGTCACCTGAAATATAATAACTATTTTAACTACTAAAACTGGGTTCTTTTAGGATAAACATGGACTTTTTTTTACATTCTTTGATTTACTGTGCTGTACATTTTGAAATAACAATCCTAATTGTGCTATAATGTTACCGGGTCTAACTCAAACTCGGAGTGCGTGTTTAACAACTACATTGCTTTGCTTCTTTGCATACAACTGCAGGTGAATTTCATGTTTCATGACAGGTAACGTCTTCGACTTTGTAGAGTTCATCTAAGCCCTTGCGTCAGAAGCAGATATCAGTGTTGGCTATTAAGAAGATCTAACTCCAAAGCAACTGTACCTACAGTACACGCTTGGCGCCCATGCATGAGAGATTCCCTCACCTTCTAAACATGTTTATTACCCTAACTGTTTTTTGTTTTTTATTTTGGGCATTGATTTGTTTAATTTTCTAAAATAAAAAAAAGAACCGACTCTTTGATGACACACTCCTACCCATCAGTACTGTTCATCCGGTATCTGAGACCCCTTCTCCCTCACTCCTCACTGGGCCTCCTGCCCCTGGACTCTTGTCCTTCTCCACAGCCTCAGCGCTCAAACCAGTGACTCACACACTGCTGCGTTATCCGAGTCCTGGCTGTGCATCGAGCTCAGTCCAGTGTCCGAGTCATCATCGTTGCCACTCGGGTTAGATTTCGAAAGTCCCCGCACCCTCTCCACCCAGCAGTCACTGTGATCCACAGAAGGAGGAGGATGAGGAGGTGGTTGTGATACTGGAAGTGGAGGCTGCGCGTCGTCCGTGAACACAGCGTCTCCGTCTCCTGCGTCTTCATCGCACGAGTCCACTCTGTCCAGTAAATCCCTCATCTCGTGTTCTTTGGCCTCCCACAGTGCCAGGCTCGCCTCCAGCTCGCTCTGCACCGCCTCCAGGTCGCTGTTCAAACGCAGCCCGATGTACGAGCTCGTGTCCAGCTGCGTCCTGATCCTCTCCTCTTGCAGACGCGCGTCTTTCTCCGGCGCAGCGCTCTCTTCCTCCTCCTCCTCCTCCTCCTCCTTCTCCTCGGAGTCTCCTTCTCGGCGCCGCGTCATCCACCGCATATCGAGCTCCTCCTGGATTTGCCCGGTGAGTCTCTCGACGAGCGCGTAATGCTCGGTGAGCTGCTCCTGCAGCCGGATCACTCGGTCGCACCGCGCCATCGCGTCCGCGTCCATCGGGTCCGGTGGCGCGCTCCCGCTCTCGCTGTCCACCAGGTAAGTGTCCTGCACGTAGTTGATCCCGTGTCGCCTCATGCGGTCCGAGTGCACCCTGGCTTCGTGCGTCTCGATCTCGCCGTCCAGCTCCCGGATGCGCTGCGTCTGCTGGCGGATGGTGTGGTCCTGAGAGAGCACGAGGTGCACCAGGGTCTCCATCCTCTCCGCGTGCTCGTCCGTGCACGGCCCCTCTTTCGTCCTGGTCTTGATCTTTTCTAGCTTACGGAACGCCTTCCGGACCACGCGGCGCCGTTTCTCCTCGGAGGGCGCGGCGGCCACCGGCGGCACCGGGTCGCATTTCTCCTTGCTGGCGACGACGCGCGCCTCGGCGCTCCGCGGGCCGCTCCCCGGTAACGACGCGTCGCTCCTGACCAGCACGAAGCGCACGTTGTCCTGCTCGCGGCCCCACGCCGTCCACAGCCGCAGGATTTTCGTCCGGTTCGGCAGCACGCGCTCGAACCCGCGCCATTTCTCCACGATGCAGTAGGAGTGCGCGGAGCGCGCGACCGCCGGAGAGCTCCGGTCCTCCAGCAGCACGCGCACCACGTCCGCGCAGCTCGTGCGCCTCGTCACCCCCGACACCAGCTTCTCCTCCCGGCACACCCACACCGAGATCTTACCCTCCTCCATGCCTGAGCCACACTCTCAGCTCTCACTTCCACACCATCGTCCTAAATCCATTTGTTTGGAAAAAATCCCAAATAATATTCCAAAGTGTGTGTGTGTGTGTGTGTGTGTGTGTGTGTGTGTGTGTGTGTTTATCTCCACTGCGTCCTGCGTCCTGCCATCCTGCGCCTTGCCACTAACACTGAAGCTCTGCCTTAAACCACACTCTCTTACACGCGCACATCTAGGTCACGTGACACAACATCTCTTTCTCTCGCTCTCTCTCACACACACACACATACATACACACACACACACCCATCACTAAGCTCACTCACCGACTCCAACCACAACCTGTTCAAGTTTTTATAGGAAACACGTCAGCACACGTTCATCATCCTGCCACTCTCACTTTTTGAAGAAAGAAGTATGACGTCATAGTGTGTCAGGGCTTCCCCAGAGTACATTACTGCTATACTGATTTAATGATGATCTGATACTATTTGCTGTGATTGTGTGTTATTAGTTAGTATTGTGTATTGCATATGTAATGTCTTGCAAACTTCTAACTTTCTGTATAAACTTTCTGTATAACTTGTTCAAGCACAAATCGTATACTGAATTTAATAGCAATAAAAAATCAAACAAACATCAAACTGCTCTTAAAACTTTGCTAAAATGCTTACTGTTTGAAATACAGTGATAAAGCATTTGGGTTTGTCTTTGATGTTTTTTATTACATAAAAACTAATAAAATATGTTTTTGTTATCCCTAAACACTACTTCTATTACTACTACTAACTTATAGAATTACTGCACACTTATACTAATATATACTTCTAGCATTACTGTCTCTTTTGTTTACTCTTTTTTATTTTTGCACACACCTCAGATTCCTCAATGACCATAGATAAAACTAAATGTATTTTTAAACTTTTAATTCTAAATTATATTGTTAAATTTTTTAGCTAAACAGGTGAAAAGAATACATAATTTATAAAATAATGAAAAAATATATATTTTTAAATATATAACATGGCTAACAATTTAATTTCTCCTCCTTTGTCTCCTCCTCCTCCTCTTACTACTACTAATAAAAAAGTTTATTTTGGCTCTGTTTTAAATGCTTATAATGCAAAATGGGTCTGGACTTATCCACTCACATAATTTTCCTTCAAACCTTTAATCAGTTTTTATGCAACTCTATATAGTATTTGCCTATTAATTGATTGATTGATTGATCGATATAGTATGGATTGTTTTTTGTTTGTTTGTTTCAATAGTTTGTTTAAATTAGTTCTGTAAAAATTAGTCCACAAGCAAAACAAATGCACAGAGCAGCAATTTAGTCGTATGTTAAGCAACAAATTATTATTGTTATTAATGTTAAGTTAAATTAGTAAATTATTTAATAATGGCCAGTATCTTAAGAATTAATCTGAAGATTTATTGAGTTTACATTTGCATAACACAAACCCAGGTTTAAACATAGATTCATGATATTTACATCATATTATGCACATATGCAACAGCTGGTAGAAGATATTTTTCTTTTTATTACACCACAGCACCATCTTGTGGTGACACGCAGGTACTGTATTACTGTCTGATGTTGGCTATAAAAAAAATAGATATCATTTTTTGAGGGAATTTCTAAGAGACAATATATGCATTGTGCTATATTTTTGCATATATACTGTCAACAACAATGTCAAAGTAAAATATTAATGATAAATGTGTATATTATTAATTGTGAATATAAAAATATCCAAATTTTTCCTTATTTTTTAAAGGATCAGATTTGCAATTATTTACAAAAAAAGACTAAAATTATATCGCAAGATCTCAGGAAAAATGTGGCATACTTTATCATGATATACTATTTAATAATGATATACGCTGCCTGGACAAAGTTTTTTGATTATTATTTTTTGTTTGTTTATTGCTGTACAGGAAAGGCAGGTTTCTAGCATTATGTGCATTAAACCCATACGTTGGGACATTATAGATGATCATTTGAAAGAGTAATAACCATGAGAATAGATAATACTTTAATATTGACGGTAGTAACATATTTCATGTATTTCACTGTGCTGTAAAGTACATGTGACAAATAATTGAATATTCTTCTTCTTCTTCTTCTTCTTTACTTGAGAAGTTTTATTAGAGGATACTTTTTACTTTTACTCCACCACATCATACAGTAAATATATGTACTTGTACTTAACAAAATTTCTGCATGGCATTGTGTTACATGAGTTAATACAAGCCCCATACTTTTGATTGTTGTTGTTGGCCTTTCGGCTGCGCCACAGCGGAATATCCAGTCCGCACAACAACCTGCACAGGTTTTACGCCGGATGCCCTTCCTGACGCAACCCTCCCATTTATCCGGGCTTGGGACCGGCACTGCGCCCAGTGGCTGGGGGGTTTGGGCACTGGCTGGAAAGCAAACCCGGGCCTTCCGCATGGCAGGCGAAACACCTACCACCAGAGGTGGAAAGTAACGAATTACATTTACTCGCATTACTGTAATTTTTACTGTAGTTTTTTTGTGTACTTGTACTTTTTAAAGTAGTTTTTAAAATCTGTAATTTTACTTTTACTTAAGTATGTTTTTTTTTAAGTATTGTACTTCGCTACATTTTAAATCATATTCACTACTGAGTAAAAAATAAATGAATGAAAATGAAAAAATAATAAAAAATAATGCAACAGGAAAGGGAAAAAAATGCATCCCGGAAACCACTGCACTGATTGATTGATTGCCATCTGATTTAAAGCAAATTGCCATCAAATTCTAATGAAGCAAACCCCTGGCCATTGTAACGGCCACTACTGTGTATGTATGCATGTACATGTGTATGTATGTTGCCCTTTTAAGAGTTGAAAGAGGCTGATAAAGGTTTTGTGCTGAACGTTATTGTTGGCTCTGAGCTCTTTTTTCTCCTCGGCTATCCGGCACAAAGGGTAACATCATTTCAAGCACAAGAAAGGCAACAGCTTTATTATGCAAAGATGTTCCTTCAATTAAAAACAACTAGTTTGAGATTTATATCCGCTTGTCTTTTTTGAACTACACTAGAATCCCCCATCCCACCCCTGCTGTGAAAAAAAAGTAACGCAGTAACTTTTACTCTGAGTCAATTTTTAATGAGCCACTTTTTACTTTTACTTGAGTAGATTTTTATAATTGTAACTTTACAATTGGGATATTTTGAAAATGTGGAAATTTCATTTGCTGCTTTTGTACTCGTTTGCTATTGTGGCAATAAATAAATAAATAAATACATAAAAATAACAAAAAATATCATAGTATCTAAAAAGTGCTGCTTGATTAAGTTTAATCATGACGGTGAGTCAAATGGAAACTTCTTTATTTTTTAAATCTTATGCTGTTTGTTGTAAATTTAAATAACAAACTTTATCTACAAACTCTATTTTATTTAAAGAAAGCATTCCAGGACTAAACAAATGTCTGAACAAAAACGATCTGATTTCTACACTAACCGTTGTGTGACACTTTTTCATTTCGGTTGAATGTAATTTTCGCTCAGTGACATTCTCTGGATGAGAAACTGAATCAATTTACGTTGTTTTTTCAGGTTGATGATCTTAGCATTAATGTTATAATCCCAAATCTATTACAATTATAAAAGTAGTATAACAACTGTTGACCCTTTCATGCATTAATTACTTATAAGCATAAACTGTTTATTCAGACATTTTTGTTTTCTGTATTAATATTACTTGTAATAAAATGCACATGGGTTTTTCATGTTTAGGGGAAAAAATGATAATTTAAAGAAAGGTAGAGAAAGATCTTTTAATGAGAGAAAAAATATTTTTATGTCCAAAACCAGTTAATAGTTATTTCTAATAGTGACAACCAAAAATGTAGAAAATATGATTTATGAATAATAATAAATAATAAGTTATGTGATGGTGTGTGTGTGTGTGTGTGTGTGTGTTTGAGAGACAGAGCTTGTGTAGCAGGAACTCACACTTTGAGCCCTGACTCACTGCGCTACTGTTGATATTAAAGCTCAAATCAAATAAAGCCGATCCGATCTGATACCTCATGGGTTACAGGTCCCAGGTTTCCAAGCCTGATCCTGGGATCCCCCTAATCCCCCCCATGACGTCAGTGTGTGTTTGTGCAGGAGGAAAAGTCTAAAATGGCCAGGACAGAGAGGATTGAGAGAAAAACAGTACTTAAAATGATCACTAGGGGGTGCTTCTTCCATTTCATTTCTAAGGGTTAATTAGCCACAGTATAGATTCAAACTTACTCTCACCGTCTACACACGCTTTATCCTGGCCCTGGAGAGATAGGGCACCCTGGACGGGGTGCCAATCCATCGCAGGACACACACACATACACATACTCACACGCTCATTTACACACTACTGGCAATTTGGGAAGGCCAATTAGCCTAATCTGCATGTCTTTGGAAGGAGCCCACCAAGCACCAGGAGAAAATACAAACTCCTAAACACAGACCCGAGGTGGGAATCGAACCTGGGGCCTGGAGGTTACCACTAAGCCAAGATTTAAACACACTTTTATATTTCATGTAATATGTTTTGTGATTTATATCTGTAAAACACTTTAGGTTCAAAATTACTGAATGTATGAAAAAAAAAATTTTTTATAGCTTGTATTATACTTTATTTATTCCTTGTAGCATGAACAATATGGTGAAATTTCAGTCTGGTTGCAAAAACACTACTAGAAAACATGCTGTATAAAGTAAACTTATTCAATTCTCTCATAAACACCACTCGGCCTTTGTGTCATTTGGGATTCTAATAACCTTTACAGTTTATTTATTAAAAAGCAGCTGAATAACTAAGCAGCTTACATTTATGTTCATGCATGTACTGCAGTTTCTTCTGTTTAACATCTACTTTTAGTGTCTACTTGATTTCCTTAAAAATAAAAATCACTGGATCAAGGCTGAGACTAATGCTCGTTATCCCTAACAAAGTTTATTTGTCTTTAATTCTGCATCGTCATTTCCTTTCTTCTCTTCTCAGAGCCTCACCCCAGTGACGGACGGAAATGATGTGACCAAAGGAAATAAACTTCGGGAGAAATCAAGGACGAACGGATATGCTGAGTATGATTTCACTCACCGAAGCAACGTGACGACAAACACTTACTGATAGAGCGATTTGGACGGTGTAAAATATCTGTATACAGACGACCCACTGTACAGCAAATAAATATCACTTAAAACATGATCGTGCATGTGTACCAAGGAATGTTAATTAATGATCATTAATTATGTGATGCAATTGGTGTTAAGAATTGAACTGATTAAAAATGTATAAACCGATAATAATTGTTTTGCATAATATTTCTCTAGCGCACATAGCTGTTGGACAGCACTGTACACCACAAGAGGGCGCACTTGCAGCTCAGGTGATGTACAATATTAGACACTTTTTTTTTTTTGAGAGAGAGAGAGAGAGAGAGAGCAGCATTTTCAACAGCCTTACTGTTACGTGAACTATTGGTTAAGAAAAATAAATCACAGTGTGTATCTCAGGCTCAAATCTTTTTTCTTTTTCTTTAAATCTTTCACATCGAGTTTGATTTAGCCGACCCATTGTTTGTAATGTAATTCTTCACTACGTACAAATTCGGATTAATACATTAACTCATCATATGATTCATTGTGTAAACATGTTTCCATTAAAACCAGCTGTGTGTCATTGTTCTAGAAGCTTCCTAACAGTATCTCCTCCTTTGTAAGAACTGCTCCTTAAACATGGACTTTAATCAGTTTCTGGTTCTGATACGCGGTCCGGGACTTGAGCAGGAATCACCTGTGGGGTGAAGACACAGACTCGTTTGTGTGTGTGTGTGTAACCAAAGATAAAGGTGATAAAGTGTGTATTGCTGTGATTACTGAAGGACTGAGAGTGACTGGTCACATGATCCAAACAGGCCAATCAGCTCACCACCTTCATATAACACTTAAAAATCCGGAGCCGTGTAATTCATGTGTCGAGTTAAAGAGAAATTTAGGATGAGTGGATGATTAATGGATGATTAATGGATGATTAATGGATGATTAGTGGATGATTAGTGGATGATTAATGGATGAGGCTCGGATAACTGAAGCAGGTTAAAAGTCTGGTTCTGGTTCTGTAGTGAATCTAACAATCATTTGTGGTTGCGCTGATATTGGACCAGATTTTAGACTGGATTCAGGATATTTGCTGATTCAATCCTCTGATACATGTTTTATGATGATGATAAAGATAATAATGATGATGATGGACAGCAGACATAAAAAAAAAAAAACCCAAAGGTATCATCAGTCATTATACAGGGACAGTATTAAACAAACCTTAACTTCAACATGATCGCCTCCAAAGGTCACGCCCAAAACACACACACACAATTATTTCTCTCTCTCTCTCTCTCTCTCACACACACACACACACACACACACACACACACACACACGTCTCTCACATATACTCTCTCTCCCTCCCTCCCTCACTCTCACACACACTTTTTCCTCTCACAAAAACACTTTCTCTTGCACATATACACACTTTTTCTCTCACATACACACACTTTTTCCTCTCTCTCTCTCTCTCTCTCACACACACCCTTTTTCCTCTCACAAACACTTTTTCTCTCACATACACACACTTTTTTCTATCACAAACACTTTTTCCTCTCTCTCTCTCTCACACACACACATTCTCTCTAACACACTAACACACTTTCTCTTCCACATACACACTCACTTTTTCTTTCTCTCTCTCTCACACACACACACACACACACAAAAAAAAAACTAAATGTAGGAAGTGGAGTTTTCTGAACTAACAGACACATTGATTGACAGGGACACAAAGACGCCACGTTGTGGTATTTTGGACAGTTAGTCCATATTAACTGTTTTTTAATAAGTGTTTTCTTCATGTTACAGATGTAGGGGCGTCACAGAGACCAGAGTTTCTCCTCTGATCAGATTTTTTTTTTTATTAATGACAGCTAACAGAATCGGGGGAAAAAAACATCAAATATTACAAAGAATAAAAATCACAATCTTTAAAGCACATGGCCATCAGACCTGACCCGACATTAAATGCTTACGTGGATTTTTGGCTCATCTATAAAACAGCTTTGTTGTTATTCAAGTGAAAAAACTTTTTAAAAAAAATAATAATAAAATAAAGGGACGTAGCAGGGCTTATATTCCTAAATAGTTAATAATCGTTAAAAAAGCCGACCTACATTGGATTAAAGTGTGTGTTGTATGGCAGAAAATACAAAATCCATTTTCCACATCCAGTTCTCTTCAGTGTTAACTTCAGACTAAACAGGACTACGATTCATTTAAGGAACAAAATGAGACAATGTCCTTTTAGAATAAGGAGTAAAATTTCTTTTGTACTAAAAATATTTTTTTGTACACAATATTCTTCAGTTACATTAAAAAAGGATATCGGTATTCAGTGAAAAAGTAACAAAACGTACCTCCGTTTCATTGTCGCTCCCTGCACCCGTGCAGATCGAGAAAATACAGAACATTTCAGACCAAAAAAAAAACCCAAACAAAAAAAAAAAGAAAAGAATTGGAGTCATTAGAGGCAGCGTCCAGCTGAGTGAAGCGGAGGGTTTGTAACGCACAGAGGCTCAGCCGCTTCAGAGTTACGAGATCATCACCGAGTGGAAAGAGTCTCTGAGCCGCTCAGGACATCGGGTCCATGAGGACACAGGAAGTGATGCGCTCGGGCTCTCTCTGACCAGCAGGGCAGCAGCTCAGTGTCTTTAGTGTGTGTGTGTGTGTGTGTGTGTGTGTGTGTGTGTGTGTGTGTAAGAGAAAAGAAAGAGGGACAAAGAGAAGTTATCATCGCGTCTCATTCTTTGACCAGTCTGTAGATGTGATGCTGAGCTCCGTGCTCGCTGTTGGACACCTCGAACACACACGCCATGCACAGCAGCGTCTCCTGAGTTTCTCTGTTCGACACCACCTGCAGGACACACACCAACAGCAATACATCAACACACACACACAAGCTGTTTTTATATCAAACATTCAGGCTTCAATTCTTTACTGGCGCCTTCGATACCGACGCCTTCGTCTCTCGACTGCTCAGACGGTGCTGATTTATTCTCCATAACAGCAGCTCTGACAGCTTTATACCATCACACTCGCCCTAACAACATCGCCTCTATAGCAACAAAGAGAACTGGAAACAAGTAATGATAAATGATAAATTCTAATAATAAATATGATTCCAGGATAATAGACCGATAAAAACAAATAATTCTAACCTGAGACGTATGTAGTAGAAAAACGCTCAATTCTAATAGGCCTACTTCTAGTAAATTCTAATCAAAAATAGCCTATAAAAATGTTGCATTATTCATTAAAACATAAAAATTATTTTATCCTAAAAAGTATTAAAAACCCTTTAAATAAGAGTTCATTCAAACATTTATTTTAAGTTCGTTTTAGAATTTATTAGAATTATTACTGTTTATATACTTTTCTATGTAA
>JAOVVA010000001.1:31906285-31920069 GCA_028565275.1 Leiocassis micropogon
GGAGACGATTACCCACAATTCCGCAGCACAAGAGAGAGAAAAACCGTTGGCTCAGTTGTGATCACGTGACGCTCGGCCTCAAAACAAGAAGCCCATGCGTGATACATGATACTCGGCAAACCAAGACTTGCTTGTTTTCCAAGTCAAAATTAATTAAAAATCTTTGCTCGTCTTGCGGAACACTGGTAAACCACGTTACTCGCAATCCGAGGTTTCACTGTACCAACCCATTATAGGAAAATAACAAAACAAGCCACTATTCAGATTTTTAATCGTTACAGTTACTCGGTGGCTCTTATTCACATTCACTCTTATCAGCTTTTAAATTTAGCTTGAGGTTATTTATTGTCACTTATAAAGATGATAGTGAGGTTTCCTTCTGATTTCATAGCCCTAAAACTGAAGATGACACAGATGAATGCCTAAACATGACTAAAAGTGAATGTTTTGCATAATATGTGCCTTTAGTCATCTATTTATGACTACATTTATTTCAATGCAATGTCTTCCATTCCATGAATTCTTTGCCAGTGTCCTTCATGTCCGACCCATAAAAGTATTACGCAGAACCATAAAATAGAGTTATTAATCATAATCTGGGATAATACATGTGCTTCGGGACAAAAAATTAGGAGCTGTGTGTTGCTAAGAAAACCACTTGAACAACCCATCATTCATAGCGTCCACTGTACGAGCCTCTGGAGACGGTGTTATGATCTGGGGTCGCTTCAGTTTCTCAGGTCCAGACTCAGCAACGTTATGTAGCAATAAAATGAAGTCAGCTGACCACCTGAACGTACTGAATGAGCAGGTTATCACATCTATGGAGTTTCTCTTCCCTAATGACACGGTGTATTTAGGTACTTTACTAGGTACTGGGGCACCTTGGGCACCTTATGTACAATTTCATTCCCACCTGTATGTACAATCATCATGCACGTGTACATAGAAGCAGTATTTTCATATTCATATATTACTAGACATAATTTTTACCTCATTAATGCACCTTAATTGTAACTTTTTTCCCCTTATTGCAATTTTTGTTTGCTCTATCTGTCTGTCTGTCTGTCTGTCTGTCTGTCTGTCTGTCTGTCTGTCTATCTATCTATCTATCTATCTATCTATGAGGAATCATTTTCACACATAAACTTCCCACCAGTGTGTACCGTAATCAAAACTAAAGGCGATTAAATTCTTTTTTTTTTTTTTTTTGAGCCAGGCAGTGTAAGATTTTTTTTTCCTTCTTCCTAAAAACGGATTGAAAATTTCAGATATACAACAAGACAAATAAATAAAACAAACCCTCTTCCCTCTTTGAAAGGAAATATAGAGCTGCGGTGTATGAGAGTCATACACTACGGGTAAATATTATGACAAGAAACACTGGGTTTAAACACCATAAGTGTGTTACAGTGATATGTTTACACTCTGTAAATAACGGGCAGAGATTTCGGAGCGATTATTATTATTATTTATTATTTTTTTTCCCCACACACCAGCGTCACATCCAGACAGATGAGTTGGGTGAGTTACTGGAACCTGCCGAGGGTCGAGATGACTCAGAAACCTGCTGCGATGCCAAACTCGTACTAAGCACTTCACACATCTGGATGCAAGAAACCGAGGCACGGGGGAGTTCCACAGAAACAAAAGCGAGTGAACGAGAGCGCGGTGAAACCGCTGGAACGGACTGGAGTTCACTTACGCTTATGGGATTTGGCCGACGCGCTCATCAAATGTAGAGTGACCTGCATTTATCTCCTTATACGTCTGAGCGGGAGGGGGGTGGAAGGTCACGCTCAAGAGCACCTTGTTGAAGCCGGAGTTTGAACCTCATTCCAATGTCTTAACCACTGAGCGACCCGCTCACCCTGAAAGTGCACAGTGAGAGAGTAAAAAGCCACAGGGCGAGACCGTGAAGGTGAAAGGAGGTCATCAGGAGGCGAAGCTCGCGCTGATCAGAGCCTCAGGCTGACCCTGAATGACCCGCAACTTACGCATGCAGTAATACTGTAGCCTGGAGCTTGTACGACTTCATTCGGACAAAGAACGTCTTTAACGGAATACATTTTTGCTCAACCTTTGCACATAAACGGATTTCAATTCTCTGAGCAACTTTTTCTCTTTCATGTGTAGCATTTGTAGTTTTTTTCGTTTTCTTTTTCAGTTGTCTCAAAGACCATTGAAGGAAAAACTGTTCATTTAACTGTACGCTTTAAACTGTTGTCTGGAAACAACAAAATTTCATTATTTCCTTTCTTTATTTAACTTTTGTTCTTTTTTTTTCTTTTTGATGTAGATAAACAGCAAAACAGAGTAACACGGTCCTTTCATCAGCCCCGTTTACACGGACAATATTTCTTCAATCTGATCAAAATCATTCTGATGAGAGATTCCAACTTGGTTGTTTACATGGACGCTGATCTAATAAGATGTGTGTTTACACGCTCGAAGCTTTTAATCAGAATAAACTTCCCTTTTTTTTTTTTTCGGGGACATGAGCGAAGTTGTTCTACTCTCTGTGAAGCGTTAATCTGCTGGAAATACAGTAAAGGAAGCAGATTTATTTCCCCAACTTTGAGCTTCTCATCTTTTCTTAAAAAAAATAAAAATAAAACAAAGAATTAAAGTGTTTAAATGATGCGCTTTTATTCCAATTGGCCTATTATTAATCCCATTATTATTGGAATATTAGGTTACATGTAAACTCATCAATTCATAACCATGGGGATGCAAAGTTTTGCACTTGACCACGGGTCCTATTGCATTTTACACTTGGAACAGCGCGCGCACACACACCCACACCCACACACACACCCACACACACACACACCCACACACACACCCACACACCCACACACCCACACACACACACTTTCTCACTGCCTATACACCCAGGGCTTAGTTTTGGAGAAGTATGAGGAAATAAAAGAATAAAAAAATGAATAAATAAATCCCGCCTTCTGCGCTATGATTGGCTACAAGAATTCTGCCTCATCTATGATTGTTTAGATGCTTTACTATGTGTGCAATGTGAGCCAATCAGCGCTTCTACCTCAACCAGAGAGCCAACGGAAGAAAATCTGAACTAAACACAGGTGAGAGAGAACAAGCCATTTGATCTCACCGAGTTTACTGATCAGGAATGCAAGCAGAATTTCCCTTCAGAAAATCACGTTATATATGCACAGAAGTGATATATTTATCCCACAATGTAGAAATGATCAGATCAAGTGTTTACATGACTAATACATGTGAGTCCCCAACATATGAACGAGTTCAGTTCCAAGAGCCTGTTCGTAAATCGAATTTGTTTGTAAGTCCAACAAATATTTGTCTAGGTACTAACACTAGGTACTACTAGGATACTAACAAAATTGGCTAAACACAGTATAAAACCATGATCTTGTCCTTGTTCTTTAGAATCGTGTCGATTCATGTTAAAAGAACGAGTCTTTTTTTTCACCTCGCTGCATTCTCTCAATTATTTTCCTCCATCATTATTTCTTCTTAGCAGTACCAGCTTCATCGCAGCTGCTTTTACGCTTGCTTCCGGACATCGTGGGATTGTACTGCACTTGCAGATTATTGTCACGCACGTGACAATGTACGCAGAACATGTGATCTAACTTTCAAATTCAAATTACATTTTTATTGGTCACATACACAGTATGATATGCAGTGAAATGCACTTTCACGACTGAACATGCACGGACGAATGCTCGTATCTTCAAAGGTTCATAACTTAACCGTTCATATGTAGGGAACTTACTGTACTGTACTTTACCTACTGAACTGATTAACAAGCTTTAACACACACGCACACACACACACCTCAATTTCCATTGAAAGATCATTCCAATCGGGCTGGTTCGGGTCAGACTAATGTTCTGAGTAAAGTGTTTAAATTTTGCATTTTTATTCTGATTACCCTATTGTTATTATTATTACAATTATTATTAGAATATTAGGTTCCATGTAAACTCACCTATTCATAAACACGAGGATGCAAAGTCTTGCACTCGACCGCAGGTCCTGTTGCATTCATTACACTTGAAATAGCGCGCACACACACACACACACACACACACACACACACACACACACACACACACACACACACACACACACACACACACAATTTCTCACTGCCTATACACCCAGGGGTTAGTTTTGGAGAAGAATGAGGAAACTGAAGAACCAAAAGAAAACCCAAATCAGCAGACTGTGAAACACTCTAGAAAGAGAAGAACCTGAATTCAGGATTAAAGAGGAGGCCACCTGATTGTGCGTCATCATACCAGGATGTGCTCTTTCTAATAAACTAACAACTAATAAAAAGTTTTAGTAATCTGAAAAAAAATGAAAGAATAAAAAAAAAAGAAAAAAAAACCCCAGCTAAAAATCAGGTATAAAATACAACATGTGCTTGTGCTGATTCATGACTCTATTCCGTCTTTAGTTCCGAACAGCGGATATTATATTTTCCGCCCTACTAAAGGGACATGACTGTGTAATTCCACTTCGCCTCATTTACACACAAAAACCGCAGATAATTTCCTTGTTTTATTCCTCCATTTAAAAACTTTTTTTCGCTCATTAACTTTGGCCTCTATGCATTTTCCTAATTACTGCTCGAAAACTTCTTATAAGTCTTAATCAACGCAGTCACGATCTTCACAATCGCATCCGAATCCAGAACAATTGTGCGGCTTTAAACTCGAATCTCCTGCATTACGATCAGAAAGACGTGGTCTGATTAAAACGTGATGTGCAGTTGGCAAACCCTAGCCTGAGGACACACTGATAACATCTACCTGTTGATGAGCCGTGCAAACGGTCCCAAGCGAGAGAAAGTTTGAAATGCCACATGGTTTTAAAAGTAAAGGTCACGATCTAAAAGCAGATGGTGGTGTGAACAATCGCCCTGCGAACATCTCCACTCCCACTGCAGGTGTTTCCCTCCGAGCGGGACTGAGGGGCGAGGACTGCCAGATAAAGCCCTTTTACACACACACACACACACACACACACACACACACACACACACACACACACACACACGCTTGCATCTGATTAGTGCTAAGCAGCTGTCCTTTGTGAGTGCTGGAGCCAGTAACATGATGACTCCCCTCCGTCCGCCGGCCACCATAATCAGCCAGATGGCACGAAAGCGTGACGGAAAAGTCCTCAGTGATCCAGAGAAATCCAAAAAATCCTACAATGTTCGAAACTTGCGCGTTCTACGCAGACACGTTAGAGAATTATAATATTTTCCAGGGCTATTATATAATAGATGACCCTGCGCTCTGACCCCAGGCTCCTAAATAGTGATGGGTCGTTCGTGAACGATTCGTTCTTTTTGAACAAATCTTTAAAGGTTCTCAGTAGAACGAGTAGTCTCGGAGTGATTCGTTCTTTTTCTACTGGGCGTGCATGCACAAAGCATCGCAAAATCTCCGTAGGTTATGTACAGGAAACAGAATTTAGTAGTTACCTTTGGTCCGAATCGTTCGTTCTCTTGTCACGTGACTCCCAAAGACGCTGTTTCCTGTATGCTGTGCAGCACACAGGAAACAGAATTGAACGGTTCTTCTCAATGAGTCTTCAAGTCCTAGTCGTTCGTTCTTTTGCCTTGTGACTCCCAGAGACGCTATGCAGTGCAACAGATTCAAAAGAACAAACGATTCGGACCAGAAGATATGATGGTGAGCTACTCATTCTGTTTATTATAATATGTCCTTAGGTGCATTGTAATATTTTCATTACTGGAACTATAGCCAAAATTTGTGGATGTAGACGTGTTGGGGGTCTGTTTATTGAAAGTGTAATATTTTATTTTATTTCTGATCAAAAGAACGAAATGAATTAAATGACTCGAAAAAAGATTTGTTCAACTTCCCATCACAACTACTAACAAGAAGCTGGGATAAGTGAAGAATAAAGAATTTCACTGTGCAGTAATGTATATCTGACGAATAAAGGCTGATCTTTAGAACTTTAAATCTGGACAATGTTAACACCAGGAAAAAAAAAAAAACCCACACAAAAACACTTCACAAAATGACGGGCTGTTTGGACTTGACGCATCTACCCTAGTGAGTATTTGTTTCTAAATGAACTGCGTAAAATAAATCATAAATCAGGCTAGTTATGGTGAGGGGCGGAGACTAGTTTTAATATTCATTCCATCTACTGTAGGAACCACAACAGCCACCACCAGTAAAACACCAGTTTCCTCCACAATGTGTAATTTTCCCCTAATTTAATCTCGACCAATCCCAACCCACCAGCCAGCTCTCGTCCAATCACACTTCCACATAAAGAGATCACAGAGGCTCATGATTGGCTGGTGTTGTGATTGACAGGGGGAGAGAGAGTACAGTATGTCCCTCCCATCTATGACCAAATTCACAGTAGCAGTGTCAGGATTCAAACCTTTCAAAGCTTCTTTAACTTTTATTATAATTGTTCAAGGACTAATAAAGCGTTAATGGTTAGCACTGTGGGCTTGAACCTCCAGGGTCTGAGTTCGATTCCCACCTTCAGGGCTGTGTGTGCTTGGTGGGTTTCCTCAGGGTTCTCCGGTTTCTTCCCACAGTCCAAAGACATGCAGATTAGACTAACTGGCATTTCCAAGTTGCCCGTAGTATGCAAGTGTGTGTCTGCTTGAGCCATGTGGTTAATCGGCACCCTGTCCAAGGTGTACCCCACCTAATGCACCCCTGGGTCCCCTGGGGCTCCAGGCCTCCGTATACAGGATAAGTGCTATAGAAAGTGAGTGAGAGAGAGTGAAATATAACATGTTAGATTAGGGTTCATCTCAGGTTCACAAACATGCTGATGTAGTCTGGAGAGAATGCGAGTTCAACACCCCTGCTTCGGAGAGAAACAGAAAAAACTCTAATGCATCGGTGGACGATTGTGAAAAACAAAAACAACACACAAAAAAAAAAAAAATCCCATGTTTTGTTTCCTGGAAATTTGATTAAACAGTAGCTAAGACAATGTAATAATATACAGCCAGATAGCTGATAGCTAGAATAATATATAACCACCCACTTAGGGGGCAACCCGCTGATTAACTGCTCTGCTTATCTAAAAAATAAAAGGTGCTGAAGTTGCATGTCGTTGTCTTATGTGGAAATTTGTATGAGTCACAACATGACGATATCAACTTCACCATGCAGGAAAGTCCACGCATGGTCAGTCAGGTTCTTGAACAAGAGTGATTAGGTTCACTTCCTGTGCGTGTGTGCGTGTGTCCTTAGTTGGCCAGTCTCGGTGGAAAGATCACACCAGCACGCTGGAAAACCCGAGGACGACTCTGTGCCGACTGTGTGTGTTTTCGCGGAGGTATGGCTGTAAAGCTTCTAAAAAGAGATTATAATGAAAGACTGAGGGGTGAATATTACAAGACTCGAGGGCATGAACACTATTTAAGGAGGAGGGCATAAAACCTAAAAGCCCCTGGTATCAGGAACTATGTGAACCACAAAGTGCTACGGTTAAAAAAAAAAAAAAGATGGGTTATTGGGGTACGTTCTCCATCTTTTATGTCTCTGTCTGGAAGGAAAGGAGCAGAGAAAACGCTTTGTGTGTGTGTGTGGTCCTGTTATTGGACCACTGTGTCTGAAATGAAAGAAAACAGGGCTGTTAAATGGAATAGAGGACGAACTGAGAGTCGGCCATTTGCGAGTCATCGACACGTAATAAAGACAAAGAAGTTTCAGATATTAGTTTCGAGTTCAGTCAGCAGCCCGTACGCAGACGTCCACATCCAGCTGCTGGTGGGCGTGAAGAGGAGGGGAGCAGTCTCGCGTTTGATCACCCCGGCCTTCTGTTATTACTGTACTGCTGATCAGACCCACAGATAGACGCGTGCTTATGAAAGTCAGCAGTTGTCTTGCAACACTTGCACTTCGTTCTTCCAACAAACAATTAAACAACAACAACAACAACAACAACACACTTCTAATGAATCAGTCATGGAAACTGATCTTAGTTTTTTCCATGTGAGATCAAATCCTCAGAAAGATGTAGCACAACCCATGAGAAATATTGGTCTCTACCAGAGTTGACTTTTTACCAAAATCTCAAACTGTAAAAATCTCGAGTTGACATCGTGTGAATTTTCGGGATGGGTTCACCAGGGGACACACGATACCATATCAAGGTGTCGATTCGATCCGTATTACAGTTTTATAAGGATCACGATATTATAAATATGGCTGCCATTTTCATGTGTGAATAGTTTAGAGAGCACCACCTGTAGGATTATAGAGGAATTGCAGCATTTCACCACCTTAAATGCAAACGTATAAATAAAAAATATTTTGATTTGTAAGAGTTGGTGCACAAAACAGTCACGGCCCATTTTTTCCTCCTTTATATAACTCTTCTTCCCATCTCTAGTGATTTTACTGCTCCAACAGGAGGACAGCATGGGGTAACGCATGGCCCCTGAGACAGCCGCAGAACAAAAAGACGCTAATATGCTAATGAAACATGCTAGAACATCTAAAATATCTACACGGCTCACTCTGAAAAAGTAAGTGCTGCCACGAGCCTGTTTTCAGTGCAAATGTTTCTACATTGTTAACAGAAGCTAGTAAAGTTCTTTAATCGCAAGGTCGTTACTAGAGGCTTGTCGCTATTACCTGGTACTGAAGTCAGCCAAAATTGTAGTGATTTGTTACATTTGTTTTAAACTTATACATCATAATAGTGATTTTGAATCGTAGAAATTTAGAAAAATTGTACAGAATTGTCATATTGCTCATCATTAGTGTCGTCTTTAAATTTAAACAAATTTTGAAATATATATTTTGTTACTATTATTTTATTGCTAAAATTTTATTCATTATTCACATTATTTAGTTATATAATGAAAAAAAAAAGTATGAATAATGAATTCAATTTAGCACTTGTGGAGTTTGATTTATTGTAAAACTGGAAAGAAATAATAATAATAATAATAATAATAATAATAATAATTATAATAATAATATTTTTATTTTTATTTATTTATAACTGACAACATTGGAGGAAAGAAAAAAAAAGTTTTCCTTCTGGTTAAATATTGTATTTAAATTTGACAATTAAATCAACCGTCTCTAGTCTATCGACAAAAAAATAATAATTATACGATATTAATACATCCATCTCTAAATTTATCACAATAACAATATTATATTGTCAATTTATCAGCCCTAGACTCCAATTTTTACAACGATACAAAACTGCTATCTAAAATTAATAAATAAAGAAAATTTTCATAGGTTATTTGTTTTCAGTATTTCTGTCCTTAGAAATGACCTAAAATGAACAACTGTTATTTTAAATAAATAAATAAATAAATAATAAATAAATAAATGATTAAAAAGAAAGAATAGCAAAATAAAAAGACACATGAGAGTCTGAACAAGCCCAGCACTCTGTAAGTCCTTCCTCTATAAGAAACCTGACATTTACAGGACATCCAGATTCAGAGAATATCTTTTGGAGAGTTTAAAAAAAAAAAAAAAGAAGAAAGAAAAAAGGATCCACGAAAAAAAAAAAAAAAAAAAAACCCTCTCACCTCCTACCTGACCCCATTTTCTATAACACAAAAGAATCAAAAGCCAGGCATATATAAGAACACAAATATATTGAATATACAGTACATAGGGTCTGCAGTGATGGCTTCGGAGGCCTTTGTGAAAAGTGAAGACTTCTTCAACTTTAGAGAAGCGGCGGTCTCTGGGGCACAATGCGGCCCTCATCAAAAAGCAATTCAGCACGCATTCTAGAAAGCACTTTCTCCCATTCTGTCCTGCCCAGTGAGACTCCCACTTTAATTCAGCACTTCAAAAAGAAGAAGGGAAAAAGGCCCTGGTGCATTTTTCCTGCCAGAGGAAAATAACTTAATCTTAAAATGCTCTATTTACCCTGTCTTCACAAAGCGTACATAAAAGTCTCTTATTTCTGTTACTTTATATTTAGAATGGAAAGAAGTCATTTTGTATTGAAGAAAAAAATAATAATGAATAAATCATACAAAGCCTGACCAAAAAATGTAAATAAAAAATAAATAGTCACCATACGGGTTTAAATAAGTAGACGCTTAAGAGCTTTTAATTAGATAATTGCCGCTGTGATTAATGAGTTTCAGCTGCAACAATCCTTTTAACCCGAACTGATGCAGCGAGGAGCGTCTTATCGCTTAAACAACTACAGAAGTTGTAGCCCACCGTCATGGAAAAGATATCGCTGTGTTTCTGAAATGTAAAGTGTGAATTGATGACCAGAGGAACTAAATATAATAAAACCAAAAACAATTAAAAATCTGTGTTTAATAGTTAAAAAAGGGCCATGTTTAATACTGAAAGTAAGAGCATTTCCATACTGTGTCCATGAGAAAAGCACTTTTTAATGAAACTGATCAGAAAAAATGCTTCAGTTTGTTGGGGAACATAAAGATTGGACTTTGGAGCGATGGAAAGTCACATGATCTGATGAGTCCAGATAGAGCCTGAAGCACATGAGGCGATGTACCCATCATGCATAGCGTCCACTGTACAATCCTCTGGAGACGGTGTTATGATCTGGGGTTGATCAGTCGCTCGGGTCGAGACTCAGCAACGTTATGTGGCAATAAAATGAAGTCAGCTGACGACCTGAATGTACTGAATGGGGGGGGGGCGGCTGTCCGGTCATGAATACAAGGTCTCAGCCAAATATGGGTGGGAAATAAACATCGTGAGATTGCATAAAGTAGTCAAAACAATGCCGAGGTGAGGACGGCATTTTTTTTTTTTTTTTTTGGCCAGGTAGTCCACACTGGGATACGGTGAGTTAATGGTCAGGAATAATAAATGTCTTGCATGTTTTAAGATGGGAGAAGGCCAAAGAAAACCATTCCACACACTTTTGGACATATAGTTGTTTTAAAAAAAACTGATGACGCAGATTTTTTGTTTCTAGTGATTTAGACGCACACTAACATTCGGGTTAACTAATAAATCCAGGATTGGTCCATGCTTGATCACAGTTAAAGGCTTCGTCTATCCATTCGAGACAATCAGCCAGAACTCCCTTCTTGTCCACGCCCTGTGTGAACCTGCTCACCCTCTGACGAGGCTCAAGTCCATTCCTAACCAGGTTCAACACAACATTCCTTGAAGTTCTCTTTCCTTCACATAATTCAGAACGTTAAGCTGACATACACACGCACACACACTTCTTGACAGCCACACTGTCCTAGTTTCTCAAAATATTTCTTGCTCATCGATTCGAAGATGCTCTGGTCTGTGAGATTTAACAATAAAAATTGATGGAACTCTCCGGCTCGCTGAAACGACGTGTCGCTCACGTTCTGAAGTGAAACATCGCTCACCTCTGACCTCAGGGACTCTTATCCATACATTTAGAATTGATCACCCAGAGCGCCATTAAATCTTAGGACACCTTCACACGAAGCACGATCGATTTTGTGCCGTACCCTGAAACAACTGCCCCCCCCAAAAAATGTCTAAAGCAGTGCTCTCGTGTACCTTCCTGCTTTATCTGCTATGTCTATGTAGGTCAGAGGATGAGATCAGCGCCTGCTACGTGCACACAGAGATTTCAGAGCTGACAGACGGCACTGATGACAGAGGTCTACATCTGCTTTCAGGTACACCTCGCTTCCTTATCTGATCCGTACCCTGTACCGTGCTCGACACCACCTCTTCCCGCACGCTCTGGTGTTCAAATCAAAGCAGGACTTTTGATTGTGCAGAATAAAAAAAACTGCCTTTACTGCCTTTACTGCCTTTACTGCCTATATAATCCACTGCTACGCTAATGCACTTATAACAGTGTTTCACTAGCGCATGATCAGACTGCCTGCTTCACGTCTGAAACCCTGGCCTCTCAGGAACTCCTTTATGTTGAAATGTTGAAATGGCTTGGAGTGAGGTCAGGACTGTACGGGGGATGTGGCGATAACTCCCAGCCCAGTTCCTGTAACCTGCGAGTGGTGCTCGTGTACGATTCCGTGTACAGTTCAGCACACACAGACAAATGCGTCTCTTTCTTCAGAAATTTGGCGACGAGTTATCCGTCGTTTTCGAGGATCAGATGTTCCACTCACTGAAAGTTCCCGGGATCGGCTGCAGCGAGCACCGAGTCACCTCGGACGGGTCATCGTTCATGGACTTACGGCCTTGTTTAAAATGTTTCGATGTTTTATTGCGGCCGAGAGTCTCATCGGCGTACCGCGCTTCTGTAAGTTTTCTGTAAATGTCAATTAGTTTTACATCTTCATTCAGCAGAAATTTCATCACAGGCTAGGCTTGGATAAACAAACGGCTGTTATAATAGAAGAGATTATTATTAGAACTCATGTTTCTTCAGTATGACTGTAACCTGATCATCGACTAAAATCTTCATTATGCTTTAGTTCCACCCAATAAAACTGACACACAGAGTGCAGCTGATCCCCGACTAGCATTCTGCAAGACTTTTTTTTTTTTTTACAGGATCTGTCGTGGCCCGGCTTGATTGGAAGATTAAATCAGTCCTTTATCGGCCTCAGTAGGAGACTGTCAAATCTAATTAAAGCATGTGCTCTCTCTGCCCGGGTTAATCACTCAGGAAAACAAGACAGAGCTAGTTTCCGATAGTAAATTCGACAAAAAGAAACGCGCTCGCCCCCCCCCGACGTGGGCGGAAAAATCCTCTTGACGCGCGTTCCCGACTCGAAGACAAAGGGCTGCATGCAGGTTACAGGAATGGAGGAAAGCAGCAGGCAGGGCACGAAATGAGGAGAAAAGAAAAGAAAGACAGAAAGAACGAACTCTGCATTTGTGACTGACGTTCGCGGTGAGCTAAGGTTACAGGCTGTGAGGCTCTGGAGCTGCCACGACTCCCGGCCTGACGCCGTATCAGGTACACGGAGAGATAAGCTCGACCCCTCAGGTATAAGTGATAAGCCTCACTACAGCAGGGTATGATTGGGGGGGGGGAACCCAAACAAATAACCAACAACAACGAAAAAACCCCTACACACAGTTTTGAAGTGAGAGCCAGTTGCTATAGCGATGGTCGCTAATTATGCGCACTGGAAGGAAGGGCACTCATGAGCATGAGCTCCACTGTGGAGGAGTACAACACACAAACACAAACCCGGGCCTTCGCCCAAGACTTAGCGCTAAAGGGAACTGTGATATCCCCAGATTAAGATAAGAAGGAGTATTAAAAAAAAAAAAAAAAGAGAGATTTTAAAAAGAGAGCTGGACATTCTGGAAACTTTTCCCCCTTTGTTCGTCATCATCGGATCAAAACGTTCATGATTTTCTCAGGCTTCAGGCGTCCGACTCCGCTGCTTCGGATGTGTTTCTCAGTTCAAAAACACATGCTTCAACTTACAGGCGCCTTGATAATTAGCAGACGTCTCGAAAGCGGATGTGTTGGAAGATGAAAAACGCAACTTTTCAGAGCCGTGAGTCCCCGGGATATAAACTGTGAACTGCTGTCTTACACTGCAGCTGTTTTCTGCGCTCGGATGGAATATTTTAAAGACGCGTAAAAAAAAAAAAAAAAGTTACCTGCAACATAAAATAAACAGTTCTTGTACTTGGTTTGATTCAGGATCTGAACAGGGCTAGAGTCGGACCTCTCTGATCAGCGGTCCGTAGCTCGAGCTTGTCCACGGAATGCTGGGACACCACACTCTCACACACTCTCACACACACACTCACACACACACTCACACACACACTCACACACACACTCACACACACACTCACACACACACTCAC
>JAOVVA010000001.1:31920662-31933482 GCA_028565275.1 Leiocassis micropogon
CCCACGCCCCCCCACACCCACCCACACCCACACACTCACTCCCACACACACACTCACCCTCTCTCACACACACACTCACACACACTCACACTCACACTCACACACACACTCACACACTCACACACTCACACACTCACACACTCACACACACTCACGTTACACAGAAAAATTCAAAGATCTTTGTTCAATTAATTGAGAAACTGAAATGAGGAAAAAAACAAAACAATAGAACTGACTCTACTACACTAGTTATAGACACTCCAGACTCCATCAGCCAATCAGGTGCTGCATTTATCCCTCAAACACTACACACCGCTCAGACCAGGTTTTGGTGACACATTTAATGTCGAGACTTTTCCACACTTAGTTATTTTCTATCATTTGTCAACGGTTTAACTCGGACCAGGATAAAATCCAGATTTCTACCGAACTTTCCAAAGTAAAGCCGAGGTTTTTTTTGCTCGGCTTTCCGCAGAAGTGTCCAACTTTCAACATCGCATCACCGAGATGGAGAGAGAGAAAGAGAAAAAAGGAAGGAACAAACAAATATGGAACATATCACATATACATCAAACATACCGAGACTCTCAAACCGAGACTTTCTGATAAATTTCTAATCACAGTACGGTGACGAGACACTCAGCCGCAGTAAAACATCTGAACGGTGCAAATGTTTTAAAGAAGGCGTCATGTCCAGGAATGTCGATCCCGGGTTGAGGTGGCTCCGTGTGGATCCTTGAATATCGACAGCAAACTCATCGCCGAGACGCATCAGTCTGTGTGAACTGTACACACGCTCGTTCACCAACACCACTTGCACGTTACAGGAACTCAGCTGGGAGTTATCGCCACATCCCCCGTACAGTCCTGACCTCGCTCTAAACCATTTCCACATGTTTGGGCCAACATTAAAGGAGTTCCTGGGAGGCCGGAGTTTCAGACGTGAATTAGTCAGGCAGTCTAATCATGGCTCTGGCATACAGTAAAAAAAACACTGGGATAAGTGCATTAGTGTAGCAGAGGATTATATAGAGAAATACAGTCAAAATCAAAGGTCCCGGTTTGACTTGAACACACCTTGTAAACGTATACACACACACACTCATACAAATATACAGTTGCATGTGTGTGAGGAAAGAGATATCAGGGGTAATAGCAGCTTTCCCTCTTTCCATGACATCATCCGGGTGGGAGCCGAGGAGGAGAGAAGGAAGCGCAGCTGCTGCGAGTCGTACGACCATCTGCTCCTCCTCACTAATGGTTCACACGCGCTTTACACAGCACGCACGCACGCACACACACACACACACACACCGGGACAGCACACGCTCCAAACACACCGCTCACCGAGACACAGTCATGGCCACTCGAGAGCAGACGCAGGCATCGGCTCAGTGCTGATCTGGCATCAGGTTCCCTTTCATATGCTAAAGAATGCAGTTGTGTGGAAAAAGAAGGGATCTAATCTCCATCAGGAGTCCCACAGGGAGAGAGAGAGAGAGAGAGAGAGAGACACACCGTCTCGTTCATCACATCTCTCTCTCCTGCTCTTTTCCCTTTATCTCCGTCCCTTGCTCGCTCACTCTCTCTCCCCTACTTTCGTTCACTCTTTTTTTTTCCTTCAATCTATCCCTCTTTTCCCTGTCTTTCTCCATACATCACTACTTCTCTGTTCGTTCTTTCCCTCCTACGTCCAGTCTCCCTCTCACTGTCCGTCTCTCCTTCACACTCACCCTCACTTTTGCTCTCTCGCAGCCTCGCACTCCGTCTCCCTTCACTTTCACTTTCTTTCTCGCATCCTCTCTCCATCTCTCTCACTCTCTATCTTTTTCTCACTCTCTCCAACACTTTGTCTGTCTGCCGCTCTCCCCTTCTCTTCTTCCCTCAGTCTGTCAGCATAAGAGGCGTGGCCTTGCCACCTGTCAGTCTTGGTGCAGGAGGCGTGGCCTTGGTACCTGTTACACTTTTGCACATTTATGGTCATTACATCTTCACATTGACGCGTATTTGAAAATTCTATTTCAATTTCCACAACAGTTTCTATATTTGTTCAGGCAAATCATCTATATTGTTTTTATATATTTTATATTTTGTTCTAATCTTCTATATTTTCTACAGTTAAACTTTTTCTATATTTTATTCTTCATTTATTCCATAATTTATGTCTTATTTATAATCTATTTTTTTAGGGTCACAGGTGGTCGTATAAGCATTTCACTGAATATCGTACTGTGTATGACTGTGTATGTGACAAATAAAATTAGAATTTTGGTTTGTTAGTCCCGGTGCAGCAGGCGTGGTCTCTGGAGTCATCAGTTGCGGTTTAAAAGTATTTCAACATCAATATGCAGTTATTATTATTTATATTATAAATATTTATTTATTACCCTTTTCCTTTCCTCCTGTAAATGACTGTCAGCAACTGTAACCAAGTATAAGCAATTTCCCTCTGGGATTAATAAAGTTCTTTGAATCTTGAAATTACATTGTAACATATTGAATCAAAATTGTAATTAGCATCAAAGAACCGACTATTACGCAACATCATATCGTCTGAAACACCAAAGCCATTTCTGCCATCACTTGCTTCTCTCTCTCTCTCTCTCTCTCTCTCTCTCCCTTAAATCCAACATGATGAATTGATCATCAGGTGCCTCGGCTCACCCGACTGTAGCTCCAAAACAGAAAGCAGCTAAATCCCGCAGAAGGAGACCAGACGGAGACTCACCGTACATCTTGCCTTCGTCCGAGAGGATGATCTTGCGGCGGCCGCAGGGCGGGTAGATGGCCAGCGCCTCCTGGAAGCTCTGCTCGATGTCGGGGCTCCACACGCCCTCGGCGTCATTGTCGGTGGGCTTTTCGTTCGTGTCGCTCATCCTGTCCACATCCTCCCCTCCGCTCTCACTGCCGCTCCAGCTGCCTGCGTCCATCGAGGCGTCTGGGACCCGCAACCGAGTCTGGGCGACGACTGACACGCGAACCTGAGAGAAGATAAATGATAAAATAAATAAATAAAATGACGCAATAACACACGGATTTATCAGTCAAAACAGTTATTTCATCATCAATAATAAAAAAAAATTGATAAAGATGAAAACTATCAGTAGCTGAAATGTACAGAAAAGTGTTTTTATTATTATTATTATTTTTTTTTTTTTGAAATGGAGTATTAATGGAAAAGCAAAGTGTGTGAGACAAAAGGAGAAAAGGAAGAAGCAGGATGCAGAGTCTGGATTCATCATAATAAAAGCAACTTTTGGCTCTCAAGTACTGGAAAGTAAAAAAACTGATGTTATTAGCAAGTGAATTTTTGTGAATGGCTACGAAATTAGCAATTCAAATTGCATTTTCAGATAATGCACTGGGTTTCCAAGTCCAAAACCATGCATCATGTGTACTGATTTAGGTTCCTCATTGGTTCCTCAGTTGCTGTTTTAGTCCTGCTACTTGGAGGTGTTCCACATTAACCCTTGATTAGGGTTCATATGGAACACTGCTTGTTTCCCTCATTAACTGCAAAGTTTCCATCATACTTTATTGTTTTCTAGTCCTTGTGTCGATCCTAGCTCCTATACCACATGCCATACCACATGCGCAGGGGATTTAGCCATGTTAAGTATGATTCCAAATGGCAGTTAGCAAGTCTACGCTATGATCTAGGTTACATCGTGCACCCTATTCCGTACCCTATGGCGTAGTCCCGGTGTGCATCGCCCTGGAAAAGTAACTACAAAACCACATCAAGGCAAAACACAACAACTGTGATTGGTGCGGCTTTTTTTTCTACGCTTCCATTTCTTAATTGAGTCGAACGTCGTATCCTAGAACGATCGCTGTCTCAGACGTCTTCTCTAATTTCTGTGTTGCAGCAATTTTAGTTAAAGTAACTGTTTACATCCGTCAGCTCCAACTCCAACACGATCAGATCAGCTTCACTCGGCATTGTTTATAGTACATGTAAAAACTCACCAGAGAGTTTAGTGAGGGGTAGCAGCATGGTTAAGGTGGTAGACTGCTGAGACTGCGGAAGGTCCCAGGTTCAAACCAGCCCACATCACCAAGTTGCTATTGGTCAGCCCTTGAACAAGGCCCTTAACCCTCGGATGTATAATGAGATAAAAACATAAGTCCCTTTGAACAAGGGTGTCTGCCAAATGTCAAACGTGAAAGGTGAAGAAACTGGTTTGGCGGTGACACAGACACACCAGCGCACGAGTACACTGTAAATTCTCAGCCACCTACATACATATAACTCAGGCTTTAGTTTTGACACCTGTTGCGAAGTTTATGCACTCATCCCATGACCTGCAGGTTCCACCTTTAGATGTTATAATGTTTTTCTCCCCCCACAATAACAGAAGAGAATACTTGGAGCGCAACTGTTTATGATGCACAATAATGGAATTACAGTATGTCATAACGATAACACTCAGCTGTACAGTGGAAACAACAGTAAGTATTCATCCACGTTCAACTTTCAACCCTTCTGAAACTAAGCCCTGGTTCTCCTTTGTTCATCTTCAATACATCTTTGTGTCTGAGCAAATCTTAACGTAATCTTAGAGCTCATTGAGGAGTGGCGGTGTATACAGTACAGCTGCGAATTCCACAAATAGAGTGTTAAATCAAATGCTTTATAATAAATCCTGACATGAACGCAAGGGTTTATCCAGAGGGCAGTCGTTGTTGTTGGTGAATGATTATGTCTTGAGTTCCCACAGACAGATGCGCTTCTTCTGCAAGTTGGTCAAAAAGTTATCCATCGATTTTCAAGGATCAAGCTTTCCCCCTCGCTGAATGTTCGTGGGAACACCTACAGTGGGCTCCGAGCCACCTCAGTCGGGATCGGCATTTACGAATGGAGGGGCTTCTTTAAATTGTTTTCAAATGTGTTACTGTGGCTAAGAGTCTCATCACCGCACTGCGCTTGAAGTCTTCTGTAAATGTCAAGTCTCGATTTGACTCGAAAGATAAACAAGTATAGTGTACAAGAGGTCAGTGAACTTTTAATCTTGCTGTATGCTGGATATGCTACATATTGAAGACTGCAAATGTTAGCATTTACTGTGGATAAACAAATAAAAACCACCTTCAGTCATTTAGATCATGCATTACAGTACGTACAGCACGGAATCCTGGTACGATTTGTTCAGTGGGAATCGAGCATCATATTTTTCTCATTCAAATCTAAATTCAACTGTGAAATTGAAAGCAATCGGTGTGTATCAGCTTTGTTAAGTGGGAAAGTTCTGTATGAATTCCACATGGCGACAAACCTTGACATTTACACACATCCTGTTTGAAAAGATGTTTTTCTTTAGAACGTCGAACTAAATGACGAGCCAAAGTGGAAGAATAAACAGATCTGACGGGCAGAAAGTACCGAGGACCAGTACACAATCCCAGAGCGTAGACTCTCCCATGTCTGGACACATTCTTTAAAAAGAATACGAACGTTAACAAATTAAAAAGACACTAAAATTCATAGCTGACTTCTGGCACTAAGAATTCCAGTGGAAATGGTGCAGCCTTTTGAAGAGCTCCGTGTGTTTCCTGTGGTTCTACAAGTGTGTGTGTGTGTGTGTGTGTGTGTCTGTGTGTGTGTGTGTGTGATTTGTCTTTGCTGTAATTATTGCTTTCTGTACAGTACGAACTTGGGAGTAAGCAGGAAAACATGAGTGTGCTCCAAACCGCTGAGCTGAAGTGTGCATCATCTCCTTGACTAGAAGATGAACTCAGATGATAATCACTTCCAGCACACCGCTCTCTCCCTCTGTGTGTGTGTGTGTGTGTGTGTGTTGTGGCTTTTGGCCAGGACCCTTAGCATGATGTTGAGTTTTCCAGCAGATGTGGAAGAATCATCCAGATGCGTCAAACAAAAAGAAGAAGGAAGAAAAAAAAAAAAGTGTTGTTTCGACAAACAGAAAAACTTTCCAGTTTGCCTTACAAACATGCCGTTCCGGGGTGTTTATAAACTGTAGAAATGTTAACTAGGAGCTCTGCTGTCATCACGCTTCTCCCGTAATGAATTCAACAAGACGCACACGATGCCCAATCGGGACTGTGTGAGCGCGACAGAATTATGAAGTGCGCCCTGATTATCATCAGGTTTATTGCTGTGGAAGATCAGTAGGTGCACCTGAGAGACGAGGCAAACTCTGTGTCCCTGTGTTTTTGTTTAACATACAGCATTATCTGATGTGTCATGGTTGCGCCCAAACAGTAACTCATAATACAAGACGTATTCTGCCAATATTTCACCAAGATGAATCTGAGTTGAAGTAGGGGTAAGGCAAAAGTGACTGAATCCATGTGACACACAAATACAAGAATATGTATAGGGTAGATTATCACTGGGGACTGGCACTGCAGTGTGAATGGTTATTGTTGCATTGGAAGTGAAGGTTAGTGGAAGTGATATTAGGACGAGAACTATGACCAGGTGGCTTACAGTAGTACTGCGAGTGAAACTGCAAATGATAATGAAGAGAACAATGCTGTCCTGTTGGTTATAGTGACATTAATGGTGAAAGCTGGAGTCTGATTGGTTACAGTAGCAATAGGAGTGAAAGCTGCAGTCTGATTGGTGGCATTAATGGTGAAAGCTGCAGTGTGACTGGTTACGGTCAAACGTGTATTACTGTTGAAAGCTTTAGTCTGATTGGTTACAACAACATCAATGGTGGGAATTACAGTGTGACTGGTTGTGGTGGCATTGGGATGGGAAATGCAGTCTGCAATCTACAGTCCTCCAACTAATTACCATCACATCAGTGGCAAACAATCGGACTGGTCGCAGCACCATTGAGGACGGGCCAGAAGTCCAACTGTTCAGTTACAGCTGAAGTGAGACTGGGACCTGCAGCAGCAGAATTTGGCATCAGAGGTGCAGCTCAATGGGTCAGAGCGGCATTGAGCATGGGATGTGCAGTATGATTAGATAATGGGCCATGGAGGGTGGGACATGGGAAGTCTGATTGGTTATAGTTGCATCGGGCATGGGACCTGAAAAGGGATTGGTTACAGCAGCATTGGGCCTGCAGTGTGATTAGATACAGTGGCACTGAGGGTGAGACCTGGAGTGGTACCCACAGTCTGATTGGTCGCAACGGCATTGGGCATAGGACCACAGTCCGATTAGTTATAGCCGCACTGGCCGTGGGACCTGCAGTGTGATTAGATACAGTTGCATTGAGAGTGGGACCTGTAGTCCGATTGGTTACAGCAACATTGGGCATGGGAATGGTAGTCTGCTAGTCTTAGATACAGTGGCACTGACGGTGGAACCTGCAGTATGATTGGTTACAGTAGCATTGAGGGTGGGACCTGTATCCCACTGGTTGGAGTGGCATTAAGTGGGAGACCTGCAGTTCAATTGGTTACGCAACATTGAGGGTGGGACCTCCAGTCCGACTGGTTACAATCGCATTTAAGGTTGGACCTGCAGTCTGGCTGGTTACAGCGACATTGAGGGTGGGACCTGCAGAATTGAGAGTGGGACCTAAAACCTAATTGACTACAGTGGCACTGAGGCTGAGAACGGCAGACTGATTAGTAACTGCGGCTTTGATTGTGGGACCTGCAGTCCGACTGGTTAAAATGGTATTGAGGGCTGGGACTTGTATACTCTGATTGGGGCGGCAGCCTGCAGTCTGATGCATGACTGTATGCATGCAATGGTGGCAGCTATTCAAGCAGCATTGTTCATATACTTGCTTGCATACTTTTTGCAGATCTAGAAGATTATAGGCTTTGTCCACAAGCCAGTCAGAGCCAAGTCATGATTGGTTACACTGGCACAGAGGAAGCATGACTGGTTACAGTGTTAGTGGTGGACAGAACTGCAGTTCAAGTGGTTCCAGTGGCATTAGTGGTGAAACTAGACTCTGATTAGTAACAGTCTCGCTGAAGGGCAGAATATGTTCAGTGATGTCCAGTATGGTGTGAAGCAAACAAGTATACGGCTGGAGGTTTATCTCTGGTGCATGACCGTGCATGCGGGTGATGGTGGCAGCCACCCAAGCAGCATTGTTCACATACTCACCTGCAGTCCTTATGTACTGTACATCTGTAGGAATAAAAGCTGTGCCAAAGTATAGCTTACAAATCACTACAATTACTACTCACTAACAAGGTAATCAGCAATAGCTGAGAAAATTGAGGATGCATTAATAACGTGTCAAAAAAATAAGCAGTTGTACTCATGTAGATGCCATTACACCATGGTTCCACAACTAGACAGTCGATCTCCTTCATCCTAATAATTGTGGGTAGGTGATATGACAAAATGTATTTACCAAGAGTGTATGTAGAAGGCATTTCTGTCACACACCATGCATCATAATTTGGGGTGTTCTACTTCTAGCAAAAGATCATAAAAAATAAAAAAGTGTATTGTGGCATAATTTATCACGATAACGATATAATCGCCATACTGACGTATACTTGTCCTATTATCCATAATTTAAGCTGAGGAGTACCACGATATTTTACCATATGCGAAGGAAACATCTTGTGAATATTTTAGGCAAAGCAAGTATAACTATGGTGACTAAGAAATGCAAAACAAATAACAAAACAACAATTTAGAAAACACAACAACAATTCAGTCAAACCGAAAAATGTAGGTGTGGGTTTGCGAATGAAATTCTTACCGCTGATCTTGAGTGGCAGATGTCTCATCCAATCAGCGATAAGAATTTAATTTGCAAACTAGACCTACCTTTTCCGGTTTAACTGAATTGTTGTTGTGTTTTCTGATTTCGTATTTTGTTTCTGGATATGTTATTTGGTTTTCAAAATTATTTTGTTTTCAGTTTAGTCATTTTGTTTTCGAATTTATTTTGTTTTCAAATTTGTTATTTTGTTTAAAAATTGATTTTGTTTTTAAATGTGTTATTGTTTTCAGTTTAGTCATTTTGTTTTCAGTTTAGTCATTTTGCTTTTGAAATAATTTTGTTTTTAGTTTTGTCATTTGTTTTGGAATTTGTCATTTTGTTTTCGTTCTGTTTTGTTATTTAGTTTTCGTTCTGTTTTGTTATTTAGTTTTCGTTCTGTTTTGTTATTTAGTTTTCGTTCTGTTTTATTATTTAGTTTTTTTCAATTTCGTTATTTTGTTTTTGGTTTTCGTTATTTTGCTTTGCACTTCTCAGCCACCATATATAACCCTCCTCTAACGATGCAAAGAGAAGATCTGATGTAGTCACAGGCATGAAAGATGAATCACGCAAGTACACAAACGTAAATTACAGCACCTGGTCCGGCCGTCATCCTCGTGCGTATCCGGTACCTGGATAGTGGATGTGATCAACGTCACGTTCTAGCACGAAGCATGTTTCAAGCCTTAGTGTTCATTTGCATTATATAATTTTAATCCGGGTCTTCAAAAACAGGCCTTTCAAGTTGGCGAAAAGCCCTTCGATATAAGACGAGAGGTTTATCAGAGGCCCAGCCTTCGACTGTAGATCTGAGCTGAACAGGATCTCTCTGTCTGACAAGGAAAGTACAGGAGACTACGAGTGCTTGTAGGGCTTAATATAATAAACATGTTTTGTGAGAAAACACAGCTGTAAAGCGACTGAAATTAAACAGCTGCTCTAAGAGGTGTGTTTTTAACTCGTGTGGATGCGAGATGATTAAAGGGAGGCCTACGATGATGGCTTAATCTAGACGAGACAGCTGTAAATACACTTCACACCCTGTAATTTACTACAGTTCACACTTCAAAAGAAAGAAAAAAAGACAACAAGGAGAAAAAAAGAACAGGAACAGAAAAATGAGCGAATAAAATGGAAAATATGTAAAAATGTAATAATTAATCACATGATTTTGATTACATTATTTTTTCTTGATGAGCTAAAGTTAAATTTTTTTTTTAAACGCTCATGTAAGTATCTTCTCTATGCAATGATGCTTCTTCAAAACCTCCTCCAAAACAAGCACGATAGCTCTCCATCTGAGTGGAACTGTTGTGTCTAAAACCTGAAACTTGGATTTTCCCGTCTGTTTAACCAGCAAACAATTTGCCTGCAAACAAATCGCACTGCCACGCTGAACCGTGAGAAATCCGCTGAATCCGTCCAACAGCAAATCCCGCCGTTTGGTTACGAGTCCAAACGAGTAAGTGTGCATGATTCTGAGCTCAGGCGTCGAGCACACACTCGGCTGCTCTCCCGCTGCTGACTGAAGCCAGGACGTGGAGCCGGGTGCTGGTTCGGTGTGTGTGTGTGTGTGTGTGTGCTGGGGAGCACAGGGTGTACTGAGCAGCAGATGGACGACAGAGATTAGTCATGCAGCAGTGTACTGCACTTGCACTTCACTTCAGCTTCCAGGAGATGATTTCTTTGGCCAAGCGAGGGCAATTCGGCCCAAACAGGGAGGCGCGTGGACACTCCGGGCAGCTGCTCTGCTCCCTCTGGCCGGTGCTGCTGCTGCCGCGTGCATTTGTGTGTGAAGCCTAAGGCCAGGACGGTGCCAGGCAGTTGTAATTAAATGTAATGATATGCATTTATGCAGTGTGTGTTGAGATCGTGGTTACGCCGTCAGCATTTCTCACTGTCCGAGTGTCACACCGTGTTTACCTTAAAGCACTTTACTGGGTATCAGGTTTACTTGGTATAACATTTACTGGTTATCAGACCAGACAAATGCACATGACAACTATCCATGTGTGTGTTTAAAACTTCCTCATAAAAAGTGAAGCACGTACTCAGTAAAGTTTCATTCTAATGCAGTGACGGCGCTGATATTAAAATCGTTGCCAACGATCTACACTTTCTACTGAATACTAAAACCTCAAGGCTGATCTTGGGCTAATTAGAAAGTGGTCGTGGATTCAGGCTCCCCAGGGTTTTAATTAACATGAACCTGCATTAATAAAGCTCTCAGTGCATCATGGGACTAAACTCACGGACAGAACGTCAGGCACTGACTCTGAGGTACTCAAGTCAGGAAAACTAACAAAATCGAACAAACAAAAAATAAACAAAGCACAACTTTAAAAAAAATTTACAAAAAAAAACAAAACACCACCACAATTAACTACCTAAAGCAAACTAAACAAATTAATTTAACATTCTGGCAAACAAAAAGCATCAGCTAAATCAAATAAAAACTAAAACTAATAGGTTTCTAAACTAAATTAAATAAACCAACTTAACTAAGACTTAAAATTAATTAAAGTTACAAACAAAATAAATAAACTTAAATTAGCAAACACTTTCCCAAATAAACAAACAACCTAAGTAACTAAATTTTTAAATAGCAAAAGAAAAAGAAAAAAATCATTACTTTTTTTTATTCTGAAACAAATTACACTATTAAATAACACTAACAAACTAACAAGCTGACAAAGAAAATAAACTAGCGGACAAACAAAATAAGAAACTATTTTTGTTTTTTGTTGTTGTTGTTGTTAAAAACAATCCAAAAAACAAAAAAATAAACATTAATGTATTTCATTTCATCAATTTTGCTGAACAATACAGAAGAAATATTAAATAAAAATTTTATGGGAGAATATTGTTTTTGTTGTGTGTGTGTGTGTGTGTGTGTGTGTGTGTGATTATCCACGCACGTTCTCTTTGCAGCTTAATGAGAATTTACATAGTACACAGGCTGCATTACACACAGCGTGTTCAGACATGCATGTTTCATCAGTGAGGAAGGAAAGACAGATGTAAATGTAATTACTGTACATGTCTCACCGCCGTCTCCTGGTCTTAAACAAACACGTTAATCCTGTTAGCCGTGTTCTCGGTACATTGTTAGGAACGTTTCACTCCTCGCCATGAATATTTGATTAACTGGCGCTGCGCTGCATTAGCGGGAGAACATCCCGAGCCTTCTGGATCGGCCCCGTGCTGCGCTCGGCCGACTGCGGGAGCAGGAAGTCTCTCCATCTCACTTCATTACCAAATTAAGTCGTAATCGAACGACCGAGCTCTCCGTCCACGCGTTAGCCGCAATCTTCTATTTGCGCAATTCCCACAGAGACGAAAACAAACAGCGCAGGTTTCAGCGTGACCTCGCGCTGCCGCGGCTTTAATCAGCCATGAGAGATCAGACAGTGGCTTCGTTAACACCGAGCTCGGAAACGCCATACGATTCAAATGTATGATGGTCCATGAAATGTTCCAAAATTCAAGGATTAAAAGATTAAGCAATGTGCATTTTTTTCCTCTATGAAACTGCAAACATAAAACATTGCTACAAATATTAAATATTGCTAACCAAATGCACTATAAGTAAAATAAAACTTTAAATAAATGAATATGTTTATAATTTCCTGCCCTAGAAATTGGACTGAGCAATAAGACACAAAGTGGGCTTTGAAAAGATCAACTGAAGCATAATAACCTCAGCTGCAGAAACAGAGCTCCAAAGTCGGCTAAACTGTCCGATCGCCTCTGGTCTTTTTTTTTTACTAAGGTCCCCAATAGCAACTTTTAACTTGATTGCATAACTGTACAAAAATAACAATAAATAACAAACAAAAAATTACTAAAACTAATAATTAAACAATAATTAACCAGACTAAAATGGCCAGCAAATAAAATAAAACAAACTAACAAACAGGTCAACTGATAAAACCAAAGTATCAAAGTTTTACTTGCATTAAAAAAAATTTATAAATTAATAAAATCTCACCAACAAAGCAACAAAGAAAAACTAAATAAAAACAATAAAACAATAAACTAAATCAAAGTAACAAACCAAAACTCATCTTCTATACTACTTTATCATGTATTCAGGGTCGCAGGGACCTGGAGCCTATCCCAGGAGGCTTAGGGCACGAGGCAGGGTACACCCTGGACAGGGT
>JAOVVA010000001.1:31972965-31984721 GCA_028565275.1 Leiocassis micropogon
GCACACACATGCACACACATGCACACACATGCACACACATGCACACACATGCACACACATGCACACACATGCACACATACTCTGAAGGATGTAGATGGCATTAAAGTGTGCAATAACACAAGCGTGGTGAAGCTGAAAGACTCACTCTGTGTTGCCCGTGATTTCCTCCTGAATCTGACGAGACTGCAGGATTCCCTCCCGTTTCTGACAATAAAAACACACACATGCACACACTCATTACTGAATGAAGCACCGAGGTTAGACAGGAAACATCTGGACCGTCTCATAAACGTGTCACCCTGTGGACGACACCCGGTCGCTCGGGCAGAAATAAACATGAAATAAAAAGTTACAGACTAGAAGTAGAACTAGAACTCGTCATGTACACAATATAACACACTGCGTCCGTTACACAAGTTCACTAACAGCGTATAGATCGTTTACTGCAACTGATGAGAAATTATCGCGCTCAGGAGGTCACATCCTGCTGGACACGGCCGAAAAGGCGGAGCTGGGACAGGACACATGTCTCTCTAACCAGAGACACGAACACAAGAGTAAAAAAAAGTTGGCACGTGATGCCTGTTGTAATTTTTATAACGTTAGCCGTCTCTGAGGTGTGATTCAACCATATGATGTGGTGTACTGCAGTGTCCACATAGTGTAACAGACACTCGGACTGTTTAAGGTCCCATATGTTACGATTTCTTTAACAACCTAATACACGCATCAGAGTTCTTGCAAAGAGTTTTGGATAAAACTCCAGCTGAAATACTGTAGCTGAAATGTTCCTTTTTTTAACTTGCTTTTTTTTTTAGCATTGCACTAGTAACCCCTGGTCAGTTCTCACATTTACCCTGTGTATACCAACTACATGTTAGATATACAGTGTGCAATCACATCTACACCCTGTGTGTGTGTGTTACTGTCTCTACTGCTGCCTAACATCTGGAATTTCCCTCGGGATCAAGGAAGACAGAAAGTAAGTAAGTAAGTAAGTAAAGTCAGTAAACAAGTAAGTCAGTAAGTAAGTTAATATGCATGTCAATATGTAAGTAAGTCAGTAAGTGAGTCAGTCAGTAAACAAGTAAGTCAATCAGTAAGTCAGTATGTAAGTCAGTAAGTACGCTGGTCAGTCAGTCAATCAGTAAGTAAGCCAGTAAGTGAGTAAGTCAGTCAATAGGTCAGTAATTAAGTCAGTAAGTGAGTAAGTCAGTAAGTAAGCCAATATGTAAGTCAATATGTCAGTAAGTCAGTTAGCAAATACAGTAGGTTAGTCAATCAGTAAATAAGTCAGTAATTAAATTAGTAAGTGAGTAAGTCAGTAAGTAAGTCAATATGTAAGTCAGTATGTAAGTAAGTCACGAAGTCAGTATGTAAGTTAGTCGGTAAGCAAGTAGGTCAGTCAATCAGTAATTAAGTCAGTAATTAAGTCAGTAAGTGAGTAAGTCAGTAAGTCAATATGTAAGTCAGTCAATAAGTAAGTCAGCACGTCAGTCCGCGAGTACGTCAGTCCGCGAGTACGTCAGTCCGCGAGTACGTCAGTAAGTCAGTAAGTAAGTGGGTCAATCAGTAAGTGAGTCAATATGTAAGTCAGGAAGTCAGTATGCAAGTCAGTCAGTCAGTATCTATCTATCTATAATGTTGCCAGATGAAATAAAATGCCCCAGATATCCCACACTGACTCGAGGTTGCGTACCTGAACCACCACCACCTGAATGGAGACGTGCTCGGGGAGGCGGATCGGAGCTCTGAAATGCTGAGACAGCGCCACCAGGAGGTGCAGGATGGCCACCATGCTCTTAGCATGAACAGCTAAAACATGAACAGAGAACATAGCCGACTTTACTAGATCACTCACAGCTATAGCTTTAGTACAGTGTTCTCAGAGCGATCGTCTTCACTCACTGCCAGAACGTTCCCACAAACTTACAGTCGACGTTCCACTTGGTGTTCCTGCTCGGGACTTTGAGAACCTCGTTGATGCGCTCGAGGACCGTCTGGAGCTTCTGCTTCTGAGCGATCTCTGACTGCGTCACCTCCGCCACGTTCAGCTTCTCTCCCTCCAGCTTCTCTGCAGGACCAGATACAGATGATGAAGAACGAGGAGGACAGAGAGATGGAAATGAGAAAGCATGTGTGTGAAGAGCGACTGTGAGGAATTATTCAAGCTTAACCTTATACTAACAGTATGAGAGAAATCGAACATTTTACAAAAGTCGATTAATTCTAAGTAAACAAACAAACAACAAAAAAACCCAACCTGATCACAATATCACGTTAATATTCTAAACACATATTTACAGAGTCAGTCAAAAAATGTAAACACACTTCAGTAAAAAGGAAAATAGTATGATGTGTATTATATTAATATAATATTAATAATATTATATCAATAAATTTAGTAAGTTTTTAGTAACTTAAGTTTTTCTTTTTCTAAAGTGTGTGTACATTTTCGTCCGACTCTGTGTTTGTGTATATACATTTTCTTTTCTGCTTATTTTATATCTAATGTTTATGTTTATTCAATATTTGTGTCCTCATGCTTATTTTTCTACTTTTTATCTCATCCTCTTTTATTTTATCCTGTGCATCCCAATTCTCTTTAATGAAATTTCTTTATTACATTATTGTACCGAATGTACAATAATTCTGTAAAAAAAGTTAGAGATAAAAAGTTTGAGATAATAAACCAAAATCTTTCCCCCAACCACCGTACTCTTTACTGACCAGGGGTGCCAATAATTTTGGTGCTAACAATATGTTGTTGTTGTATTTGTTCCATCATTTTCAGGATGAATGATTTGTGCAAATGAATGGAAAACAGCTGAACCAGACACACACACAATTCCTTTTTTTTTTTTTTCAATTCGATTTACTTCATGAGGAATCGATAAATAAATCAGGGTGTGTGAGAGCACACGAGGCCGTTTATTGTATGAAGTCAATTTATGTTTCAATTTGTATTTAGACTCGGATAATTGAAATGCTGTTCATCTTTTTCCCTTTTAGTTTTTCATTAAAGTTTCATTTTAATTGTAATACACGAGGCAGCCTGCAGAGGGCCTGGAATTTTTACGAACCGATCCTTTACACTTAAAGAAACCTGAACTGATCATCACGGCAGCGTTGAAGCTCACTTCTAAGGTACTAAAGATCCTCACCGAAGAGCTTCTGCAGAACCTGTCCATCGTACAGATCCTCTGCCAGGTCCTTGACGATGATCCGCTCCCCGACCAGCACGTCGTTGATCCAGTCGATCAGCACCTGAGTGAAACAGCATCCTTAGGCTACGTTCACATTACAAGCCACTTTGGGGTTTTTTTGCGCGACATCCTTAATTATAAGCGACTTTTCATATGAAAGTGACTCATATCTGATGTCAAAAACATCAGATTTGTGTGTTCACACAGCCCTAAAAAAAATAAAGCCAGATTTGAGTCACTACAAGCTGTTGATGTGACCGTAGCCTTGGACAGTGATGCTCGATGAAGAATACGACTGAGAACACTCCCAGCTGCTCCTCATCCTTACCTTCATCAGGTCCTGCAGTTTGCTGTTGTTTTTGGAGTTGGGGTCCACCATGGTGCGAACCTCGTTCTCCTCTGTTTGAAGAAAGTTGCATAAATAAAGAACATTAAACGTGCGCATGTGGCTCTTGATCATGTCCCCAAGGCAGGAGACAGACCACAAGGAACTGGGCCTCCTGCTACTACTTTACTTTTGATTATGGTCATTTCCCCTCACCAGCCAGCCCTCTCTACCCTGTCACACAACAGCTACCAATCAGAAAGGGTGAAGGCTAAAGCGTACGCTTTCTGAGACACATCGAAGAAGACCTGGAGGACGTACAGTACTAGAAACCATAGCACATTACAACAAGAACATACTAGTGTAACATTTATTATTTATTTTTGCCATAAAAACCCAGCTATAATGATCTGATGTGTTTAAAGACTGTAAGACTGGAGAAACAGCGCGAGGAGACGCACCCAGCATGGTGTCCTCTGGGTGCAGCTCATACGGTGTGGGGCTCAGGGGCAGGTTTATGGCGTTCATGCCCTCCTCCTGCAGCTCCGACACTACAGGACACACACGACAAGAAAGAAAAACAAAAACATTAATGCTATATAACTCAATAGCACTTAATATCTGACAGAATTTATTCTGTCCCAATCTTCCCTCCGTATATAAAACAAAATATAAAACAAGAAAATAGACATTTGCTTAGTACTGTGTAGAACATATAACATATAAGTTATACATATAAGTCCATCCTGCCCCGAGCAAACACTGTACCAGCAGAAAATCAGGCAAGGCTTCAATTTTACTATTATTAGTATTATTATTATTTAGAAGTTGTTGTACACTCATATAACAAATGAGTGTACAGTCAATCATATACACTCAATAATCAATTGCTTAATCGTTAATAAATAATGATACCTTCCTCAGTTTAAATTTGATTTGGCTCAATCAAAATAATAATAATAATAATAATAATAATAATAATAATCTGTCAAATTAATGAGGGCAGATCCGGTCATACCGTTTACTTGTTTGTTACCGGTTTTACCTTTTATTACTTTGTTTATTTACAGTAAAAGCACAATATTTCATCTATTAGGAAAATTATAATAATAGATAAATAATAAGGAAAATAATAAGAAGAAATAATATTCGCTATTATTAAATCTCAGGATCTTATGTCGTTCTTACATAAAAACTGGAACAATCATCATATTAAAAACACCCATTCGTGTGTGTAACTCCTCAAAATCAATATTAAATAGTGGATTTTTTAGAAATGCCACGCCCTTCTCATTCACCTCCTGTACACTAAATGAGCTTCACTCCATTACTCAAACAAAAGGAGCTCTCCGTGTTATTAACGTCACTATTTTAAGCCGGGTGTTGACAGCAGCTTCCTGCCAGTAACACCGTGCCGTGCGCCTTTCACCCCCGCCACTACCCAGCATGCATTCCTGCACACCCCTCCTCCAATAGCCATGTCTACGGAGCGAACATCCTGTGCTGGCTCGCAAGACCCCGTCCTGGTGAGCACGACATCCTCGCAATCAACACCATTAACACAAAGTTCGCTCTGAGACTGGGAGAAGAATGCACGCGCGAGGCGCACCGCTGGTCCGGGAAAAAAAAAAAAAAAAACAGGTCCTGATGATATCCAGGGCACTAGGCGGGGACGTCCCTCTGTCGTCATGACAACAACTCGAGCAGCTGTGTGACCGTATTGTAATAAAATAAACACTTGACAGGTTCGTTTTAAATCAGTGTGAACACAATCGTTCCGCATTCGGGAACCGTACCCGTGTCCACTCTAAAAGGTAGTTTCGAGAAAACGATACGGCGTACTCGGGCACGGATCGAATCGACTTCATTTGTGCTGTCGGTCTTCTCCGAAATCTCCGTGTGTAGCCCGTGATAATCCCGAGTACGGACCCGAGTACGGAGAGCCAAAATGACGTGAATGCTGTCCAGTGAGGGAGCGGAGAAAAGGGAGGCGAAGCCAATCATTCCTGGGCAGGTTTGCACAAATCACATCGTGCCAAGGTTGAAAACACCCTAAATATCAGCAACAATTCTCTAATTTAATCAGCGAATCCTTTATGTGCATATATCTGTAATGTTGTCTTAATGATTCCTGACTTCTCAGCTAAATCTCTGTCTCCTGTATGGTTAAAGAATCCAAATATCTTTTTTTTAATATACCTTACACTCTATACCACAGTCTTTTTTTTTAAAGCATGCCTCCTAAAAGTCTGGGATTCTCCAGATGATTTCTGAACACGTTGCTCGATTCGACGTTTCCTTAAAGCTGTACTCAAGCGAGGTGTAAATGAACAGCTGTTCTCTGTAAAGCCTGAGCTCTGAATCATCGTCCGTACAGTACGCTCAGCTTTACCCTACATGGTTACGACACACACCGCAAACACTCCTTACACTCCTCATGAGTGTGCTGGAGCTCATACTTGAGATGATTCGCGAAAGTGTTTAAAGCAGAACAACACACAAAGTAAAAAAGGCTTCAGAGTGTAGTGGTGATACACTGCGCTTGTTCACTACATAGTGTGTAACGTACCCTAAGTTACTGAGTGCACTACTAATCAGATAGATCACTGTTTGATATTCAACCATGAAGACTTATTTTGTTCCAGGTTTAACATCATCTACAGGTTTTATGCTCAGCTTTCAGTTTAAGATTAAAGTATTGGCACCCTCCCTGACAGTAGAACAAACTCACTTTCTCTATGAAGTGGATGATTGACAGCATTTGCAATAGAGATAATAATATTTTATTATAATTAATTATTATAATTATTTCATTATCTTATATTATAATAATATTATATTATAATAATTTTATTTTATTAAAAAAATAAATAAAAGAAAAAAATTCAGTGAGAGATCGTGATTCTTTTGCATGGCGAAAATCAATTTCTGTTTGCGTTGGTAAAAAGTTGCAGTTCCTTAATGTGCCTACAGGTGGTGCTCTCTAAACTACTCACACGTTGGCTAATTTTTTTTTTTTTTGTAAGAAAATTCCCAAAAAATTCATATCGAATCATATGAAACACAGATCGAATCGGCACCCGGGTATCGTGATATCGTATCGAGTGATGGATGAACGCTCAGAACGCTGCGAGCGCTGAGAATATTCTCCAACATCATTGGTTATCATGGAAACTGTGTAATGAGTTTGGCCTTGTTATTGGTAAAGATGTTCTCTGTTGCAGCATGCTGTTGTGTAGTTCCCTGAATTAAGGTACACCTATGTAATTCCAACTGTATCCGTTGCTCTTAATGGTCACAGGTGACGTCAGGTCTGTCCATCCATCAGTCTTGTCCATCCAGCCATCCCTTTGTCTGTTTATTCGTCTATCCATCAATCTGTTCTTTAATATGCGGATTTGACCCTGTCCATCCATCTTCTTACCCATCCCCCCCTCATCTCTTTCCACGCATCTCCCCATCCATCCGTTTGCCTAATGGAATGCCCATCATATCATTCCATCCATCCATCCATCCGTTTGCCTAATGGAATGCCCATCATTCCATCCATCCATCTCTGTTCATTTGTTTGCCCATCTGATCCCAACACTTTTTAAAGTCTGTTTTTTCCATCCGTTCAAACATTCATCCAAACATCCATCCATTCACTCGTCTCCTGTCGGTTTATCCATCCATCCACTCACTACATACCCATCTATCCATTCATCCATTACCTCATCCACCCACCTTCTCCACCAGTCCATCCGTTCATCCACCCCCTCCAGGCTCTCCACCTGCACATCCATCTGTTCATTCAAAAAGTATGTTCATGCTTCCCATCATCCATCCATTTGTCTGTTCATTCATCTATCCATTCATCTGTAGGTTCTTTAATACATACATTTGCACATCTGTCCATCTATCTAAAGGTCCATCTGGTCATCTCTTTCCACCCGTGCACATTCATCCGTTCATCCAATAACTCATCCATCCTCCTCCAGCCTGTCCATCTGTTCATTCAGTGAGTAAATGTGGATTAGTAGATGTGTATTCTTCCACCTGTATAGGTCGATCTTAACAGTCAAGGTGACGTCACTTCTCTTTCTCTGTCGTCATGCATCCTGTCACCCATCCATCAGTCTGTCCATCCTGCCATCCATTTGTCTGTTCGCTCGTCTGTCCATCTATCTGTTGGTTTTTTAATACATGCATTTGAACATCTGTCCATCCATCTACCTCTCCATCGAGTCATCTCTTTCTCTTTCCAGCTGTTCACTCACTACCTACTCATCTATTCGTTCATCCATCCACTTGTTCACTCAGCACCTGCACGTCCATCTGTACATTCAGCGAGTAAAAGTACACATTTGTAATTATCTCTCTATCCTTACACCTCTATCAGTAGCTCTTAACGGTCACAGGTGACGTCATGTCTGTTTGTGTGTTATCATGCATCCTGTCGTCCATCCATCGGTATGTCCATCCATCTGTTGTCCTTCTCCTTATTCGTCTACCTACCCATCCGTCCATTCGCCCATCTGTCGATTCATCCAAGATTCAAACCAGTCACTGTCTAGTCTGTTTTTTTTTCTATCCCTTCACTCATTCATTGACTACCTGCTCATCCATGCGTTCACCCATTATCTCATCCACCCTCCTCCATCCATCCACTCATTCATTCATTCACTCCCCACCTACCCAGACATTCATCCATCCACCTATTACAGCAATTAGTTGCTCTCCGGTGTGTCAGGTTCAGCAGCAACAATAATAAATGTTATTAGTATTGTTAGTCGAGATATACATGTATAATAAAAACAGTATTGGTGTTTTTTTTTATGTTATACATATAGTTCAGAAAATGTGTGTGAGCCAAAGAAGCTACTTCTGAAGTTTATTCAACATGGAAGTGACCGATCTTGTTTCCCTAAAAATGTCAAGTTGCTAACTTCAGCCGTTTTGGAGAGATGATTTGTGTCCCAAATCATGTGGCTGATGTGCCCCAAAAATGGCCATTTTTCACCGTTATACTGTCTCACTTTAAGCAATAATAATAAAAAAAATTTAATTATTCATATTTCGTTTTACGAGTATTGATACTAAAGTTAGTGTAAGCTTCTAGAAGCATATGACCTGTAAAAATTGTTGCTTAAATTAAAGCATTTCGTGCAAAATTTCGTCCAAAACAAATGGAGGGAAGTCTGTAGCATGCGTAGTGTCCGTAACCGTGTCAGATTCATGTTGCAATATCTTATATCAATAACTTATAATAAACTTTTTCAGGTTTATGTTTTTCTGGTGAAATCTAAACTGGCCAAGTTTCATCTGAATGACAGTTAAGACCGTTGAAAGATTTGAATTTTAAAAAGTAACTGACACTACAGACATAAAAGGGCGTGAAACTGTATTTAGCAAATGTGTTTCTTTTTAACTGATAAAAATATAAATGTGTAGCATATTTACAAAAAAAAAAAAAGTTATAAAGTGTATAAAAAGATAAAAAGTATAAAGTGTTATGAAAAATGGTGTTATATGATCCTGTCTGAAAATTCACTTTTTCACCGACTGTAGGTGAGACACTTTAGCACCAACACCATAATAAGAAAACTGTTTTCTTTTAGACTTTATTTCATGTGTGAATCTGCAGGTTGTGTTTCTGGTGTATTTAATGTGATGATAAATGAAGATTAAAGCGCAGAAACTCGCAGGAACAAGTCTGTACTCGCTGTGTTTCAGCTCCAGGACTCTAAACCCCACTGTAGGGAGGAACCCAGTCTGGAGCTCAGCCTGCTAGTTAGTTAGTTAGTTGTTGTTTTTACAGTTTTACCTTCTTTTGCCTTTTTCCTTCTAACCAAAGTTCCTCCGAGTTTTCCGAGGAAAGTCTCATCTTTCTTCCTGAAGCTCGGGGACAGAGGAGTCGGGGAGGACGGAGACTTCTGCGGAGAGGACGCCATCATTCCACGGTGCGTCTAAAACAACAACAACAACAACAAAACAACCAGAACTCGTTTTAAATCTCTCGATCTCTTCCTGTCGCTCTCGTAGGATTTGTGAAAAATCCCTGGAACGGAAATGGAATTCCAGATATTCAGTCCTGCCCTCGGGAACATGGACTCTCCCTCCTCCCTCCCCCCCCCTTTAGACTTTCCCCAATGGATTCGCCTGACTTCTTGTGCACCGCCCACTTTTCCAAAGTCCGCCTCGCGCTCCCGAATGCAATGTTTCATAAAAAACCTTTTCTCGCGGGAATCGGGTCTCCATAGAGATGCGCTGTTACACCGAAAACCGTTGGTGTCTTTAAAAAAAAAAGAAAAAAAGGCACTCCGCTTTGCGGCAGAATTTACGACAGAACATGCACAATGTGTAGATTCAATTAATTATTTTTCATTATTATTATTTTTTTTAAATGTGGATGTTGCATAGTTTTATTCTAACGCGTAGTGGTAGTAGTAATACGACTCCTTTAGAAAACACTTGTCTCAAAAGTATTGGCACCCCTTTCAACGTACGTAGGTGATTTGTGAAACTTTCCTGTTTCAGACCAAGATGGATTTTATGTATATATAACACATATTTTAGGTTGCCAGCTCAACACCTGATTGTACTGTATATGGGCACTTGGGGGTGAAGAACCTTGCTCAAGGGTCCAACAGTGGCAGCCTGGCAGCATTGGGTCTCAAACCAGGGACCAAAAAACAAAGCTGGTAATTTTGCCTCTTTTTAACAAAAAAAGATCTCGAAAACATTATACACACACTTTCATTTCAAGTCGGCTTGATTATTGCAATGCCCTCTATATTGGTGTTGGTGTTGGCCAGGCCTCTCCTGCACGGTTGCATTTGGTCCAAAACGCTTCTGCCCAAATTTTAATTGGAACACGTAAGCAGGAAAACCTTATTTCTGTCCTGGCATCCCTACACAGACTCGCTGTAAAGTTCATGGTCGAGTTCAAGGTCTGGTTAATCACCTACAAAGCCCTGAATAATCTTGCACCACCGTATATTTCTGACGTTTTTAAAGCCGTACTGTCCAGCACGGCCTCTCGGGTCTGGTGATCAGCTTTTACTTACAGTTTGTAAATCTATGTTGAAGAGTCAGGGATATTGCGCCCCTAAACTCTATGAATGAGCTGCTACTGTACATCAGGCAGACCTCTATTTATTTTATTTTTAATTCTCACCTCAAGATCTTTTTATACACTTCAGCATTTAATACAGTCTGAGAAATAACTGACATATTGTCTTCATTGGTATTCAGTAATTTATTGTTTTAATTACTTATTTTATGCAATGAGGGCAGACCTTATTGTTTTTTTTTTTTATTGGATTTGACTTTATTATTATTGTCTGTTTTTATGGTCTCTTCTATGTCTGCACACATTTTAGGATTGTACAGCACTTTGGCCAACTGTGTTGCATTAAATGTGCTTTATTTTATAATTTTTTTAGTCCCTTTCAGAAATTCAGATTAGTCTCCAGTATGCTTGAACAAACACACACACACACACCAAAAAACAAACAAACAAACAAAAAACTGTTTGCCCTCCTCCATTTTTCTATTTACTGGGGAACAAGCAGATAAGATTACCCACTATTGTGACCTCATACACCAAGGGTCTCCTCCCCGTCTCAATGCCTGTCAGCTCCGCCAAGTTCTGCTGTTCTCTGGGCCCCATTTTAAAGAGCTACAGTAAACAAGACCAGGGTAGCCAAGCCCTTCATTAGCTCCTCAAAAAGGCTAGGTTAGTTACTAGCATTTAGCAGTTAGCACCTAACTGTTAACAGCTAACCCTAGCATTCTTAAGCCCTAATTGTGTTTAACCTTTTACATAACTGAACACTGAAGAAGTCATTGAGTCTTCAGCAGTGAGAGTCCTCACTAGACCCAGAATATACGAGCAGAAGTCCCTGCTTGCACTCTACACTAAATATACATTCACTTCATACGTACATTATGTGACTGTGACCAGACCTAACTGTTATCGCTCCTCTCCCTTCTCCTCTTCTCTCTCTCTCCCTCTCTTTCTTTCCCTCTCTGTCGAGCAACACACGTCATTCCTGAGCCGCCAGTAAATCCAGATTCCCTCTTGACCTGTCTGACCCATCCTGGTGCCCCACTTCTGGTTGGAGATCTCGCCCCATGGATGCCCTATGCGTCCGGTGTCTGGATACGGTTTCACTCTACCATGAAGACGGTTCTGGCCTCGACTGATGTTGACAGCTGTTTCTTTGAGGACTTGACTTGGC
>JAOVVA010000001.1:31993493-32019247 GCA_028565275.1 Leiocassis micropogon
TTTACTTGTACTTCAGTAAAAGTTCACTAAAGTAACAGTACTTTTACTTGAGTACAAAATTTTATTACTCTTTCCACGTCCGAGTATAACCAGCTTGGTTTACGGTTCATTCACAACTGCAGAAAATGATGAAGGTAAAACTTTACCGCTTTCTCCTCTGAGAACCTTCTCCAGCGCTACTCCCTTCTCTTCCAGAGCTCTCTGCTTCTCCTCGACCTCCTCTAGCTGCCTCTGGATCAGCTACACACACACACACACACACAGCTACAGAACACTCAAAGAAAAATCAAAGGTTTATGATCATGAGCATGTGTGTTCATGATCGTACCTGAGCCCTGTGAAGTCGTTTCAGCTGCTCTCTCTTGGTTTGCATGACTTCATGCTTTCTCCGTCTCTCAGAGTGACCTGATTCGGACTAGAAGCAACATAAAGATAGACAGATAAACATAAAAAGTCAGGTAAACTCCTTCTGTCTGTTAAATAATGACAGGCTTCACTGTAGCGGTTTTGTTGGAACTTAAGTTTTACCACAACACTTGAATTCTTGTTCATGCTGATGTGGCACATAATCCAATCCTAATAATAAACGTTCTATAGAACATATTAAGGCAAGGAGTCAATACTTTAAGCATTTCTGAAACATGAAATCAGTGCAGTTTCTGACCAGGTGAAAGTCTTTGAGAAGTCGTGCTCATCAGTTTATTGGTAACATCAGCAATGTTCATATCAATCAATTCATTTCCATTAATAAATTAACCGATAATGTATGTTTTGCATAATATTTCTCCGCTGCTCATATATCTATCAAGTCCCTAATCTATATAATCCCCAGGAGGGGGCGCACTCGCAGTTTGGATGATGCGCAATATTAGACATTATATATTCGTCCGCAGCGTCTCGAATAAGAACAAAGAGGCAAGAGCAACACATTTAACAGCCTTATTGTTCTTTTAGTTTTTTAAATCCTGTTTGTTTAAAATAGTTGAGCTTTATTACTTTTTAATACTTTTGTTTTTACTTCTGTTTTCTCGGGCATTTAAACCAACACGAGATGTTGATTTTATATATCGTGTTTGATTAGATGTGTGTGTGTGTGATCATTTTAATTATGTCTTCTTATATTATTTTATTATTTATGTGAAGCACTTTGGAGAATTCTTGTTAAAGTGCTATACATATAAAGTTGAGTTGGGTTGAGTTGAGTCTCTCATCACTGGTTAATGGTCTTATTATTATTTATTTATTTTTTATTTGCAACCCAAACTTATGGAAATATCTACATTTTTGTCCATGAATATCTTCAAGAATGTCAAATGTGATGTCAATGAAATTTACAAGAGGCGTTCAAGTCAAACTGGGACTGATGAAATTTCAGGTGAACGAAGGTATAAAAGCGATTGACTTTAAGCACAGTACGGTGACGAGACTCTTATCCGCAGTAAAAAACATTTGAACGGTGCAAACGTTTTCGCATCTCTGAATGGCGATCCTGGCCGGCGTGGCTTAGACCCCACAGCAGTCGTTTCTGGAAACTGATCCCCTAAAAATCAACAGGTAACTAACTTATTGCCAACTTGTAGAAGAGATTCATCTGTCTGTGTGAACTGTACACACAATCATTTATTACCACCACTTGCACGGTCCTGACCTCGCTCCACGCGATTTCCACATGTTTTTGCTATTAAAGGAGTTCCTGGGAGGCCGGCGTTTCGGGCGTGAAACAGACAGCCAGACAGATCGTGGCTCCGGCGTACTGAGAGAACTTTCTACCTTGATGGTATCCAAGCGCTAGTGAAACACTGGGATAAGTGCATTTATGTAGCAGGGGATTATATAGAGAAATAAAGAGAGTTTTTACTCTCAGAACTGACTTCTGTCATTCTGCACAATTAAAAGTCCCGGTTTGACTTGAACGCCCCCTTTGTTTTGACCCTGGATCAAATATTCTACCGCTTATTCTTTTTCTTCATGTGTTGGCAAAAAGGCGCGCGGCGTCGTTCCGTTGCACTTCTGCAGCACTACACCTATGAACAGAACGCATGATTGTGAATAATATACTGTACATAGATGTTCTATAATCAAAGTACAATACTGGTATTCATTTAGTTTGTTCGGAGGTTTCTCACTGTTTTAGGGCACAGCTCGGTATTGTTGTTTAAAGAAATGAATTTGTCGAAATTAACGGATGTCGTACACATCTACATCAAGTGGGTCATCTGACCTGTAATGAATAAAACTATGTAATCACTGACATATTGATGTGCTAAAAGAGGAATAAAAAGCATAATTCTAGTGCAAAATAATCAAGATGGTAACAGTAATTTTGTTTGGTTCCAATTTGGCCATTTATAGAATCTTTTTTTTCTTTTTTTTTTTTGTAGCGCTGCTACTCACTCAAAACAATTTATTATACAACACTGAAAAAAAATCAAATAAACGAATCTGCTTTGAATTGCACGTATTTTGTGTCAGGATGGAAATCAAACAAAGTCATTATTCGTTCCATACTAATTTAAGATTAACAAACAATTTCCGGGTCTCGTCTCAGTAGTGCGACTTTGAGCGGTGAAAGAGAGTCAGGATCTCTTTGGATCTGTAGTTCTCCTGAATGCTGGTCGAGGAAAACAGAAAAAGAGAACAGAAAAGCTATTCACTGGAGTGAATGCATGGCGTCCTTAAACTATGGATACAATATGGATATATTCATTCCTCGGCTGCTTTTCAGATATTACGGCGCATTATGGAAATGAACCTCGCTTGTGCATACAGAGGGCAAGGCTGGTCTTTACTCTCTCCTGGTCGCTCTAATTTTTACTGTATATATAGCAGTTTAAAGTAGGAGGAGAGTTTTTTTTCTTCTTTTACCCATTGTGTGACAGATTTCTGGTCCTCCTCACTGGATGAACAGTCATCCTCCTCTTGCTGTTGCTGCTGCTGCTGTTGTGACGATGCTACGGAAATATGGTACAAATAAATATATTGTAAACAAATAACCATAATAAAAAATAAATAAATAAAAGTATAATAAATAAAACATCTATTCCTTGGTCGCACCGTTGTTCCTGAATTTGGACAGAATGTTCCAGATGTCCTTTGCCTGGTGGTCCGTCTTGCTCCCGTTTCCTCCTTCGTTCCTCTTCAGCCTCATCGAGGAGAAGAAGTTCAGCTTTCTTGGTGGCAGGGAGGCCATGTCGTCTTTGGAAGCCCCGGTTGGCTTGTTGCTGAGCGTCACCTGTTCCAACATGGCCGTGATCTCGCTCCTGCCTTCCGTTTCGCTCCGGCTTCCTTCTCGATCTGCTCTGGAGCGCATCATCATTTCCTCCTCCTGGTTCTGAGCAGAGCCGCTGAACAGGAAGTTGAAGCTGAAGGAGCCCTCGGAAAGCGGCCTGGCACGGCGAGGGCGGTTTCTCCTGATCACTTTGGGGTTGTTCGCTGCTCCGGAGAAGGATCTCCTCAGCACGCTGGCCCACATCTGGAAGCCGGAGGGAGGAGGGCTGGGCTCAGGTTCGGCAGGGGCGGGACCCGGCTCTGGTTGAGGTCCTGGATCGGTCTGAGGTTTCTGCGAGTTTCCGGGTCTGGCGCTATACCTTTCTGCTTTATCTATGGCTGCAGCCGTGGAGGAATATGTTCCAGGAGTGGACAGATCCCAATTCAGGAGCCTCTCCTTCTCAGACGAGGACAGAATGAGCTTCCTCTTCGGGCTGACCGTGCTGTGCTGGTGTGGTACGGGTGTGGAGGCAGCGAGTTGCTGTGCAGTGTTAGATTTGGGGATGGGTGAAGTGCCGTGAGTGCGATAACGGGGAATCTCAACATGAGATGATTTGTCTGGTTCCTCCTGTAGCGGGTAGAGCGAGTCTGCAGCGTGATGTTCGTGTTTCCGCTGAGACAAATAGGCAGAACACAAAAATCCAGATTCAGTACGATACAAACTCGCAGCACAATATTTAAGCGCAATCAGCTGGTCAGTTATAATACTATACTGGTATATTACATATCAAGGCACATCAAGTTATTCTACACTTTCGGGTACTAATAAGGGTAACATTGAATGAGGTGGAAGTACATTTACTTCGTTACTGTATTCCCTGTATTTGTACCTTACTCGAGTAGATTTATTGACAAATAATACTTTTTAATTTTACTCCACTACATCCTACAGAAAATATCAGTACTTTTACTTCACTACAATTCTGCATGGTGTTGCATTACATAATCACAATGGCGCTTAGTATTTTAAGTAGGGATAGCCCACCTGTTGAGTATTATGCTTAATTACAAGATCTGCCGTTGTGCGTTTTGGAGAGAGAGAGACTTTTTTTTTTTTAACTATGAAAATGGCTACAGTGAGCAAAAACAACCTCAGAATTTGGATACTAAAGTGAGTACTTTTGAACTTTTGCTCAAGTAGAAATGTAAATGGACGACTTCTACTTTTGCTTGAGTCATATTTTACCTGGAACATCACTACTTTTACTCAAGTAATTGATTTGTTCACTTTGACTTGACTTTTAAGCTTGAAAATTGTCATAATATTGTGAAAATGCTCAATTTAGCAAGTCCGTTTTTGCAAAAGAATAATTAAAATATATAACTAAATAATAACCAAGTTAATAAATAATTTTTCAAATTTACTTCAAAGGTCTTGATAATAAAAATACTATTTCAAAATGTGATTTTCTCATTTAAATAATTTAAAAAATGTCCCGATGCCAAATTACTTACATTTTTTACAAATATTTTATTTATAGTAGCTCATTGTCATTGAGTATATTAATATACGGTCAACTATGTTACATACACCGTTATGGTTTACAGATTCTTTATGATTTTAATTAAATGATTTGTTCAGGTATGATGTTAAATCTGTTCATGAAAATGAGAAATTGTCAAGCAGGCGAGTCCTAGCACTTAGTCCTTGTCAACTGTGTTACCCAGTAGTGTATATAATCAGTCATTATTGCCCTCATCATTACCGTCATCAGTCTGTATATGTCACATATGGGTCCACTTTCACTACACTTTAACTTCAGAAGCGCAACACAAGTGTGAACAGAACAGAATGACATCATAGGATGCGGGTCACATGGTATTTGGACAAATCATTTTTGAGTTGCAGGTTGAAGTTGTCAGTAATTTAGTTGACAAACTGAGTAGAGAAACCATCCTTTACCTTGAAAATAAATTGTTCATGTTTTTATGAACATGAATCATTATTTGTTTTATTTGTTTTGTACTCATGTGAAATTTATTAAAACTATATATATATATATTAGTTTGTCTCTGACGTACTGGTGTATGGATTTCCTCGAAATCCGAATCTCCTTCCTCTATAAGAGCATCACTAGCTCTTCTCCTTTGGTCAAATGGCTTAACCAGAATCAGAGGCAATGCTGCGGAGACAAAAACATTATTACTTTTATTTAAGACTTGTTTAATAACAACAACAGATAATCATTAAAAACAATAAAGGATGACAAAAATCATAGTTATGGTTCTGTGTAATATCTATATCTCAGTCATAAAACAAAAGTCTGTTTAATCATGCAGATCTCCATATATGTTCAAGGAAGGAGGAAGTAATTTAAATTAAAGTGAATAAAATGATGAGTTTGTTCTTGTTGTAATAAAAGACAGACCTACAGTGCCCTCTGTTGGACAGAGTAAATATGACCTGCTTTATTGTCATAAATTATGATTTCTTTTTTTCCCCTCAGACTAAAATTTCATGGCTTTTAAATGATTTTAGACTGAACGTAATGTGTTTTAACGCTCTTTATGAGAGAGTTAAATGAGACAAGGATAAGAGTACAGTATATCTAAGCTAATGGCTAATATTAGCTAAGCTAAAACTTTCTCACATAAGGCCGTATTTATCTGCTATGAACAGATCGTTTGCTGGATTTGAATCCGATTAGGATTAATACAAAGATTAAACAATAATAAGTTATAATTATTTAGTGCAAGTCTGAGCAAGAACAGGGAGCGGACTACAAGTATGTGTGTGCAGACTCGTACTCGCTCTGATCTTCCTTGTCCAGCGATGGTTTCTGATGGTGACTTCTCCTCGTGCATATGAACTTTCCACTGAACAAAAGGGGGAAAAAAAAACAAAACAAAACAAAAAAAACACCATGCATCAATTAACAGACTTCTCTATAAACCACTACACTGAATGTAATACAGTTATATCCCATAACAAACAGGCACTTATATATAGTTTGTCCATGTTTTAATTAATCCTTAATTGATTCCTATTCTGATTGGCCAGAAGGTGTTGATTTATTGTCATTAACAGCAGTTCTATGAGTACTTCCAGTCCTATAAAGCAAATCCCAGGTTTACATGTTTCTGTAGTAACTGCTCACTCATTAAGACTTAGAATGGTTCGACATGAACTCATTAAAAAAAAAAAATTAAGTTTATATGGTGAACAGTTTTTTTCAGGATCCGTCTCCAATGCTGACGGTTTACAGCTGCTATAAACTTACTTAGAATTGTAATCACAAGAGAAATAAATCTGAGACATTGTGTTTTAAGAAAATATACCATTTATCATCATTTATATAGAAAGCAGATAGATGTGTAACACGGTAATAAAATGTGCACAAGCTTGACAGCTGCTGTCTGTGTAACTGAATTCATACATGAAACCTGAGCAAAACGTTCAGCCGAGCCAAAACTGAGCTGTAACGAAGCTCATGCGTTTAGACTACCACGCCCAGATCTGCTGATAATGTAAGCGTGACGGAGGGAAAGAACGGGCAGGAGAGGAGAGGAGAGGAGAGGGGACGTTGTTTGAAGGCCTGGATGAAGGGTGCAGAGACTCACCTTTGCTGAGCGGTGGAGAGCTCGGACCGAGCGGATCGGATGCTGTGGAAGGTTCCTGAGCTGAGCGCTCACCGTCCCTGCTGAACAGAAAGACATTATTGTGTAGATGTAAATAACGGTGAGAAAAACTGAAACACACACACCCACACAGTCAAAGGGTATAAAAGTAACAACTGGGATACAGAAGGACAGAGGATACAACATGGATTGGAATATCAAATTAATTATAAAATGGAGAATGGGAGACAGACATATAGACAGGCAGAGACAGACAAACAGACTGGATAAGGAAAGACAGACAGACAAAATGACTGATGGGCTATTGGAGAGACAGACCGATACACAGACAGACAGAAACAGTAGGGTAGACTGACAGACAGATCAACGCACAGAGAGTCTAATAGACAGACAGAGAAACAAACAATATCAGAGATACAGGACAGAGAGACAATGAGACAGACAAATAAATAAACAAAAACATGCACACAGACAGATCAAGAAACTAATGAGACAGACAGCCAAAATGAGTGATGGAATAATAGAGGGACGGACCAATAAACAGACAAACAAAAAGGGAGGGGCAGAACGGCAGACAGATCAATAAACAGACAAACAAAAAGGGAGGGGCAGAATGACAGCTCAATGCACAGCCAGTCCAACCGACCGACTGACCGACCGACTGGTAAAGGAGACTAATAGAGAGAAAAACAAATGTACAGACAAACAGCATGATAGATAGACAGACAGACAGAAAGCTAAACTGACACAAACTGAAGAAGTTCAGTTCGAAAGAACAATAATAGGGGAAAAAATGTGTGTGTACAATATGTCATTAACAAAAAGCTAACATAATTAGTAAAATTAATATAAATAATAAACAGGCTTTCTGTAGCCATACAGCATCTTAAACCCTTCAGTACCGTATATGTTTCTTTCTGAAGATAGAAGTTGAATCTAATGAGAGAAAGAGGAGTCCACAGTGCAGGTTTATTTGTTTGTTTGTTTTACTTTACAGCAGTGATTTCGTTAGTATATGCTCACGTGAGTGTCATTAGCGATGTTCCTTGCAAATATTTCCGACAAAACAGTCTTTCCGTTAGTATCTGTGTATGTGTGTGTGTGTTTGTGTGAAGTTTACTGTGTAAGATGAGAAGGGGGGGGGGACAGTGTAAACAGAAACACTTATCGGTCGGGATTTATATATTTTTTTTATTACTTTTTTTTAAGGTAAAGTGCAGGTTGGTTTGTTTTATTTTTACTTTATATTTTGCATTAATTATTTTTATGTATTTATTTTTTTGGGCTGTGGAACGAATAATTTGAGTTTCCATTATATCTTATGGGAAAATTAAATTTGGTTTACGAGTGTTTTGGAATACGAGCCCGCTCCCGGAACGAATTATGCTCGTAATCCAAGGTTCCACTGGTTATAGAAAGAGAGCATTTGGATGAACAGGAGGATGCTGCTGTAGATGAACCTGTTACGGTTGATGTCTGGAGGATCTAAGAGCTGTGGCTTGGTCGAACTCTCTGTATCCGGCAGAACTTTCTGGATGGGGTCTTCCTGTGTCTTGGACAACGGATTTGCATCTGGTTTGTCTACACAGAGAAAAAGATACATGGACACTGTAATACGCAGGAAATAAAAGCAACAGATTATCTGATGGATATCCGCCCTTCAATACATAGTTAACGCCTTGGGTTGTCTTTACTTTAAGCGCAAAAATATTTACACATTTCTGATCACAGCACAACTATGACTGCTTAGAGGAAGGAGTTGATAATGGAATAAATGAGATAATGAAATAAAAGAATTCACAGAAGCAACCAAGAGACCAAGGGTAATGCGGACCATGACGCTACCACCACCATGTTTTACTGTGGAAATGGGAGGTAGGCAATTTTTGGGGAATTGTAGAGCTTTGTGCCAAGGGCAAAATAATTCTTGGTGTCATTAGACCAGAGTACGAAATCTGTACCAACGTAATGCAAAAATGTGCATAACTTTTTTTTTATTAACTGACATAGCTAGTTCAAGTTGCACAAGTTGGTAGAGTAACCCCTTCTCTATCCAAAGATGCTACTCAACATAGTCTTCATCACAAGCCATGCATTTAAGCCATTGTTGATCCCAACTTCTTGAATCACCACTTTGTCGTGGTTTGTCTTCAATGTTGGTTTCCACTCTTTAAAGTTTAAGGCTGAGTCATGTTAAGTGTAAAGTGCAAAGTGTTTGTTGAGTGCCCAGCTTCTATGTTCAGATCTCTCAGAGTTACTTTTCTCCTCTAGGTTGAATCTCTGACTAAAGCAAATCTTGATCCAGCCACAAAGTTTTGCTTAATGACTGTGTTCTTTCATGTTCTCTAAATAAAAAAATAAATTTAAAAAATTAGATATTTGTGACATTGCTTTGACAGCTCCACAGTTTCCATTATGCTCTTTGTTTAGGTATGTTTCCTAATAAACTCTGGCTGCTTTTATTGTTCCCTAACCCTAAAGAATATGAGGGTGAATCAAATCAAATCCCTTAAATTAGAAAACCGGCACTTAATATATAGAGTTTTCCATGTACTAAAATAGAATATTGTGAAAAAAAAGTGTATTTTCTTTAAATTCAAAAGTAAAACTCATTATAAATTTATTACATGTAAAGTGAAATAGTTCAAGACTTTTTTTTTATTTTTTAATGATTACGGCTTATAGCTCATGAAAATAAAAAATGCAGCAACTCAAAATTTTAGAATATTTCCTGAGATCAATTGTAAAATGTATTAAATGTCAAAATTATGTAATGCATGTTAATTTATGCACTCAATACTTGGCATGGCATAGAGGCGATCAATCTATGTACATTCACTTTATGTTGTCCCTTTTGTATAAAATCTAGATAGTTTTTCTGTTAACTGAAAATGTCAATCCGTCTCGTCTCAGCTAGCCAGCTAATCAGGTTTCTAAGTTAGTTCGTTTTTTTGTTAATTTATGTTGTGAATTTATGTTGTATGTAGCACCTTGGTCCTGGAGGAACGTTGTTCCGTTTCACCGTGTACTGAACTTGATATGGTTAAAGTGACAATAAAAGCCTACTTGAACTGTGGCACTGCTGAGGTGTTACTGAAGACCAGGTTGCTTTGATAGAGCAATACAGACGAGCTGTAGTCTGCTGTTGGGTGTTTCTCATCTTCCTCCTGACAACAACCCATAGGTTCTCTATAGGGCTGGCCAATCTAGCACAGTAATAGACATCATGGTCAGCAAACCAGCAGTGTGGGCAGGTGCCAATAAAGCCGGTTAGCAGACAGAAGCATGAAGTGCTCTAAAATCTCCTGGAAGACTGCTGCATTGACTTATTAAAACACAGCAACCACCAGCAGATGACATCACCATCAACAGTGGAAACTTGACACTGGACTTGGGCTCTGCCCCTCTCCACTCTTCCACCAGACACTGTGACCATGATTTTAAAATTAAATGCAAACTTTACATTCACCTGAGAAGAGGATTTGCCACTCAATGGCAATGGTCCAGTTCTTTTTCTCCTTATCCCAGGTATGATGCCTCTGACATTGTCTCCGGTTCAGGAGTGGCTTGATACTAGAAATGCAAGTGTTGTAGCCCATTTGCTGAAGATGTCTGTGGGTGGTGGCTCTTGATGCACCTACTCCAGCCTCACTCCATCCTTGTGAAACTCCCCCAAGGTCTTGAATCGGCTTTGCTTGACAATCCTCTTAGAGCAGCTTTCAATCCTCTTGCTTGTGCACACTTTTCCCTTCCAGTCAACTTTCCATTAAAGGTCAAAGTTAAAATGTTTGAGAATTTTTTGTTTTCTGGCTTTAAGCCATAAGCATAAACGAAACATAAAGGCTTGGAATTTTTCACTTTACATGTAACGAAGGTAGAATATATGAGAGTTTCACTTTTTAAATGCAATTACTAAAAAACATTTTAAAGAAACTTGGATATGTGATGTGTAATGTCAATTAAGTCTTTTTAAAGTTCAGGGGGGGGGGGGGGGGGTGGAATATTCAAGCGGGACAATCTCGTTCAGAGCACTGCTTCTCTAGAACCATGGGTCCAACGGTACAGTACATGAAGCAAAGCCGAGGAGTTTGGATATTAATTTAAATGTTACTACAGTAACGTTCATTGTATTTGTATAATTCGTTATGTAAGTAATAATGTAGAACAAGTATAGCCTATTTGACTGTTCACTTGGAGCATTAGATGGTGTTACAGTTTAAAAGCTGTACAGCTTCAACGAATATCCAAAACCAACGAACCGTAAGCTGATGTCTTTAGGACCCAGGCTGATCATATTAATGAGACATGTTTCGATTACCCCTATGTCCTTTCATCATGACCATTGGCACATTTTACAGAAAAGCCTGCACGGATATGAAAATATGACATCGCTGCCCATTTCTCTAGTAAAATTTCTCTGTAAATAAAGAACAGGGAACAGAAAAGAGCTGAAAGAAAAGGACCCAAACCCCCTTTTTGGACACCGGTGATGGAGCTCCAGTTGCAATGGGTCTAATGTATGCACAATTAGAGACTGAGCTTTGGGAAGTTACTGTATATGCGGTCTGGACGTCTCTGTACGTTAACTCGGCCACACTTTCTGTGGTGTATGGTGAAGAAAGTGCGGTCAAGATATTAAGAGAAGTGGAAAAAGTTACAGATGTGAACGTGAGTTGTGGGTGTAAATGGCGGTGGTTATTGTCTTAAAAGGCCAGCTTGTGTGTTACGTGAAAAGCTTTTGTACTCACAGATGAGGTTCACGTATGTGCATAAAATGTTAAAATCAAAAGACAGAAACAGAACTCGAGTTGAAATGGATTTATTTAATACTTACAGGATTTAAATTGTATAAATTAAGAAAATATTAAGAATTTTTTTTTATCATGTGCTATAAGCTATGAAATGTACAGACTTGAAAGGAAATTATAAATAGTACTAAAAATGTACAAATTTAAAGGATTTGTGGGTAAAATTGTGTAAAACTAAAGAAGAATCCTTCATTAAGTGGTGACCTCAGAGCAAGACAGAGGTCTGCAGTGTGATTTGGACAGTAAAGCAGCCTCTGGAAAAGAGAGCAACGCAAGGACGCACACAAAGAGAAAAGAAGAAGAAGAAATACAATTTAAATGCTTTAAAATACATATAAATAAGAAAAAAAAAACATGCAAAACCACGTGTGTGTGTGTGTTCACGAGCAGGCCAGTCATGCTTAAGTTTTCTGTTAGTGAGTTAGTTTAAGGGAACGATCGAATTACGATGAACGGGACTGATTGACACGCTCATACAGAAGACCCATGGTGCAAGCGGTTACACGGAGATGCAGCAAAAAACAAGACCACACCCTGATCACCTGTCTCATGCAGGCCAATCGTCTTCAAGCACCACCATTCAGCAAAATCAGGGGTGGGAGCATTGGAAACTTGAAACAGACTAACGGGGTAAGGTGTGGAACAGGATGGGGGAATTGAAGGATGAACAGAAACAGAGGAAGGGGAAATTTACAAGTAGGATTTTAAATATTTGTAGAGTAGTCTTGTTGGCTACGTTCACATTACAACCCACATTGTTCGATTCAGGTTTTTTTTTTTTTTTGAGATCGGATTTGTACGTCATGATGGTTCGCATTCTTAATTGTAAGTGACTTTAATCTGAGCCTAATGTGGACGCGTCTTAAATCGTTCATCGATACGTCTTTGCTCGCGCCATCTGCTTCCGCTCATTCGTTTCAGACAACGGATGCGATTTTTGCGAAAAAGTAGGTCTGGAAGAAGGAAGAAAGTCTGATGCTTTAGTTGTTGCTATGGCATCCCTGCACTGCTGGTGCTGATTGATGACGAGGTATAAAGTCGCATGAATTCCAACCTGGCTGTTCTCGTTCAAGTCACGTAACCATGTATTGGATAAAGTATATCCGATCTAGGACCACATATGAAACTGACTCAGATCTGATCTAAAAAAACATCAGACAGCCATAAATTATTATTATTTTTAAAAATCAGATCTGCTTTACAAATCGGACCGAGTCACTTCAGGCTGGTAATGTGAACGTAGCCATTCAGACTAGATTCATAGTTATACTATACAGTATATCTAAAATGGCACTTGATGCGCTGTTTTGCATTGTAAAGCATTAAAAGTGATACTGTTTGGCATCACACTGCGCACAACAACGGTGAGAAGGGATGCAAGTCTCGGACTACATATCATGCCAGGAACACAGCAGCCGGGTTAGCTCACCTCAGCATGGCATAAAGTGCTCTTTTGTTTCATTGTTATTGGCCAATTAAAACACTTTAAACGTTGCAGGTAACACTAAACAGTGATAAATACTGTATATTATTAATAATAATATTAATAATAATAAATACTCCAGCAGCACATGGGCTCAACCTGATTTTCTATTACCTGTGCAATTTCCACAAACTCTACCCAACACTTATTTATCTTATTTATAACACCAGTTTAAAAAAAATGTCCTGAAGTAATTTGGCCATTAAGCACTTTTACAAATATATTCTTAATAAATATAGTCTTATATAAAGACTCAATTTGTAATTTTGTGCTTTACATTCCGATGCACTAGGGGGCGCTTTTGCACCAACCACAAGTAAACTCAAAAAAAGACGCGGTAATTTAGCAAAACAAGATTTTCCAGAGATGCAAGTGGGTTCTATTTTATACAAAAGCTGTAAACAAATTGGTTCTAGATCAAAAACTGTACCAACTATTCTTTTAATTGAATCGTGCAACAAGAGCTTGACTGAAATGCTCAAGTGATTGAATCGCACAGCTCAAGTGTAAAGCATCCTGTGTACGACATCACTACATTTGGATGCAGTGGATATAATTTATAAAATGCCATTATGGCCTGATTATTACTGCACTGCATGGTGTACAGGAAATGGTTTTATTTATATGGTGCATTTCAGATACACTAGGGTACACCAGCCCTTCTTATTTTTACTGTACTAACCTTACTGTATGAAACTATTTAAAGAAGAATTTGTGTCAAAATGATGATCACTGGAAATCACACATATGACACAGTATGTATGTGAATAGAAATTAAAATGAAGGAATAAAAAAAAAATTTTTTAAAAACACTGGAGCATTCCTTCAATATAAAAACAGACACGCTCTTAAACCCTAGAAAAGAGTGAAAGTACAGTAGTGTGCAAAAGTTCTTAGGAACCTTGTGTCTGCATTACTATGCACAAAAGCATTTACTATTTCCAAACGTACCTTAAAAAGTAATAAATCATTTATATGACTCCAAGGATGGAGTGTATTTGCATACCTGATCAGTTTTCAGATGGAAACAAAAAAAACGTAATGTAGGTTTCTGGGTTTTGCATGAAAATAGAAAGGGTGACAAAGTTACCAGAAGAACTCTGGCTTACCTAATTCTCCAGCACACTCAGTAAAACCTACCAGGTGTTTTAATTATAAAACTGTACAAATCAGTATATTTACAAGCAAAAAGTTTTCACACCGAATATTGACCGTTTACTTTATTACTCTTTATAGAAGTTTCTGTTACATAGAAATGTTTTCAAACATTTGCACAGTACTGCAAGTAAAATGGCGAGTAGGTTTTACTGAGTGTGCTGGAGAATAGAAATTCTTCTCATAACTTTGTCAGACTCACTCCTTTCTATTTTTTCTTTTTTTATGCATTAGGCCATTTGTTTCCATCTGAAAACACCATATTAATGCTGCTTTCTTCACAGGCATGCAAATGTTCTTCTGTATTGTTATTCATTTATTAATTTTTAAGGTATGTTCAAAAATACTGAATGGTTTTGTCATAATAAACATGTATAACAATTTGTATTAAGGATAATATGGTGACTTTTGCACAGTGCTGTATTTATTTCCTGTCTGGACTTCACATTTGAACGCTTTCACCCACCTGACTCAGCTGATCTGGTCATTAACAAACCTTTAATGAGTTAAAACTGGTGGAAAAAACGTTACCGTGTTAAGTGTCGGAGTGCAAAGTGCTAACACTGCTACGTAACCAAAAAAAAGGAGGGATATGTGCAGATTTGGCACAATTAGGATTTGCGGTGCACTCAGCACACGTTACTTCATGCCTCTGAGACACAGCCAAGGATGTACAGAATTAGATAAAAACACTGCGGCGGTCTTCGACACACATCTCACCCTAACACTATACTCGTGTTTAGGAACTTCTCCTCAAGGCTAATCTGTGCTGTTGTCTCATACAGCGCCAACAGCAGAGGGATGCCCAGGGCCAGAAGTTCAGAAAAGAAGGCATAGTCGTCTCGATGCTCTCTGAGATGTAACCATAAAGCCCAGACCACGCCATGCATCCAGCTGACCAGCCGGCTCACGTGCCGCCTTTTCCTAAACAGGGAACTCGAGGTACCTGAAGGCTGCCTGCAGAGGCTCCCGCTGTCGGAGTACCCGTCGGTGCTATCCGATACGGACGCGTCGCTTCTGCGGACCTGGAACACAAACACACACGTTTGTAAGATACCCTTTACTTTAACAGAAACTTCTTGTTCACAGGTAGTTTTGTGATAAAAATTATTAAATTACCCCTTTAATTAATTATTAAATTACCTCTGGCTTTCGAAGCCTGTTGCCGGTTTTGCGCTGGGAAAAGTGCAGCTTGCAGTAAAAAGTGCCTGCAAAATGCAACCGGTTCAAATGAATCGACATAAAAACATACAGGAAAAAACTTTTAAACTATATCTAATAGTAAGAACGATTATTGTATGCTGAGATTATACAAAGACGAGGGAGAGTTGGAATTAAGACTCGGGATTAGATAGTCTGAAACAATGTTGCCAATAATATGTCTTGGATTGTTTTACTCCTTTTTATAAAATTAAATAATGCATCATATTTTCTACCTACACAACCTTTTTAAAAGTTTGGGATCACCTGCAAATTTTTTTGTTTGTTTGTTTTTTTTTTTAAAGAAAAACACATTTTCATGCAATTCACAAACAATTAACGTTAGCCGGCGTTCTCACTGTAATGGAGCGGCCAGCACTGCCTCAGGATCTGAACCCTATTGAGGTGTTGTGGGAGCAGCTTGACCATATGGTATACAGAGGAAGACTCCATCGAGCCCAGCCATCCTGTGGGAGATGCTCCAGGAAGCATGGGGTGAAAGGTGTTTTTTTTTAAGGACACGTTCATCATTTCCATCAAAAACATTATTTTTATCTGACAATGTCAGCACGTCATGTTATTTTGATATATCTTTCTATTCAGATTAAGCTCGTGTGCGTTTTCTTGGAACACAAAGAAATTTCTAAGTGATCCCAAACTTTTGAACAGTATTATATGTATAGTTGTAAAATTGCTAAATTTTCTTCCAGTTGTTGTTCAGATTTTGGCAGTGAAAACCAGCCTCTGTCTCTTTTACATTATTATACAGACTGTTACAGAGTGCTGATACTGGAGACTCATTCCATACTAAATCCTAAATAACCTTTTCTTTTTTTTCTTTTTTTCACAGAATACATCAACAAAAAACCCCCAAAAAACAGGAACTTGGACTGAATAGATTAATTAAGCCTGCTACTATTGTAGCAATGCTATTGTAATAAGAATGAGTGCACCAACAGCTCTTGTTATTTAAAAAAATATATATAATAAATTAATCAACACCTTCTGGTAAGAATTCAACATTGATGTGGAATAAATCTTAAAATTCGTATGAGTGCTGAATATCTAGATTTCTAAAACTTCCTCCCAAAACCTCAATTAGCTGCTTAATTACACTCTCCTGGGAAATTAATTAACATCTATTGACTAATCAGAATTCAACAGTGCTGTGTGTATCCCTGTTTAATTGAGTACGACTTGACTTAGAGCTGTGGTACAAAATAAGAGAACACGTGAAGCAGCAAGGTCAAGAATGAGATAGAGGAAAAAAAAGACGCTAAGACACTGTCTCCAAGAAACGATCTCCTTTTGCTCCTGTACATTTACTCTCCCTGTAGGTACGGCTCCACTGATGGACCCGTCGGATGACGTGTATTCCGTGTTATACCTTGGTCAAACACGTGTCCTCCCAGCCTCAGGGTGGCGCTGCAGACCTCACAGCGGAAACATTCACGGTGGAAGAAGTAGCCCTCTGCGCTTAATCGCTCCATCACGTACACACGCTTCTTACAGAAGTGACAGGTGTCGCTGCCGCCCATCCCGGGCGCAAACTCCTTCCGCAGGTTAACCTGAAACATTAACACACAGACACGGAGGCCATGTGTTAATGTAATGTAAAAACCACGATTGCAGATTCTAAAGGAAGAGATTATTCTAGTACAGATTATATAATCCAGTACAGATTATATTTCATACCAGCAACTCGGATCAGAGGTCATGCAAATTAGATGAAGGTTGTATTTAGAACATGAAAAACCTGGTAGTAAAAATTATTATTTTTTAAAGTTAATGTACATCTTGGAGCTTTACAAAATGTATGATAACGTTTCAGCTGAATAACACATGCCTTCCTGAAAGGGATTTCAAACACCTTTGAGTTACTACTTCCTTCACATCCATTTGCGGAAGTGCATTTTTTTAGCCAATCAGAATGCAGGAAACGGGACGGGAAAAGCAGAAAAACATGAAAAGGTGGCTAGAGAGTCTAACTGGAGGTGGAGGAGGAGCTACGCAAAGCCCCCTCATTGTTCTTTTTGCCTAAAAGGATGTCATACAAGGCAGGACATTTGAACTGCCAAAAATAAATAAATAAAATAAGAGGTATTGTTTGGTCATATTACATCTCTGCACGCATGCACACGCGCACACACAGAGAGAGAGAGAGAGAGAGAGAGAGAGAGAGAGAGAGAGAGAGAGGAGAGCCATGTGAATGTCCAAGTAGGCAAGCAGAGAAATGATGAGCTGACACACAAGTATGAATAACCATTTTCAGCTCTTGGCATAACAACGATATGACTTCAATAAATGTGCAAATTACTAAAACATGTAGCTTCAGGATTTCTCTTCGTGAAGTGTATTTGCCTCAATATTAAATCATCTACTAAAGAGCCGATTATAATAAACATAGCAGTTAAAACAGATGATTGCTGGTTTGATGTGAATATAAACAGAAGGTTAACCAGCAATATTAGTAAATGATGAAGTCAAATAAATTACTATGAACCATTGAAATATTAGATGGCAATACCATGGAATTTTGCCACCTCAAAAAAAATTATTCATGCATGATGCCTGTGAATATAATGTCTCAGCTAGTCAGCTAATTAGGTGTCTTGGTTAGCTAGTTTTTGTTAATTGATGTTTGTATGTAGCACCTTGGTCCAGGAGGAACGCTGTTACATTTGACCGTGTACTGAACCGTAAATAGTTGAAACGACAATAAAAGCCGACTTGACTGGACTCGTCTCGACATATTCCCGATGAAGTCTATTTCAGTAAGACTACAAAAATGTGGAAAAGTGAATACTGGCATTGCAAAATGTTCCTCTAGACCAAAACAACATGTTACATAAACCAGATGATGGGCCAATAAGGGTTAATGCACATGCTGATTAAACAGTGAAATACACAAAGCAGTTGTTATGCAATTCAGCCAGTTAGTTAGTTCATTTACCGAACCAGACTCCTGGCATCTCCTGGCCTCAGTCTGTGAACGAAAAACGCAAAGAGTTCAAATCAAAAGCCACCTTTTAGCTTGGAAATGAAGAAAGTAGCTACTTCTTATCTCATGAACATTGCACCGTATGTTCTTACGGATATAATCACTCTGATAATACGGCTGTGATTACGTAAGTGACAAAACAAAGAAACTCCTGACAGCACTCCAAGAAATTAGCAATAGATCCTTCCCTTAGTGAGAGAAATCCAACGAGACCCAGGGGTAATGCCAAAAAATTTTTTTAACCATGTGCTTTACCCCTGTGAGTGCTTACCAGTGAGACGGTGACAGGGTTGTTGGGTCTGTGATCGGTTTCGTAAAGGATGGCCAGAGTGGCAGCTTTAACACCAATCACAGAGGAAACCTTCCCCACTGTCCTCTAATCCATCACAGATGAAATAAAAAGGAAAAAAAAAAACCCAGGAAGACAAAAAAAAAAAAAAGTCATGAGAATCAAAGATAAAAAGATACAAAAGCAAAGGAGAGGGATTAAAGTAGTCGACTAAAGAGACATGCATAAACCCATACAAAGCATGCGTTCACACGTTATTATAGTATAGTTCCTGGTTCTCAGCTACAAACCAGCTCGACCTTTGCAAAAAATTTATACATTAATTAAATAAATAACTTAATAAATCTGGTGTCCTGAAGAAATCAGGCATGCACATGATAGGGGTGGCGGGTCTGTGAAAACATCTGGAGCCGGGTGAGTGAGTGAGCGAGTGAGCCAGAGTTTTGTGTTTCCATGGAAAAGAGTGCATGATGCGGTCAGCTAACATAATGATGTGTTTCCTTGTGATTTTTAGGAATAACAAAAAGACCAAAACGACTAAAGTCAGATTAAAGCTGATGAAGGTTTATAATGTGTTCCCATGAGTCTAATCAAGCTGATCTACTGTAGCTAAACATTTAAAAAAAAAAACATGAAACAATGTGATACTATTTTGGAAAGATCAATGAAAAATGGCTTATATGATGTACACTTTTCAAAGCAGACACCAAATGGAGTTGTTAAAATTAAAATGGCAATTTAAATTCAACTGCAGGCAAAGTTTTCATTCCTTATCTTATTTTGTCTCCAGACCTGATATTTAAAAAATGTGGTTATGTGTACTACAAAAAGTTATTAGAAAATAATGTACCATTAATTTTGTGTTACACAATTCATTTTGTTTTGCACTACTTGAGAATTGATACTTATGGCAATCAAGCCTCATGCGTTGTTTCTATAAATGACATTTTGTCTTCATTTTTCTTTCATACAGAACTTTATTGGTCCCTGATAAAAATTATTTATGGGTGCATAAACTTTTGCACTTAATGCAGGTTGCATCACTAATGAATGCAAATTAGTGGATCAACATTTTAATCTCCTTCAAATCACTATTTTATCAGTTACACTTTAAAATACGAGGAATGTTCGAGTCAAACCGGGACATTTCTGTTGAATGATGTAAAACTGATTGACAATCGATGACTGCAGTCATTCACAGGGTGCATCAAGGATATATTGGTGACCCCCCAAAAAAAAAAAAAAAAAAAAACATTTAGGCATGCATGCAAGCTGAGTATTAGGATTGGGAAAATGCGGGTGTGACCAAACGTGCCAAATCTCTAAAAACAATTAAATACCTGTTTGGAAGGGTCGAGGCATTGTGCGCGTTTGATTTCGGATTGACTTTTCTGCCCACGGTGATCGTGAGTCACCTCCTCTGACTCAGAATGCCCGTTACACTACAATCAACAGGAAAGCTCACTTGACAGCTGATACTATAGAGCATGAAACCTTCTACTTATTTAGACGAGTTTATTCACGTTTGATTTCTATCTCCGGAATCAAGGAGACGCAACGTGAGAAAGAAACCGTAGCGTCTTGTGGCCTTGGGGTCGGTGAGGGGCAAACAGGAGCTGCCAGATGTTCAAGCAGCTCAGGTTTGGGGAGGTTGTTAACAGCACACTGATCTCTCACACACGCAACTCAGTGAGAGAGGTTTACACTCCTTGATAAGAACCTCGACTTTCATCCAACACGGTTACAGAACAATACTCAGATAGGAAGAAACTTATCTTACAGAGGAACCGTTAAATAAAGCACTTTCAGTGGTACACACACACACACACACACTCGACGAGGTTGATGGTGTTACCTGCGTGGGCGGAGCTTCAGGAAGAGGAGACAGGTCACAGGAAAGAGCAGAGGGCTCAGGGAGAGAAGGGCATGAGAGAGGTTTCAGAAGAGAAAAAGCAGGAGCTGGAGAGGACTCAATCTTCTATTAAAGAAAAGAAAGAAGGAAAGGAAAACAGTACAGCTAAATTAAAGAAATTTGAAAGTAAAAGAAAAAAAAAGAAACAAGAAAAAGAAAATAAAAGGAAATGGATGGGGAAATAAAAAATACTGAAATAACTTTTTTTTTTATTAACATGTAAAATAAAAAAATAAAACATACAAAGGATATAGGATAGAATATAGAAATACAAAGTTTGTCCTCAATTAAAGAAGTAAGAAAATAGGAATTAAAGAGACAGACAAAATCAAATTAAAGAAATGAAGAATATTATTTGAAGGTATAAAGTAGATGTAAAATGAAAAAGTCAAAGGAATAAAAACAGAAAAAAAGAATAAGAATAAGAAGATACAAATGATTGAAAAAAAGATGAAAGGGAAGAAAGAAATGAGAATTAAAGAAAAACAAAAAGCAAAATGTAAATGTTTAAAAAAGGCGAAAACGAGAAAAAAAGGGAACAGGGAAAAAAGGAAACAAAGAATATCAATAAGACAAAAGCAAATAATGCAAGAAAGTATAAGAAGAAAACAAAAAAATAAATAAAGACAACAAAAACAAGAAAAGGAAGAGAAAGGAAAAAAATGATGAAGGCACAACACTGTTTGTTAGTTGTGTTGGAAACAGAATTATACTGTTACATGTAGCGATTCCTAAATTACAAAAGTAAACTACTCAAGTCTAAAAAACAAAAAAAACAAAAAAAAAGTTTGGGAGTGTGAGAGAGAGAGAGAGCATGAAAAGAGGTGTGATGTGATGGAGCAGCCATGCTGAAACTGGACTGCAGTGAGCTGAAGTGCGCCAGGAGAACGATCACACACACACGAACGCACATGCGCACACACTTTGTAGAATTGTGGTAAAGATTAACTTTAGAAGAAAAAAAAACCCTAAAACGCATTTGCTTCAACATGACACAAACACACACACCACTCTGTCAGCCGTGTTTTAAAATCCATTTGTGCTTAGATAAATTTACACGCTCGGACAAAAAAACAAAAAACAAACAAAAAAAAATGTATGCGTGCAACAACAAACTGGAAAAATTGGTACGGCAGGAGTTACGACCTCCCACACAGCAAGCGTGAAACAGCAGAAAACTGTGATGGTGTTAGTCATCCCTCGGTCTGACTGGACAGAAGCAGGACCGTACCATCTCACTCTTTAATTAGGGGTGAAGCGGCAGGACAGACAGGATTGTATCACAACATTCCAGAGTGAGGTCGCAGCAAGGTTGCAGCGTCTCTCCATCACCTGCGAAGGCGTTCCAGAGAAGAGGAAGCTCAGCTGCTCTGCTCGCTCCCTGATACTCTTTTTGCTGAACTCTCGTGCGCTTGGAGTCTGCACTTTATTCTGCACCGGGGCAGACGGGAAGTGTGTTCGAGGGGAGAGAGAGAAAGCAAGGTTTTCATCCACAGTAACTTTGCAGAGGAAATAACTTTGAACTAGAACATTTTCTTGTATGCTTTCTCAAACTAAAATTTTCTTGTATGCCCTCTTGTTATATTACCGGTAATGTTAGCTACTGTACTTCTGAAAATTTATGAAGCACGCTTGGTAATGGTACTGATCTGAAACTCAGATCAGCATCAAGGATCAGGGCATCCCTTTTAGACTTACTCAGGAGCATGCAAACCACATCTACCCCATGATGATGTTCCTCAACAACCCATGCAGCATGGAGAAGCGAGTCTGTATATTTCGCAAGGTAGCTACATTCACCTGTGTGATCTTGTCCTCCAGGATCTTTAATCGCTGCAGCATCCCTCCCAGAGCAGGTGTGGAGAGCGAAAAGGTATCCGAGGACTTCGAGCTGATTGAAGGTTGCTTTTCAGGTTTGAGGACGTGCTTCAGAGTCAACAGCTGAGTCGCCGAGACCGAAATGCATTGAAGGCCGGGTCGAGGTTCAGAAGTGGACTGATGCCGAGACCAAGCTTCTGTTGTTTGACACGTGAACTGTGCCTCTGGAGTCTGAAACCCTGACTGGTTATCCATGGCATGGTAGACTGAGTGAAATTGAATGTCCTGGGTTTCCACCTGTCCATGTTTGTGACCAGGCTGCATTTGAGACTCGAGGAGTCTTAAGTAAGGGGACGGCTAGAAGCAGGCATACAGAGCAACGTTTAGCAGAAACTGAAATTACCGAATCAGATTCACGCATGGATCGTTCGTTCTCGTCGTGGAAGCACGGTACACAGATTAATGTACTGTACATGCTGGACTGAGCCTACCTTCCACTTGGGTTTGGGAGAAGAAGGAGGGGATGAGGACTGGAGCTTGGGTTTAGCAAACCGAGGGTTTTCAGTCATGTCCAGAGAAACGGGCTTTTCAGAATACGAATCGGATGCTGACTGATTTGCAGAGACCGAGCAGAAACAGGAGAGATGTAGAAAAGGTGATGAACAGGTTATACACTAACTGGCCAAAATAAATAAATAAATAAGTCACACGCAAATATTTAATTCGACCAACTTTAGCTTTGATTACAACATGCAATGTGGTGGCCAGTTGCCATCTGTGAAAATGATTCCTCACTCGTTCACTATTTGAGTCCTAGAATAAACCCCGTGTCATCAGGGAAGAAGAGCTCCATAGATGTGATAACCTGGTTATTCAGGTCGTCAGCTGACTTCATTTTATTGCCACGTAACGTTGCTGAGTCTGGACCTGAGCGACTGAAGCAACCCCAGATCATAACACTGTCTCCAGAGGCTCGTACAGTGGACACTATGAATGATCGCTTCATGCGCTTCCCTTCATCACTCTGGTAAACACTCAATCTGGACTCATCAGATGAGTCACATGACCTTTTTCCATCGCTCCAAAGTCCAATATTTATGCTCCCTAACAAACTGAAGCCTTTTTTCTGATTAGTCTTAAACTAATAAGTGGTTTTCTTTTGGACACACAGCTGTTTAGTCCCAATCAGAAATCATCTTTTTAACCTAATTTGTTCCAGAAAGTTGAATGTTCAGGCTCTAATAAATGTATTAAGAGAATCTTAAATGACGGAACTTGGGTAAAGAAACGTTTATTTGCTTCTTTAACGCAGGCCGATAATTTGACCCCATTTAAAATGGCAACTTATTTATTTTGCTTTTTTTTTTGGCCAGGCAGTGTAAAAGAGAAAAAGAGTATGCAAATCAATTGCTCATATTTGACCATTGATAACCTCAAGTCGTGAGAAAACAGTTATAGTATTTTTTTGGCTGGAATAAAATGAAATGAAATGCATGAAATGTGAAGTTTAGTTGGGGGAAAAAAAAAAAGATATTAAAAATGGGTTCATCTAAGACAGAGCATGTATACTGTACACCCAACAGAATAAATACGCAAGTAGTTTTTCCTAGTCTTAAAATGGACATGTTTGAAGACAACCATAAAATAATTCCAGTAATTAATCCCTTATCAGAAAGCTATGGATTTTAAACCAAACATCACGCTGGAAGCTGTATTCATTTTCACATTAATTAATGATATCATTTACACAGAGATCTTGAGATAATGAGAGATAAAAACGAGACGGCACGTCTGGCCCAGCATGTCTCACTACACAAAGACAGGTATTTAACTAGGATTATAGCGACAGCTAAGAGGCGGATTCTGTCGTCTCTTGTTCGCGGCTGTATGTGCACAACTCTGGTAAAGTTTCCATTTCGCTATTGGAAATAAATGTCAGTGGGACACCAAGAGCCTCAAATGGTCTTCTAATGCCAATCTGACCAGAAATGAGATCCGCAAACGCTATCTAAAAACAAATTATTATCATTATCTCTGTAACACAAACTATTAATAATGAATAATATGGACATTCAATATTCTGTTAAATAGGCAACCAAACACTTAATGCAGTTAAAGAAGGAAAGAAAGAAAGAAAGAAACATGTCCTGTACAAACGTACCAAACTTTGGCATCTAATGTACCGGGCTCCGTGCCACCGCCCGCTGCGTGAAAGCACCCTGACTAAGAAAGTGTTACCTGTCGACGCCAGACGTAGCCGGGAGCGTTCTCCTCGAACTTGGCCTGAAGCTGAGTCGCCATGGAGCGCACTTTATTCTCCTTTTGCTCGCCCTCCTCCACCGCAGTCGAAGTGCTCTGTTTGGAAAGCTACAAGACATACGGACATCGCTCATGATTCTACCACAGCGGAGCAGGGCTGGTGCACGGTGCATGTGTAGGTAAAATACAAACGTTTGCTTCAACACACCTCTTCCAGGTAGCTGATGGCTTTTCTTCTCTTTTTGCTGTCGTTATCTTCAACAATTTTGTCATCCTTTGAAAGAAACAATGAAATGCACAACACTTAGTTTCAATGATAAACAGACATCGATATAATATTTCACTCATCATTATATGACCTCTAAATTGATTATTATCAATTAACAAACTTTTTAAAAGTTATTAAAAAATTAATGAAAGGCTATTAACAAAAAAAAAAGTGAGATGCAAAGCTGGGACGGTTTCTTTCTAGCCCAGACTGTAGTGTCATGCCATAATTGGCCCTACATCATTCTTATCTTTCTCAATCAGAGCAAACGATAGCCAAACCAACTTTAACCTTGAAAGCATAAAAATTTCTATAAAAAAAATAATAATATTTTTTTTTTTTTTTTTTTTTTTTAAACGCTACCTTTGGAATCCGCTTCCTGTGCAACGCAAGGTTCGTTAAGTTGCAGACAGTGTTATTGGAATTGGATGAAATGCCCTCGTTGGTCTCCCATGGTATTCCTGCAAAACAAGGACGTATTGTAAGTCTGTTATTCTATTAATCTCATGCAGGGGTCCGTTCTTTGTACGTCGCTTGACACATCCGAGATGAAGTGACACATCTAAGATGAGATCATCGTGCTAATTACGATCCGGCTAAGTCGGTTCTTTGAGCTCACCTGTTGTTGATGATTAGTTTGGCTGGATTGAGTTGTCTAGGATTATTGCGCGTTCGTGCGTTGGTTTAAAAGGCGATACGCATCGACAGTAGAAAC
>JAOVVA010000001.1:32076199-32087249 GCA_028565275.1 Leiocassis micropogon
CACACACACACACACACACACACACACACACACACACTCACACACACACACACACACACACACACACACACACACACGGAATTTCAAGCATGGTGCCTTGGCTGTGTGTGCACAAAGCCTCCATTCAGAGCTCATTCACCACAGACATTCAGCTACACAATAACACACTGTACGAAAACGCACACACACACATATAAACAAAATATGTCATGCACAGCCGATTGAATCAAGCCTCTGGTTAATTCTGCACATATTTATATATAAATATATATACATGTGTGTGTGTGTGTATATATATACCTTCCTGTCCTCAGCCCCGAGCTGGTTTATGAGCATGGTGACGTTGTCTGTGTTCCACACCCACGAGTGGCTGGTGAAGTACTCCAGCACCATCATGGCCTTGTGAAGGCGCGTGATCGTCTTCATCATCCTGTATCACCAGGGAAACGGTTTTAGAGGACGAGCGGAGGTTCTCCCCCCCTCACACACACACACAGCCACACACACACATGCCTAATGTCACAAAGAGTGTCATTTATGCGAACTGACCTACACCAAGTGCCATCAATAACGCAGCATTTCGCATTTTGAAATGGTCTGGTCAAATGGCACGTCGCCTAACACGTAGCCTCTGTTTTGTTTTTTTTTTCTTTCAAACACACTAGAAAAAAAGACGCTCACATTTCTCACCAAATCCATTTCAAAGCGCTGCGTTTAAGAGTTCATGATCAGCTGAACATTCTCTCAGTCATCAAGTGATCGAGAAGCTGATTTACTCGAGAGGAGGAATCAAATCAAAGTGAATCATTTCCAGAGCATCATACTGATTGAGGAGGTACAGTAATTGGACCGTTGATGAGACAATCAGACAAGGTGTGTCTGTGTCTCGCAAAGAACCTGGGTTTGGAAGAAGGAATAGAAATGATTGAGCTTTTAAACATATGCGTCATCTTTCATTCATCCCATTTGTAGTTAGGGTTTAAGAGCCATTCAGGTTGAGGCTTTAAAACAATATATACTGTATATCTCTGGGTCGTACAGGTTTCCTCAAATGCAATATATTTAATTTTTGCACATGTCCAAGTTTATCGTCTTGCTTCTTATTAAAAGTGAAATTGAAACTTGTTCTAAGCAATTGTTGTATAAAGAAAATTCCACTTAGTTACGGCCAAAACACGGTATCGGTGCTAAAAAGTGTTTCACCTGAGGTGAAAAAGTGAATTTTCTGATACAGTAGGATAATATAACACCATTTACATAACACTTTTTTTTTTAAATAAATTGATATTTTTAATCAGATAAAAAGAAAAACATTTGCTAAATACAATGTCGTGCCCTTATATGTCCGTAGTGTCAGTTACTGTACTTTAAATTTTTTTTAAAATCTTTCAACGATCTTAACTGTCATTCAGATGAAACTTGGCCAATTTAGATTTCACATGAAAAGACACAAACCTGAAAAAGTGTATTATAAGTGTAAAAATGCAAAATTGGTAAGATATTGCAACATGAATTTGCATTTTAAGTTATTATGTTTAAAACGAGACAATATAGCGAATAAAAATATGGCCATTTTTGGGGCACATACAGTATAAAATAATCTCTCAAAAAGGACTGAACTTTTTAAGGACACAAGATCGGTCACTTCCACGTTGCAAAAAACTTTAGAAGTAGCTTTTTTTGGCGCGCACACATTTTCTGTTTAATATGTATAACACAAAAAAATTAATGTAATCAGCACCAATACTGTGTTTTGGCCTTGAGCAAGATTGTGCCACATAATAATACATAAACTGACTGTTTTACCCAGTGTTTATTAAAATGGCTCCTTACAAAACTAGGGTTAAAACGGTCAATAAAAATATTTTGAACATGATTCACTTAAAATATGTTTATGATTTGTTACATTTATAGGGGTCAAATTATGTTACACATAAGACAAACATAACAATAAACAGTCCTGTGCAAAGGTATTGAGCCCCTGTTATTTCTTCTTAAATGATGTAGATTAAACTAAAGAAACTGGAAAAAATGTTTTACTGCGACAGGCTGCAAAGTGCCTGAAGATACAATAAAAAAATGGGTTGTTTATGTAACAGTCTCAGCAGTGACCTCATTTCCCCTCACGTCTGCTCCAACCACTCAGCATTCAGCACCAACAGTACACTAATCACCAGCCTGATCATCTGCACCGGTTTCTCACTGGTTCATGACTTACGTTTGATGTTTGTTTTTGTTTTTTTGCTTGAATGATTCACAGGTCAGTGTGTGGCTTAACAAACATTCCTCTGAAAATACTCAGATACAGGGACTGGACTGAAAATGAGAGACAAAAAATGTCCTTCAGGAAGTCTGGAAAACTGCTCCTTAAGACTACAGTAAAAATATAAGAAAGTCTCTTTGGAAGAAAAATATGAAGAAATAAGAAGGGGCTCAAGACTTTTGTCTATGTAAAATTTAACTCAGACTACAGTTCCTTGCCACGTAGCTACATTAGCCTCACAGCTCCAGTGGTGTTAGAAAACACACTACAGTTGGGAAAATGAAAAGAAAGGTTGCATGATGTTTTATAGTGCTTCTATATACTGTGCAGTAGAAGTAATCACTTTAGTTGATAATACAGCTCTGTTAACATTTTCCTACCCAGGTTCTCTTTAAGACATACAAAAATGACAAACAACATGCATGACAAACATACATCATGATACGAGAATGAAGAGACAAAGAGACATCCATTCTCTTCGAAGGAATAAAGCATTAATTTCACACAAAAAAAAAGTCTCTGGGAACTCTTTGAGCTCAAATCAGATGTTTTCCAAACCAAACAGAATCCAATCTCAATCATAGCTACAGTCATTATTATAAAGGATTATCAAAATGCTTTATTTCCGATTCCAAACATACGCCATACGTGGTGAAGAGAAGTATGAGCTTGTTTATCTTTTTGGAAACCTTCATGGTCATTATGACTAAGGGTGATTCTGATGTATGGTGAAGTTTGAGTGATAATGGTTCTCTAATCACGGGCTGGCGCGGCTGTTTGGTATCTGGTACGTTTTTACCTGATGTAAGCCCAGAGAGTTGACCGAAATGTCATTTGTGAAAACTTGACATGGCTCACCAAACATTCTCGACCCACGTGCTTTCAATTTTAAAACCGTAAAGATTTATAGTAGTGTGAAGTCAAGGCAACTGGTGAGATGTTTGTATAATTTATTCTTTTACCACTAGCCCGATAAAAGCTTTACCCACTTAACATGGTGCTGGAGGCTAAATCAGTCTGAAGCTAAGAACCACTGAACTCAAGTTGGAAATAATCACCAGCATTTACAATAATCACTGTTGCAGCATTGGGAATCTTTTTGGCTTCAAACCTTGCATTAAGTAGTTACACATTTCAAACAAGTCAGTGTTTGGACAGTATCTGCTATCCTTGTAATAAACAGCTTTATACAACAGTTCGGTCGAACTGAGCAATCTGATTGGATGAGAGACATTCCAGGAGTGATGATAATGTGCGCTTTGGTACTCCCACAACCCTTCTTCCAGTGAATGTCCCTTTGATGCACGCGCTAGTAAGCAGTCAGTGATCATTAAATCGCAAAACAACAGATAAATTTAACATTTCATTTTTGTAGTATTTTTTGATGGAGTGAAAAGTATTAATTTAACGTTAAATATTTCCTGTTTCCCCATTATTTCCTTTTAAAACTCGCCCTGTGCAGCGCTAACTAACGAGATTGATGTAAGCTAGCCAAAATTACTCTGCCATATCTACATCGGATGCAATCGATATTGAAACCCAAGTCTACCTGTAAAAGTTCTAAATTCATCCCAGTTGGATTTAGTTGGTATTAAGTCAGAGCTTGTATCTACGATTCCAGTTTAAATCAGCATGGCTACAAGAGTTCTCATGGGAACATTCTGGAAATGGTTTAGCTCTGACTCCTAAATATTTTAGGTTTTGGAGCCAAACCCTCCTAAAGATTTATGTTTGTCCAGTGGAAAATGATGTGAAGTGGCAAAAAGGTACAATACCACTTAAAAGATTGGGATCACTTTCTAACTCCATGGTCTTCCCTGATTTTTATTTCTTTCTACATTGTAAAGCAATACTGAAGGCATTTAAAATATGCAATAATCTCTTTTGAACAGTTAATGTTGAGATGCATTAGCTACTTATGCTCTGTAAAGCCTTCATAATGGCTGATCTTTGGTGCTGGTAACTCTAAATAAACTTCTCCTCTGCAGCAGAGGCAAGTTTTGATCTTGCTTTCCTGAGATGGCCTTCATGAGATCCAGTTTCATTTTGGTGCTTGATGGGTTTTGCAAATGCACTTAAAAATACTGTTCCTGCAAGAACTATTCCAGAACAGACTTTCATTCCTCCATCCATCCATCCATCCATCCTCAACCGCTTATCCAAAATCGGGTCGAGGGGAAGCAGTTCCAGCAGGGAACCCCAAATTTCCTTTCCCCAGCCACTTAAGCTAACTGACTGGGGGATCCCGAGGCATTCCCAGACCATTGTGGAGATATTAACTCCACACCTAGTCTCTGGTCTGCCCCGTGGCCTCCTTCCAGCTTGACGTGCCAAGAACACCTCCCTAGGGAGGCACCCTGTTGACATCCTTACTAGATGCCCGAACCACCTCAACTGAACCCTTTGTAGGCAAAACTTCATGTCTGATCTTTATGTCTTAATGTTGTTGTTACATAATTCCATACGTGTTATTTCATAGTTTTGAAATCCCCAGTATTGTTGTAGGATGTAGAAAATAAATCACTAAACAAAAACAAAGAAATTTGCAAGTGATCCCAAACTTGGCAGGTTGCCTGCTAAAACCAAAACCGACTCCAGCACCATGAGGGTCAACACTGTGTAGTTTTGAGTAAAGCATCTTTACGCCATCACACCAGTCACCTTGACCTGCAGCCACTACTTTGGTTCAATGAGACCGAACCAAAAACCTGAAAAACCCAGATGTTCATTGATTCCCAGCGGCTGGAAAAATCATGCCACGCACACCATGCAAGAAGCCATCAGGTGGAAAAGAGGTGGTGTAGGTCCAAAGGGCGTGGCTTTGAGGACCTTACCTAGGCTTCTGCCCCGTGAGCCAAAGGTAGGCATCGTAGAGCAGAGCCGGGATGGTGTGGCTCACCGTCGTCCAGTACTGATTGGTAAATGGGTTAGAACGCAGGTTAACATTGGGCCGCCTGAATGCCTGCTCTAACGGGTTCGTCTTGAACGTCATATTAATACAGTATTCTGCAGGGAGGCATACATACGCATAGACACACAGAAACAGGACAACGTTTTAAACGGGTCCTCGAGCGGTAGGATGGGACAGGCAGAGACAGACTGAGAGAGTAAGAGACAGAGAGAGGAAAGGAGAGAAAGAGAGAGAGTGCAGAACCCAGCAGGCACCGTCTGGCTTATGCATTCTCCCAGGTTCTGCAGTGGGTAATGTCACATGGGATTAGACTGAGCACAAGGGGAGGAATGATCGGGACGGACGAGGGAAGCGATTTACCTGGGCTCCCGTCCCGTTATCCTGAGGAAGAGATCATAGAGGAATGCTGGCGCCTTGTGGCTCACAGCAATCCAGTACTGATTGATTAGATGATTGGATGTGAGATTAACATTGGGCCGCCTGAAAGCTTGCTCGAGGGGGTTCCTCTTGAAAGTGGATATAACATGGTGTTCTAAGAAACAAAAGTGGGGATTCAAGTGGGTGAACTTTGCACAGCAGGAAATGATCCTTAAAAGATAAAAAAATAAAAAAATAAACCCATACATACAACTTGTCGTTACTGACCGATATATCGGTTCAATCGACAATGCTTGGGGGCTCACAGAAGGAAACGCTGTCCAAAAGCTTCTCTGCGAGCTTGCTATAATACTCCATGCTCATTTACATTAGTCATGCCATAGATTACAAAAAAAAAAAAAAAAAAAGAAATCGGGAAATACGAGGGGCGTTGAAGTCAACCCGCAACGCGAGATGAAATTTCTGGTGAATGAAGGTGTAAATCCGGTTGACATTTAACAGAAGCCTTTAAGCACAGTACAGCGACTCTTATTTCCGCAGTATAACTAGAGGCCTGTATATCTGTGAATGATGATCCCGGCTGAGGTGGTTTAGAGCCCAGATGTCCCTGTGAACTTTTAGTGAGTGGAATGCCTGATTCTTAAAAAAAAAAAAGAAGAAAAAAAAAAGACATAACTCGTCGCCAATTTGCAGAAGAGATGCGTCTGTCTGTGGAAATTGTTCACTCCAACACCTCTTGCACATTACAGGAACTCGGCTGGGAGTTAATGCCACATCTTCTGTACAATCCTGACCTCGCTCCAAGCCATTTCCACATGTTGGCGCCATTAAAGGAGTTCCTGGGAGGCCAGCATTTCAGACGTGAAGCAGGCAGTTTGATTATGGCTCCGGGGTACTGAGAAAACTTTCTACCTTGATGGCATCCAAGCACTAGTGCACTAAGTGATTAGTGTTGCAGGAGATTATATAGAGGAATTAAGTTACTCGCATAACTGTTTTGTACAGAAAACAGTTATGCGAGTAACTTAATTCCTCTATATAATCTCCTGCAACACTAATCACTTAGTGCACTAGTTTTCTGTACAATCGAAAGTCCCGGTTTGACTTGAACACCCCTCTAACTTAAACACAAACATCTTTAGGGGTAAATAAAAAAACAACCTCTAATTAGTGATGTTTTTAGGGTGAAGTGAAAACTTGGCTTGCATGCTATGGCCTGTTCAGACTGGTGGTGCTTAAATGCAATAACAATAAATTAATAAATGCAATAACTAATAGGGCATTTGTGTCATTATCCAGTATTCTGCCTAGAAAACTAGCAGATAAGGATGTGCGTTTGTTTTGTCAAAATTTATTTGAGGAAGGGCTAAACTTCTGGTCACTCTTGACGTGTGCAATTTGACAGATTTGTGATTTTAGCTTATTAACTACAGGTAGTCCCCGACTTACAAACAAGTTCCGTTCCGGAAGCACGCTCGTAAGTCGGATTTGTTCTTAAGTCCGACAAAGTGAGTCTTATACGCCTTTGACACGAATATACAATGTAAAGCATACCAACTGCCATCATGTGGCCAAAAAACATAACTGCGCCTAAGGAAATTAATCTCACATGAGAAAAGTAAGTGTTGTCCATGAGCTGTTTTCCACTGTGAACTTTTTTTTTTTTTTTTTTACAAAATTAGGATTATTATCCATCAGGACAGATTTACAGGACAGCCGTTTTCTATCATCGTGCTCCTGGACTGATTTGATGAAACTGATGAGGCCGATTCATTTCTCCCACACCCCCACACAGAAACATATACAATATACCGGACTTTAGACATTTTATACATTCACTTACAAACTGAAAATATTGTATATAATTGTAAATATTGGTATCGGGTGCACTGCAGTGTCTATTTTTTTGTACAGTAACGTGAGCTACTTCGGTGATTGAACCGGAAGAAAAACCGTGGTCCGTTCGTATCTGCAAAAATTTGTAACTCAAATGTTTGTGAGTCAGGGACTACCTGTATTTTAGATACCTTACTAACATACACCATGTGGGTTTTTAAGTTCTTTATAAATGCAAGGGTCTTCTTATTTCTCGCTGATCTACGGGAATGTGTTCTGTATTTCCAACTCCACGCAACCTACATATACAGTAAAAACTAAGATATAATTACTCTAACAACACTTGTGTAAATCTGAGGGTCAGACTTGCAGCAATCACTGTAGTGTTCCTCTCCACCCTATAGAAAGCAAGCTTGCATGTAGTTGACAGCGTTTTTAAATGACCCCGGATGTTAATGACTCCCTGGGGACACGCTTTAGCTCTCTCAGCTCTGAAATCCAGAATGCATATTCCTTCATAAACTGGTTCAAAGGAACAGGAGAAACATTTCAATTTCTCAGTTTTGAGAATGTCTGATGCAGTGAACTGTGAGAAATCAAAAATCAGACTGGTTAAGCTGGTGTAAGTGGGCTAATCACTACCTGTCATTTTAAATATAATAAGACAACAATATAAGGTTTTGTTTTTGTAATTCATACCAGATCAACAACTATTTATAAATGTCTGGAGTTCTGTGGAATCAAGTAAGAGCACTACGGGTTGGGGCCAGTGTTGCCAGATTTAGCAGGTGTTTTTCAGCCCAAAGACTCTCCGAAATGCACAGGGTGTAGGATGGGGATGAGGCAGAATTTCGTACCTCAAGTCGCCCCACAAGTTTCACCGTTTCATGAGTTTCCTGAATGGGCCGGCGTGTTGTCGTGAAGGCGGCGGCGCACTTCAATTTTGGGTGCAGCATTTTGGTTTTCTCCATCTTTAGTGGCATCGTGTAGAACTATACCGTGGGTTTTTGTAAACAAGAAGTAATGTTCATGAATGTACTCATTTCCGGAGACATAATTTGGGTAAATATTTTCCCTTTCTTTTATATGATAATGCGCCCCTTTTATGACCGCCCCTCGTACAACAACTCAAAACCACTACCTACTGGACGAGAGTGTCGGCATGGCATAAGAACCTCCTTTCAATCCTTCAAAATAGTGCACATGCTAAAAAAATAATCGCTACAACCTACGAAGACGAATCGCGTCTGCTTAAGTATGTCCGTCCATTAATGTCATGGTGACTGACTGGCTAGAGTACTGGCATGCTTCCCAGGTTTTATTTCAAATTAGCATATAAAATGTAAAAACGTGTAAATCTCATCTTAAACCCTCCCAAAATTTCCTCACCCCACCATGTACACCAGTTTAGAAAATTTAGAAAATCAAAATTCAAACCACATGGTGGAAACATGCTCAATCTGGCAACACTGGCTGTGTGGCTGATTTCTTTTTAGTCCACTATGTAGAATCATGTGGTCTATCAGGGATGAGTGTGAGTGTGACACACACACAATAACTAGCCAGTTTTTTTTTTCTTTTCTTAAAATGACTTTGGAGGAGGAACTAAAAGTAGACAGACTACTTGTTCTGCTTTGAAAACTTCCTATGAAAACAAGACAATAACCCACTAGGATTATGGTCTTGAAACACTTTGGGTGTGGGGGGGTCCGAAATGAAATTATAAATGCACCTATTAAGCAGCCTTTAAGCGTGTTTGTGTATTTTTAGTCTTGTAATATCACCACCAGCCACAAAGTTATTGTGTCTTCTAGCATGGAAATGTGATTTGTTGTAGGACAAAACGAAAAGAATGCTTCATACCGACTTCGCCCCAGTGAAAAGGATTGATTGAGCCGGTTGTGCAGTTGTACACCAACAAACTTTTTGGCCTGCAACCAAAGGAAAAAACTTTGTCAAACAGGGTTAGAGTTAGTTAGTAGTAATGTCTGCATGAATGTCGCTCTTTGAATTCTAATCATATTTCTTTAATACACACAAAAACAATGTGTTAAACAAATAATTTCCCATGACCTACTTCAGTCCACTAAATGTTTGAAACGTTTCTTGTTCTAATCGCTGTCTAGTGCTGTATACACAGAATACACGTACAGATATTTGAAGCAAGCGTGAAAAAGATGGAATTGCGAACATCTTGGCTGCGCACCTAGAGTCTGTTTGACCTCTGTATGATTTATGTGAGCTGTCATCACACTGACCTTGTGTGTCCCTGCGAGCCGGAATGCCACGCAGCAGCCAGAATCGCGTTTATGACCACGTCGACTGGCACCAGGTCAGCCACGGCGCTGTTAGAGGCTCTCATGGTGCGCAAGATGCCTTTCCCTGCCTGCGTAAAACAGAAAAGCTTCACCATGATACCAATAATGCAAACATAGGTCATAGCAGAAGGATTTTTAAAATAAAGTTTATACTAATAATGTTGTTGTGGCAATAATAAGTGGTAAGTGATGATGACTGTTGTGATGATGTTAATGGCCATGGACATGATGACGGTGATGACAATGATGATGTCCTTATTAAGGATGAGGGTAAAGAGGATCATAATGATGGTGATGACAGAGACAGCAATATTTATGATTTTGTTAAGGAGAATAATTAAATTAATGATGATGATGACAACGATGATGATTGCAAATGCTGATGTGGAAGATGATGGCAACGATGTCGGTGATGACGATAAAAACTGAGATTAATGATAGCAATGATGGTGATGATGCTAGTGATGGTAATGACAGTGATGATGATGTTGATAATGATAGAGGTGATACTGAGCCCGATGATCATGAGTATAACGGTGGCGACGGCAATGACGATTGGGATAGTGATGACAATGATAATGGTGGCAATGATTCTGATGATGAACATGAAAGTAAAGCTCATGATTATGATCATGGAAGGATAACGATGTTGCTGATGATAACGATGATCATGATGATGTCGGTGATGACGATGACGATTATGATGATAAAGAGGTTGATAATTGTAATGACGGAGATAATAGTGATGGTAATGACAGTGATGACGATGATGGTAGTGATGATGGCAAAGGTGACCGATTATTGTAATGGTGATAATTGTGATAGTAAAGACAGTGATGACAATGTCTGCAATGAATGAAGTAAATCTCATTAGGATTATGGGAGGATAACATGGTGATAATGGTGACGATGACGATTGTGAGGATGAAAAGGTTGATGATTGTAATGATGGTGATGATAGTGATGGCAGTAATCCTGATTATGTCGGCAATGATGATGATGGTAGTGACGATGGCGAAGGTGACAGTGATGATTGTAATGATAGTTATAGTAATGACAGTGATAATGATGTAGACAATAACGAAAATAAAGCACATGATTATGATAACGGGAAGATAACGACGTTGCTGATGATAAAGATTATCATGGCGATGATGGTGACGATGTCGGTGATGACAATGTGGATTGTGGTGATGAGGTTGGTGATTGTAATGATGGTGACAATAGTGATGGTAAAGACAGTGATGATGATGTCGGCAATGATGATGATACAGTGGTGTGAAAAACTATTTGCCCCCTTCCTGATTTCTTATTCTTTTGCATGTTTGTCACACTTAAATGTTT
>JAOVVA010000001.1:32144680-32161317 GCA_028565275.1 Leiocassis micropogon
TCTCTCTCTCTCTCTCTCTCTCTCTCTCTCTCTCTCTCTCTCTCTCTCTCTCTGTCTCTGTCTCTCTCTCTCTCTCTGTCTCTCTCTCTGTCTCTCTCTGTCTCTCTCTGTCTCTCTCTCTCTCTGTCTTTCCACCAATCTATTAAAGTTTTTACATTTTTTAAAAATGTATAATTAATGTCCTTACCAAACATATGGTTTAAAAATTTTTTTTTAGAAAATTTATAAGGGAATAACGCTTGTCTAGTCCGTCTGTCTAGTGTACAATGTATACAGTACCAGTCAAAAGTTTGGACACACCTAAATTTCTTCATTCTACAACAATAACACACACGACATGGGGTAATTAAATACCATCAAAAACAGTCAGTCGTTATTATTAGACACGAATTAGACAGCGGATTAGTCTTATAATAACATTATGGTCAAGTAGGGCTGAAACGATTCCTCGAGTAATTCGATTACAAAAAATTATTTAATTAATTTTAAAAGCTTGCGTTATGTTTTTGAACAATTATTTGTTGACACGCGCTTTTGACACAGCGCGCTTCCGGATGCAAGTCCGCCAGTAAATACCAACAAAGAAGAAGCGCTCACGTCACCCACAAAGCGGAAGGAGCCGCTAACAGTTATCTGTGTATCGATTTGATGGCGCGTTCTGTTTCGGGTTACGAAATGGAACGGAGCGATAAAAATATCAGCGAGCGAAGAGAAGAAGAAACCAGAAAGAGAAAACGACAGAAATTGTCAGTATAGGCGTATATGTTATGTCTGAGCTGTAGATTTTTAAACTTTTAGTTCTGAAAGTTTAGTTGCACAACTTAGTGTTTTTATATAATTATTTATTTCAATGTGTGCCTTAGTTTTTTTTTGATACTTAAAGTCATTTAAAATACCTTTTTTTTTTTCGTTTTTGCATCCGACTAACGTATTGGGGGTATTTTTATTGAAAACGCAACATTTTAATTTATTTCTGATCAAAAGAACGAAATGAACAAAATGACTCAAAAAAAGATTCATAGAACCGAGTCACTAAAATGATTTGAACTTCCCATCACTAGTGTGTGTGTGTGTGTGTGTGTGTGTGTGTGAGACTTTAGGGAGTTTAGGGACGGACCTGGAGGCCGGGTCTGACGATGTCTGAGTATGCCTTATGGGGCGGAGCTTGCATCCTCAGAGACGCACTCAGATCTTCATCACTGCTTCCACACAGCAAGCGATCACCGCACACTGCATACACACACACACACACACACACACACACACAGAAAGAGAGAGAGAAAGAGAGAGAGAGGAATTGTGTGACATGATGTACAAACTGTACTATAGAACCACATTTTTATAGGAATTAACCAACATAAATTGCACAAGGACTTTTTCCTGATTGTGTCTGATATTTAAAGGTGCATTGAATAAAATTTGTCTCAGTTTTTTTTCCCCACCCACAGGATCTATGGCTGCCCATAAAGTGATTGACAGGAAGCACGTACGAATACAGACAAGCCTCCTGAACCAGAAGGCTGTTTTACCAAAGGGGTTTTTGGTTTAATTAACTGAAGTGCAAAATCACAAAATGAGCCTTTATTCATTTCTTTCATTTTGAAATTGGAAACAAATATTGAAAAAACAAGTACAGTAGCATGAACAGATGCACAGAAAGTAATGCAAAAGTAATGTACATTTGTGTTACCACTAGCTACTAACATCAATTACAGATGACTACTAGTGCAATACTACTGTATACAGTCCGCTCCCAGTGAAGTCGCGGGTCAGAGTTCGCGAGTTCGTGGCCTCAGTCATTTGCAATTTTTTTCTCAGAACCTAAATAATAATAATAATAATAATAATATCGCTGAAGTCTCCACAATTCCGCACAAACTGAAAAAATATCTGTTTTCGTAGCAGCATATAATTTGTTCATGCGTTTTAACACTAAATTATTAAGAACAATATAATTTACACATTTTGAACATAAACATTAACATAAATTCAGCTGAATTTCCATATAAAATTTAATACTGTATACATTTTTTAGTGCTGTAGAGAGAACACAAAGTAGAGGAATACGATGCGGCTTGTGATTGTGAATTATTACCGTATTTACCCGACAGTACGGATACCTAAGAAAACACGATTATATAAATTATCGTACATATAGAGGGGTGACGTGGGTATTTTATATTCTAGCACTGCGGGAGACACAGCGGTACAGTACTGTACAGTATACGGCTTTATCTTTACATTCTGTTCTTTTATTTAAGCGTAATGTTTTAAGCTGAGTTTGAAATGAAATTAAAGTGTTTTGGAAGCTTATTTGTGAGGTTCAAGCTAAAAAAAAAAAACAACAACAACAGATTTTTTGCCATTTTTTTGACCACATCCAAAGGTTGCGTTTTTCCCACAATTCACGCGGGCTCCAAAAATGTAACTCCTGTGAATTTCTGTATTGAAAAGTAGTACAATTTACCATCAAAATAAATATTTAGCAGTAACTACTTTTTGTTTTTTAATCCCATCACTGGCGTGTTGTGCCTCACCCTGAGAAAGCATCATCACGTCCTTGCATTTCCTGTACTGCCCGAGCAGCGTTGTGAGCTCCTCTATGTGACGATCCTGTGCAAAATGAAACCCAGATCTTACACACACACTCACACACACACACACACTAAGCAGTATACTGCATTACACATATAAAATATACAATGTGCACTTCATCATTTTTATAACAGGGTTTAACCTTTTCATCGTTTGCAGCCAAAAGTGACTCCATTCCAATTTTCAGCCTCTGCATCTCCAGATCTGGAACACACACACACACACACACAAAACAAGCATGTTACAGCATGGGTGGATCACACTCTTTAAGTCCTACAGCTATGATAAACTCGACCGTGTGCGTTTTAGTCATATTTCATCATTTTGACAACTTCGTGGTCTCTGCTCTGCTCAGGACGTCTCGGAAGGAGACACCGTTTAAAAGCCGTTGCAGGTCTTTTGTCTCCCCTTAGGATGGAAAAACAACCTGACAGAAGGGTTATTTCACGATGATTACCTATAATTGTTCCCCCCCCCCCTAATTGTTTATCTATTTTCATGCATTTCATATACAATTTCTCAAACTTCAGTTTCAAAAACAACTGATGAAAAATAGACAACACGAAGACAACGATGAGGAAACAGCAGGGTGTTACAGGGTGTGCCACGACAGATGAATCAGACCAGAATCACACACACACACACACACACACACAAAAAGAAACACACACACACGGTAATGGAAGTGACTGCATGCTGGTGTGAATCAGGCAGTACACAGCAGTGTGGTGAAACGTTTCGTCGCACATTCGCTTACGTTTGTCTTTTAATTTCCTCCTGTACATCTCCTCTACAACACAGAGCAGAGGAAGAGACGCCACAAGAAGAAGAAGAAGAAGAGACAGATTACTGGTTAATTTACCTGCTCTCAGACAGACAGATTTCAAACAGGTGCAACATTTCTAATAATTTAAATATTCATTTTCCAGACCATCAATAATGACATACAGAGCCTTAGACATTATTATTATTATTATTATTATTATTATTATTTTTACATAAACAGATAGCCGTAATCTGCCTCAATCTGAGTCCTGGAATATGACCCGGGCCATCAGGGAAGAAAAACTCCATACAGTAGATGTGATAACCTGCAGCTGATCGTCAGCTGACTTCATTTTATTGCCACATAACGTTACTGCGTCTAGACCTGATCGACTGAAGTAACCCCGGATCATAACACCGTCTCCAGAGGCTCGTACAGTGGACACTATGAAGGGAAGGACGCTTCCTTTCTTACCCTCTGGACTTTTTTCTGAATCTTTATGCTCCGTCAACAAACTCAAGGCTTAAACTCGGTCTCCTGATGAGTCTCACTAACAAGTGGTTTTCTTATGGATACACACACAGCCGTCTAGTTCTCATCACATCGTGTGTGTGTATGGAAACGATCTTACTTACACTATTAAACATAGCTCTGGTTTTTACTCTTCGTTTTTATTACATTTAATAATATCCAGAGCGACTTACATTTTAATCTCGTTATATATCTGAGCGGGTTGAGGGTTAAGGGCCTCGCGAGTGGCCCAACAGTGGGGTTTGAACCTGGGACCTTCGGAACCGTAGTCCAATGCCTTAACCACTCGGCTACACCTGATCCCCCAAATGCAACTTCACCAAACTCTTTAAGTCATCCCTGATCATTTTCTGGAAAATTGATAAAATATGTTGTAATTTTAAAAGTAAGTAAATAATATACTAATTTAGTATACTTTTTTTTTAATTTAGTTACATTTCATTCATCCAGTCATTCATTCATTTCCATTTACTTATATTGGAAATTCTTTTTACAGTATAATGAAACAGTAACAGTGTCATGTGCAAGTGGAAGAAACATTATTTTTTTTCTTTTAAAGTAAAAATAATGTGGTTTAATAATTAGTGCCTGTAAGAGCTACAGTAGATGAGCCCACAGCCAGCACCGAGCTCATCCAGGACAAAAATCCTAGACGCAGGACGTCATGTCGTCGCCCAATTATACAGGATGAAGGAGAAGGAAACATGAGCAAGGAAAAATATTTCCACTAATCCGAGCTAATACCAGCAGTGCTGGGTCAGCTACATGACGTATTCCCGCAGACACGGCGAGCCCTACCTCTTTCCAGGCCGTCGCTGTTCGTAGTTCCTCTGGACAGGAGCTGATTCTGTAGACTCTCGATCTCTGCGTCTTTGGAGGCCAAGCGCTGCTGAAGCCCGGTGATCTCTGTCTGCAAAACAGGAACTGGATTGAGGATTGAGATTGCACAAGGTGGAAACTCAATCCTGCACGACACTTTAATGTGGTTCTGGTGTGTGGGAGCTACATCTAAGGAAGAAGACGAGACATGAACAGTGACAGAAGGATTGGATGGATGATACAGTGAACGGTTCAGAACGTTTAGTTTACACGTGCATGCACTAGGGAGGATCTATCTGGACACTTCGTTAATCATTAAAACGCAAGACTTCGGGGTTCAGCGTGCCATTTGGGATCGAGCGGCAAGGAGAAAGACGTGGCCGGTTCCTCCCGGTTCCTCGTCGCCTTTCCACTCGTCCGTGCCGCAGCGAGACCTTAAATAAGTCTGAGCTCATGGAGCACAAAGCGTCTATCATTAGATCCTGCTCGGGATAATTGTGCACTGTCTCCTCCGGTCAACATCAAGAGCACTGCTCTACCTCCCACTTCCAACACACACACACACACACACACACACACATACACATTCCTGAGAAATCAGGAATCTATTTCAAGAAACTGACCACCACTGACACGTTAAGTGTTCGTGAAACCGACACTGCACGACTCACACGTGATGATGAGGACCACAAGAAAAACAAGAGACCTGGAAACCACCTTAAACAACAACTGTAGGGTTTGGATGGTACATGGAGACGACATGACACGATAAAAAAAAAAACAACACAGGAGAAGCACGTTGAAGTTGAAGAGCAGAGGAGCATCAGAACTGTAGGAGAGGACCTTCTTTACCGCTAAACCGGATGGGGTAAACTATTTGTTTTGGTATGTTGATTCTACATCGCACTTCCTCTCATCTCAGATTATACTGGAAAAACGTGAAAATTATTTTTCAATTTCAAATCTTTCTTTCCACCAGAGAGCCCAGATCTGTTTCCTAACGAATTTCGCCTTTTGTGCTTCATGTTGTAGTCGAGCCCTCACTGTGAGAACATCTCTGTGGTCCTGTCCCTCATGTTCTGCTCCCTGGTGATGAAGGTTACAGGGTGAGGAAGACGAGTAAGCACCTGAGCCGCCCGACAACGCTCCTCCCAGCGCTGCTTCTCAACCTGAGTGTGCTCGACCGTGAGCTTCAGGCTCGAGAGCTTGGTCATGAGCGACTGGTAACACACATGAAGAGAGTAAGAGATAGAGAGCTAGAGAGGGAGAGAAAGAGGTGGATAAAGAGAGAGAGAGAAAAAAGAAAGGATAAGAGAGAGCCAGAGCATGATGGGTACTGTAATAAAGATAGAAGGATAGAGAGATTTATTTTGAAGCACTCTGATTTATGTTGTATGTAGAACGTTGTTTCGTTTCACTGTGTACTGAACTGTATATGGGTGAAAAGACAATAAAAGCCGACTTGACTCGACTGGTCCATCGATCTGCCTTAAGCATAATCAGTTAGAGAAATGCACATGAGTGAATAAAGTGAAGGAGGAGATGAACTCGCTCACACTTGAAATAGTTTCTATGAGGATTTAACCCTTTCATTGATCATTTAATTAGTCATACAGTATGAATATCCAGATGTTTATATTTCTCTCTTTTTTTATTTAAATTTTGATTGTTTAAATTTTAATTATGATGTATGGCTAAATAATAATAATAATAATAATAATAATAATAATAAACATCCATTGTCCGTGTTTTAATTATCAATTAATTAATTGATTAAATACTAATTATTAAATAAAATATAAAAAAAACCTGTGTTAAACCCATTTCATTTTTGCATACTTTCTGGACATTTATATCCATTTAATTTTCCACACTCTTGTACATTTTCCACATATTGCATATTTGTAGCGCTAGGTCTTTTAAAGATATTTTTTATATCCTATATTTAATATTTTTATTTAATATTTTGTTCTTTTCTCTGCAGGTTTTTCTCTATTCTAGAAAGAAGGTTTTTATATTTTATTCTTTATTCCATTCCCTAATTTATTAAAATGTTTATTTCTATTGATAATTTAGATTTTAATTTAAAAATATAAAACTTGTGATGAACCCAGAATGTATGGCTAAATAATAACAATAAAAAAATAAAAAAATAATAATAATAAAAAAAAATAATAATGCAATCTTTTATTGCCCATGTTTTAATTATTAATTAAATATTAATTAAATATAAATTATTAAATAAAATGAAAACTTGTAAAAACCCAGAATGTATTTCTAACATAATAATAATAATAATAATAATAATAATGAAATCATCCATTTCCAATGTTTTAAATAATAATGAATTATTAATTAGATAATATTTACAAAATAAAAGGAAAAGCTTATTTATAATAAAATCAGAATGTTAAAAAATGTTTTAAATTCTTTACTAATAATTTTTTATTCGTAAGAAATTTGTAATTTGACAAAAAATACACAAAAGAGGTTTTAAAAAAAAAACCTCCACAGAAAAGCCCCTAAATTTTACTTACATTTTTTCTTTTCAGATTATTATTTTAATATGATGTATTAATAAAGGTTGGGAACAACAAACAGAGCTACTGAAGTTTATGTCATTTTACTAAGAATGCTCTTAGATGATTTAAAGTTGATCATATATTTTCTAAACTATAAAAATAGAGCTTTAATGTGTATCGCCTGTACATGAGTGTTGACACTTCGCATGAGAGGGTTAAAAAGTGCGCTACATGATTATCAGCTTTGCTACAGCATTTTCTTGCGTCCGCACTACGGTTATACAGTTCACTGACAGTCGGATTCGTCTACTGTAGGTTATAAACTCTAGTGTCAGTTATCTTGCTAGTGTAGCTCTCTCGCTGATTATTCTTAGCTGACTGACTACATTTAAGCTGAAGGGAAAGTGCTATACATAGGATTTATTATTTTTTTTTTGCTATTTAACAAAACTGTCAGACTGTAGTGCTAATTCTAGCACATTTACACTTCCACTTCAGGCGCACTCTTTCCCCCATTAAAGTAGTAAAAAGAGAGAGAAAGAGTGACTGAGAGCATACGGAGATAAACATAATGATGCCAAAGAGAGTAAATGTGTAGAGGAAATGAAAGAACAAGCTGACAAAACTAAGTGCTCTCATTACTTCGAATCTCAGTGATAGAACACAGGATCAGCGTACTGTAAGACCAACAGGATAAGAAGTTAAATATTTAAAAGTATCCGCATACAAGGCTTTGATCATTTTCTACACGTTACCTTTGTGGCTTTCAACTTTCTCTCGTACTGCGACTTCTCCTTCTCCAAGTCGTCCACTTTGGCCTTCAGGATGCGTAACTCGTGCAGCAGGGCCTGCTAACAAAAATGAAATGTGCAATCAGGAATAAACGCTACGAGGGATAACGGGCATCTATAAGGGTGTTAAACCGCGTTAAAAAGTCTGGGGTCATGATTTGGATCAGTGCATTGATCATCATGGTTCTGCCACCACCTCGAGAGTTAGAGCAACATTTCACCCATTTTTTATGCTAAAAATAAGCAAAACATGGATAAAAAAAAAAAGAAATACAATAATCCCAATGCAAAGGGCAGGACGGAGTGTTCCGGAGAGCACCCACTTGTACCCGAGCCAACGCCACACACCGTGCTGTTAATGGAAGTCCTGAAATGAGGCGAATTTTTATTGATTGATCAGTCGGTCAGTCGCCCACATCTGTAGTTATGGCTCAGGCTTCTCCACCAGAAATACACTTGATGATGCATTATTATTATTATTATTATTGTTATTATTAAGACATGATGAGTTGCCAGGTTATTAGGTGCACCTACTTCCTACTGTATATCTGCAGGCACCCCCACCACCATATGGGTCACCTTTGTATTTACATACTATACCGTTAGTGAGAGTTAGAGAGTACCAAAGGACCACAGCTAACTAATTACAGATGTTAAGTGGGTCCAAAATCAGTCATTTTATCAATAGAGCCACTGGCGCTAAGATTCCAGGACCTTTTTTCCAAGTTCCTGGGATTGGTTTCCCCAAGTCTCAACTTTGTATGTTAAGTCTGTACTGTACACCAATATGCCCATTAGGAATTTTACTACTGTACACTAATTAGCAGAGTTCAAATATGGTATGCTTTTTACATACTGTACCATATTGGATATGGCACTACATACAGTACTACTGGTATACAGTATAGTACAGGCACTACCATATTATTGTATTATTGTACCTAATTTTAAGGGTTTCAACATACACTATGGTATTTAATTAATGTTAAATACCTACAATGGTTCAGGACTATAGAAAGATTACCAGTATGATACATAAACATGTATAACATATTTTTTAGCTGCATAGGAGAACCATGTATTATACTATAGCACATTGTACCAAAGTATGTATAGTACCATAGTACCAAAGCATGTACATCATCCATCCATCCATCTAGAACCGTCTGTAGTCCAACTAAGAACCATGGAAGCCAATGGTGACCATTGTATTTATTCCCATTTTTATGACCACGGTAGGACCTTGGTACATGTACAATATCAGCAAATAAGTACCATGGTACTGTCAAAAAGGAACCTACTGCACCCTACCATGGTGAACTTTCTTAATGCATGATCGATTTACACATTAAATCCACTACATGCACACAACATAACTTTGTAACCCTTCTGTTGTAAGCACTAAGGGGAATAAAGTTAAAGTGTTGTTGGTCTTTAGTACTGTTTCCACCAATATGATGCAAACTTTTAGTTTACTTTTTAAAATCAGCTGCTTATGTGCTTGTTTTGCTGTTGAAAAAATGCACAAAATGTACTCCCTCTCCATCAGACGGTTTACGGTTAGTCATTCTTCGAATCCTGCATCCGTCCATTCATTAATGTTTGGGAAGACGAGCTCCACTGCAGTAGATTCTGGTTTGCAGATAGGTCCCTACTCTGGAGAAGGAAACGGAAAGGTCCAAAGGGTACTGTAAATCTGGCCTGCTTACTCTAACAGGTACATGGACATGTTTTTTTGGGTTCCTTAGGTTTGTGAATGTGATTAAAAGGCCACAATATGTAGGCAGAGGTGCACCTTATAACTTAGCAACTCAAAAAGTGTACACGTTGATGTGCACTCTCAGTATAAAGGAACTGTAGGTAGAAACATCTGGTCATTAAAATGAATTAAAAGCCAATGGTGTAAAATAAAAAATAATAATAAAAAACCCTCCCAGTTAGCACTATGCTCAAAGTAAAGAGCTTGATAGTTGGAGGAACAGTTGGATCGAATATATTGGAGAAATAAAAACTGTTTGAGGCGGTGGAACTTTGTCAGACAAGTTTTATTTAAGTGATTTCTTGATTCAACAGGCCTGGTAGTAATCAGGCCTGGGTGTGGGAAGTTACATTTAACAAAGCTTTCCAAAAATCATTGTTCATTCATGATTTAGCAAGGGGGCAATTACTTTTTCACACAGGGCTAGGCAGGGTTGGACAGCTTTTTTTCCCCCTTAATAAAAAAAAAAAAAAATGCATTTTGTTTTTATCTTTGGTTATCTTTGAGGTATGTTAAAATTTGTTTGATGATCTGAATCATTTAATTAAAAAATAAAAAATAAAAAATCAGTACGGCAACATACAAAAGTGATGCCTTCTACTAGCAAGCTAAGAATCAGTTACCCTTATACTGAGAGTGAGATATAGCATCGGAGAAGCGTTAACCATCAACAAAACCCGATATCTCTACAGAAAATAAAAAACCAACTCACAACACCCCCTGGGTTAGCGAGAGGTCTACAGTAATCATGCAGGAACACCAGATTCCTTAAACCAAAATCACTCTACCCTGAGAGTGTACAGGGGACACCAGCAACCGTACGAACTCCCCTCCGGTGGCCTTTGCTCTGTAAGGAAAGCTTGTTAATGTTAGAGTGGAAATGGAAATGAGTCTGTGACGGTAAGGAGGAGGGGACGTGCAGTGAGCTTCACGGCAGAACAAAAAGCCCGCCTACGTTGTCTCCTCCAGAACCACAGTGGCGCCTGGAGTCCTCGGCGTCTGACGAGCTCAGGTCCGCATCAGGGCCGCGATCGGGAGCGTAACGGGCATCGTGGACGTCACGAGCCGTGCTCTCCGGGTGGCCCTCGAGAGCCCGCTGCTCCTGGATGCGTGTCGTGATCTCCCGCTGGAATTGGCGCATCTGCGCCTGGAGCTCGCTGATCACATTAACCACACACTGATACAAAAAAAAAAAAGGCAAAATGGAAGAAAATGTGAAAGCGGGTATGGAAACAAATAAAAAAAAGGAAGACGAGGGCTAGGAATAGAATGGAATAGATTAAAGATAGAATAGTAATGTGTTCTTATCTAAAACAAACTAGTGATAATAATAAAAAAAAAAAATGCTTGAAGCTTCAAAGGATTAACAACTGTAACAAACGATTTCCGCTACAGGAAAGTCTTCAAGATCAGGACGCTGTGGTTTTTGGCGACATGTCACGCTGTCTTTTTTCTTCAAAAGAGAGAAATAAAAGGAGGCTAACGAGAGAACTTGTTCTTACGTCTCATTGACACACCACAAGAAAACATGTACATATATAAATGAAAAAAAAAAGTGTAAATAGTATGATATACAGTATATTAAGTGAACTCATTAATGCAAGGTTGCTGAACTACAGTAGCGTACACTTTACAGGAGCTACACTTACGGTCTAATGGACTTTGGAATATCTAGCGCACATGATGCTAATGTCCGCACTTAGCGTTTCACATGCCGCGCGGTCCGTATGGCTCACGGACAGCAGCAGCCACAGGCATGCAGGGACTCCGGGATGGAGGAAGTTTCATACCATATGAGCAGTTGACGTTAAAGCTGATGATAAGGCCCACGTTCCACACCTATATTTAACCGCCGCACTCAGCAGTCTGTGAAGTGTGTGTGTGTGTGTCTGTGCCATGTTCCAGGAGGATTTCTGTCGTTCTGCAGTGCTGAAGCGAGTGTCTGCAGCTGTCACATGTAGAGAAAGTGTTGATGCAATTGTTGATGCAACAGACGCAAAGAGCGCTTGTTTACCCTGGCGCCAACTTGGCATCGTACGGATCATAAAGTAACAGTTAACGATTACTCCAAAAGAAGTTGATTAGCCAAGACATGCTTCTTTTTCTCTAAAAAAATTATTGGTCATAGCAACGGTCATTTGTGAACCAGAAAAAGGTTAAAAATTAAATAAGAAATCATGGACGTTTCATTTCCGGTTTAAGGGTAGGTTTAAATCGTGATATCATGTAGCTTTAGTCAGGTTTACAGAGAGAGTAGAGTAGGCCTTAAAAGCAAAAGCAATTATTCCTGCTTATTTTCTGTAATATGAATGAATTCTAAATGATTGAGCGGTGAGTTTAAAATCTCACGCAGTTACAAAGTAACAGTAGCTAGTAAACATTGAAGCAGGTAGTAAAAATGTTAGTTGAGTGAACGACTTTTTAAACAATTAAAACTAAGTGATTTAATTAAGTATAGTTTTTCCTATCTATTTATTCTATTGATTTTATAGCTATTTACATGATGCATAAAAAATAACTAATATATTAATTGTTTAAAATTCAAAAATTCAAAGTAAAAATCCAAGAAGCAGAAATGTGGATGTTCTTATATAATTAAGATAAAACATGATCACCCTGGTGTTACTTAAGTATAGTACCTAAGAATAAATAATTAAGAACAAATGTCTTAAAACAATAACACTGCCTGGTCAAAAAAAAATATATATATATATTATACTAATATTTCATTACATTTTTTTTGTGCAAAGCTGCTTTGCGACAATGACAATTGTTAAAAGCGCTATACAAATAAAATTGAATAGAAAAACTGAATTGAACTGTCTTCAACTTTGATGTGGTGTCCAGTTCATGTGTGAAATGCTGTCCGTGCCATTGGGAAAGAAAAACTCCATAGATGTGATATCCTGATCATTCAGTACGTTCAGGTCGTCAGCTGACTTCATTTTATTGCCCCGTAACGTTGCTGAGTCTCGACCTGAGCGACTGAAGCTCGTACAGTGGACACTACTGTACGTATGATCGCTTCCCTTCTTACCTTGACACGCCCATCGCTCTGGAATAGGCTCAGTCTGGACTCATCAGATGAGTCACACGACCTTTTCCGTCGCTCCAAAGACTCATCAGAAGCTAACAAGCTGTTTAGTCCCAAACCCTGTAAGTTGTCACATTACATTGTGTGTGTGTGTGTGTGTATGGAAATGCCCTTACTCTCACTATTAAACATACAGTAGCTCTGGTTTCTATCCTCCTATGGTTATGTTCTCATCCATAATAATGCCTTGGACAAAGTTCCAAACCCAATTCTACTAATTTAAGTTAAAAGTTTTCTTTGCTTGATGCCGGCCAATAATTGAACCATTCTGACATTTTATCCAGGCAGTTCGGGTTAATTAGTTTCTTCAGTACCTCTGGATCTTTTAAGCATAGCATGTTTGTACTTCCTTTTCACCATGCTCTATGCTGTCACTGAGATATATGATCTTATCTCTTGCTTTCGTGTCTATATCAGACTTATCATGCCGGATCACTTTGGTCTTCGGTCACGTGTGCGTGCTTGTACGTGTTTGTGCGTGCACGTGGCTAGTTGTTTACATGCATGAACAGGAAGCTGTTTATTTCCCAGGATAAAAGTATTGACCTGGTTAAAGAAAAGCTTCGACCAAAAACGTTGTTTTAAATTTCTACAAGATCCTTTTCACATGTTTTTTTAAATTTTTTTTTATTTGAAAGCTTGGCTGAGTGAACTAATTTTGGAGTAAAACTGCATAACTGCTCCTTTACATTTGATCCATCAGGTGATACAACGTGTAATTAGCTGGAACTTGACCAGCTCACCTGTTACGTCAGCAGGTTTAAACATTAACCGCACGTCTAACAGGTCCAAGGGCATGTCGATGGACTGCAGGGTACTCTACAACATGTGGTTCCGCAGGTGGTCTATAGACTAGATCTTATCTCCAAACACACTCGCGACGCTCATTCACGAGACAGCTGAGTCTGAGACAGGTGTCCATCAGGGGGGTTTCTGGAGCTCTGGAATGTGGATGCCTGGAATCCCAACACTCCAAACCTACACTACGCCGTCACTTCAAACGGGTCACATTTCAATTAGCGGCTGACCCTTGCCCGCATTCTTCAGCACGAGCACAAGGAAAGGAGTGTGTGTGTGTGTGTGTGTGTGTGTGTGCTGCTTCGCGCTGATCTGACGTTTTGTTGTTTTTTTTTGTTTTTTTTACGGGAGAACTTTTCCCCGGAAAAAACTATCCACCATCCGTAACTCTGAGTATTTTACACCCACCAATCAGACGAGTGTAGAATTATGGGTCGATATAACGTACAAAAAAAACAACAAAACAAATTAAGTAAATAAACGCAACTAGTGGTGAGCCATACCAGACAAGCCTTAAATGGAGAAAGAAAAACCCACAGTGAGCCGAATAAACTAATAGAAGAAGTGATAGCGCGGCGAACGAGTGGTAGATAAACAGAAGAAGAGTTAAACGAAGAGTCATAAAATGGTAAATGGATAAACTGGAAGTGCATTACCTAGACACGTAGATGCTGATAGAGTGAGAAAGCCACGGACGGAAACATGAATAGAGTGAAGGACGGAGGAACTGAGAGCGCGATAAGACTGGGAGTGATGAAAGACTGATGAAATGATAGAGATAGAGTGGTGAAACTGGATGAACTGATCAGATGATAGAGGGATGGCTGGGTTAACCCAGTAAAAAGTAAAAAGTAAAGTCATGGAAGACGGATGAACTGCTGACGTGGTGGAGAACGACAGAGTAGGACGAGGAGAAACTGAAAGTGACTGGGGGGCAAACTGATAAACTGATGAAGGAGAGAAGGATGAACCGATAACATGAAAGAGTGACGCAAGGATTAGGTTGGAACGTGATGCAGTAAAATAAAAACTAGAGCGGGAGAGGGTTTAGGTGATAAACTGATGAAAGTGTGAGTGAATAAAGCCAAGGAATGATAGAACAGGATGAAGGGATTTGAAGAAACAAATGAGAGACAGAAGAATAAACTGGCACAGGTTTTAGAAAAACAAGGATAAGATGCACAAACCAATAGGAAGCGCAAGACATTAACAGAAGGACAGAGGTGATAGAGAGAGAGAGAGAGACAGATGGAGTGATGGACAGATCGTCTCGTACCTCGGCTTTGTGCTGCTTGTCGTCTTTGTCCATGTGGTTGTGGTCGTCCTCCATACTGACCAGCTTCAGCTTCAGATACGAAACCTCATCCATTAAATCCAGCTTCTGAGTCTCCAACGAGGTGCGGTTCAGTAGCTCCTACACACACACACACACACACACACACACACACACAATTACATGTGGACAACCATCCACATTCTCTCTCTCTCTCTCTCTCTCTCTCACACACACACACACACACACACACGCACACACACAGACGAGACGTTCTCTTGCTCTACAAGCAAGTTTCCCAAGATCAAATCCTGGGCCCCTGCCAAGCACCGCTAAATATACACACTCATCCAGCGCTATTTTTGCCTTCTCTGTGCCCCCCTAATGTGCGTTTCCCTGCATTCCTCCGTCTAGCAGCTAATTTCAGCAGAACCCCAGGACCAGAGAGCGACTTCTCAGCTGAAAACAGAATTAATGTTCCATGATTCTCCTCAAAGTAGAACACGAGCGCTGACGTACGGCACGGCCGTCTTCATATCTGTGTGAGCTGCGAGTCTGACCCCGGAGTGAGTGGATTATCATCAGCGGGATTGCATGCCTTCCATACACTCTCTCTCTCTCAGTCACACACACACACACACACACACACACACACAGTAATACACTGATTACTATACTTTATAAAGATCATTGCTACAAAGTTAGTCACACGAGAAAACACTCGGGCCCCGCCTTTCATTTCACAACTACTGCGTCCCATTCCAAGGAAACATACTTCTGCTTTCTGCTTTCAGTTAAACAATTACGAGCTGATCTATCTTAAACTTTTGTGTTTATGATTACAGATGAAAGAAGCCTGTAATAGTTAAAGGTGCGGTCTGTAAGATATAAAGGTGAAGTGTGTAAAGTTTTATAGGTTCAGTGTTAATTGTTTAAAGGTCCAGTCTGCAATATTTAAAGGTTCAATGTAAAATGTAATAGTTAAAGGTGCAGTCTGTATTGTTTAACACTGCAGTCTGTAATGCTTAAAGGTGCGATCTGTAATGTGTAAAAGGTTCAGTGTAAAATGTTCAAAGGCTCTGTGTAAAGTGTTTAAAGGTGCAGTCTAATTTTTAAAGATGCGGTCTGTAATGTTCAAAGGTTCAGTGTAAAATGTTTTAAAGATGCAGTCTGTAAAAAATTAAGTGGTAAATATCTGAAGGTGCGGCCTGTAATGTTTTAACAGTGCACTCGGTAATGTTTAAAGGTGCAGTCTGTAATGTGCAAAAGGTTCAGTGTAAAATGTTTAAAGGTGCAATCTGTAATGTTTAAAGGTACAATATGTAATGTTTAAAGGTGCGATATGTAATGTTTAACAGTTCAGTGAAAAAAATGTTTAAAGGTGCACTTGGTAATGTTTAAAGGTTCAGGGTAAAATGTTTTAAAAGTGCGGTCTGTAATGTTTAAAGGTGCGATATGTAATGTTTAAAGGCTCTGTGTAAAATGTTTAAAGGTGCAGTCTAATTTTTAAAGATGCGGTCTGTAATGTGTAAAAGGTTCTGTGTAAAATGTTTAAAGGTGCAATCTGTAATGTTTAAAGGTGCGATATGTAATGTTTAACGATTCAGTGAAAAAAATGTTTAAAGGTGCAATCTGTAATGTTTAAAGGTGCGATATGTAATGTTTAACGATTCAGTGAAAAAAATGTTT
>JAOVVA010000001.1:32181184-32196827 GCA_028565275.1 Leiocassis micropogon
TGCTCTCGCTACAAAGCACAATGTCATCTGCAAACATCATAGTCCATGGAGACTCCTGTCTAACCTCATCTGTCATCTCATCTTTCTCAGTACAACGGACTCATGATCGAACTGCCTGCTTCACTTCTGAAACACTGGCCTCCCAGGAACTCCATTTAATGGCTCAAACATGTGGAAATGGCTTGGAGCGAGGTCAGGACTGTATGGGGGATGTACAGTAGGAATGGAGTTCATGTAATGTGCAAGTGGTGTTGGTGAATTATTGTGTGTACAGTTCTCACAGGCAGATGTGACTCTTCTGCAAGTCGACGACAAGTTACCCGTCGATTTTCATCGATCAGGTGAATGTTTTACTTCGGCTTTAAGCGTCTACTGTCTCAGTACTGTGGCTTCCCGGTTTGTCCCGGTTTGACTTGAACACCGCTTGTAGTTCAACCTACCCCACTTCATTTGCTAACTGCCCCACTCTTTAAATATAAAACATGATACAAAATGACACTGATGCATCTCTTCTCATAAAACACTTCTCACATACAGCCTGCATCTGTATTGAGTCCAATGTGTCCAAGCTAGGACTCACCATGCCTTTGTCCAGCCATTCCAGCAGGGTCTGTGCGGTGGAGCCGGGCAGCTGTAAGCGCAGAGTGTCTCGTCCTTCTCCATCCTGAAGCTCCAGGGCCAAACGCAGCTCCTCCGCTAGCTGTAATACCTGCAGCGGACCTGCACCGACCGGAGAACCCAGATCCGGCAGACCGTTAGTGAACTCCACCATCACCTTTGAGCCTACAGTGAGATCGAGACAGAGAGAAATAACATATATGTTAATATACTGTATACAGCATCTTGAGACGCACCATATTAAATTACATGATGTAGATTGAAAAAATTAAAGAAACGTGAACGAATGTTTTACTGCAACAGGCGTCATAGTGCATAAAGATGCAATAAAAAAACTGGTTGTTTATGGAACAACCTCTGCAGCGACCTCATTTCCCCTCTCGTCTGGTCCAACCACTCAGCTTTCAGCATCAGCAGTATAACTAATCACCGACCTCATCATCTGTCATCATCTGCAGCTGTTTCTCACTGGTTCATGCCTTAAATTATTATTATTATTTATGTTTGAATGATTCATAGGTCAGTGTGTGGCTTGACAAACAGAAGACATTTCTCTGAAACTGAAACTATTCCTCAAGCCTACATTATAACTACAAGAACGTCTGGCTCGTCAGAAGCAAAATATGATAAAATAAGGGGGGTAAAGACTTTTGCACAGCATTGTAGATTGTAATATTTAAACCAATTCATGACTTAAGGCCTATCTTTTATATAGACCTTACTGGTGAGAGACATCAAAGGAGAATGGCTAGAATGGTTCAAGATGAAAAGGAGTCTGTATGAATTAAAATAACTCCTCCTCTTACACAACGTCTTAAGCAGGAAAAGCATCTTAAATACTTTGAGCTCCAGCCGAGTTCGGCTCCGACGACGGGAATCTGAATGGAAAACTTAGATTGTACTCTAACATCCTTTGACTGGTGTCAGTTTTTTGTTTGCTTGTGAGACACTTGAGAAACGGAAAAGAAGGAAGATAAAGGACAGCAAGCCAGAGGACAGCTGACACGACAGACTCAAGACAGACTGGAAACGCCGACCTGAGCTAATTGTCCACCCGTAAGATAGCCAGAATGGTTATTGCATGATAATGAATTACTAGAAACCACTGGCTTTACACTGTATAACCCAACACCCCTACACACACACACACACACACACGCACAGCACACACACTCACACACACAGCCACGTTTCATCTCCCGCACCGAACACTTCCCTCATCTCCAACTGCCTCCATCTGGATCCTATAGAGTGAAGCTAGCGAAACATCTGGATGCCATAAAACCACAGTAACACACCACCGAGAGCGTCCGCGACTCAATCGTTCCCTTAAAAGGAGCCAGAGACAATACGAGGTCCAAGACCACGGGGAGCCGTGACGCCTCCTGGATCTCCTCGTGTCAGACGATACAACAGATAGATTGTAGTTGATGGAAATGTAAACAGGAAAACAGCAAGGCATTGTGGGAAAGAAGCGGTGTGCTTTATCATTGTGGGATTTCTGTTGAAATAGTAGACTATGTGCAAAGACTAAGAAGTGAACACTGAAATCGAAACGTCTGCATTTTAAGTATTCATTTTTGTATCCACCTGGCAGGGTGGCTTAGTGGTTAGCCCTCTCGCCTTGCACCTCCAGGGTCCGGGTTCGAGTCCCGCCTCGGGTCTGGGTGCACGGAGTTGGCATGTTCACCTGTGCTTTGTGTGTTTCCTCCAGGTACTCCGGTTTCCTCCCACAGTCCAAAGACATGCAGATAAGGCTAATTCACGCACGTACATCCTTCTTAAAAACACTTGCACCGGCTGAGAGTCTCATCACCGTAATGTGCTTGATGTCTTGTAAATATGAATCGGTTTTACACCTGAAATTTCATCACAAGTCCCGGTTTGACTTGACACAGGTATAAATAGTCATCCTTTTACCAGCCTCTGTTTTATCTCTTTCTCAAATGTAATTATAAAAACACTCATTATGACATAAGTAAGAATCTAAAGTCGTTTGTCCTGAAGTCTCATGAAAACCTAAAGGAACTGCTTCATCTTTGAAAAAAGAAAACTTTTAAACTTATATAAAAATGTATAGGCTGTTTTTATTTGTCTAATAATGTTATTATTATTACTATTATTATTTTACTTGGATGTATTTGGGATGTGTTTGATCTCAGCACTCTCTCTGCTTTGACCTGCTTTAGAAAAATAAGAATGGCAGTTCTGCCTATAACCAGCAGGTGGTGGTGTTTCAAAACCATTAAAACAGCCCCGTTCTAATTTTTTTTTTTTACTTTGTATAATTCAGTAAACATTTTCTTTCTTTCTTTTGTTCTTTTCTTAAATTGCCGATTTATCCCAGGTCTGTCATGTGAGAGGAAGCAGGATCATTCCATGAGCTGGAATTTGATTACATGAAAATATTAAAACTATTAATTTAACTTCTAACCAACATCCAAGAAAATGATCTGCCCCATAAGGCACAGAGCAAAACTAAGTTAGTGTTGTAGTCCCTCTATGTGACTCTTAATTTGCAACTCTGCATAAACAACCTGCGTCGCCCCCTTTGCATGCACATTGTATAGACGTTACGGTCATGCCGCGTTCCTGTCGCAGGTTCGCTCTTCCACAGTCATGCCTTCTGACATTCAACAACAAGCAAACAGACCCGCTCTTTTGTCATGGCAACATCTGTGGGACGACCTTGAGCGGCCACGTGCTCCATACAGTGCGCTGTAATTCCTCCCATACATACTGTACACTCGCGCTCTCACACACTCGGAGACGCTTCCCGCACTCGCTGATTCGGCTTTTCTTTCTGTGTGTACGGTATGTAGAGACAAGTAACGAACGCACTTGTCTTTCTCTTTCTCTTTTGTCTGTCTCTCCTCCGGTGTCCTCACTTGTCAACTGCCTTCATTAAACATTCGTCCTCTATTAGTTCAATCATGCTGACAACCGCTGAGTTTGCTAGAGGACACGCTCGCGCACACACATACGAAAACAGGCCGCACGCTGCACTACCCCTTAAAGCCAGAAGCCAATTACCCTCTTTTCTTCATCATGAAACCATAAACTTGTGTTTTTTTTTTCTACTTAATGAAATATTTCTACAATCTTTGTTTAACTAGACATCAGTTGATATGTGAAGGAATCCGATCGCATTATTGTGAAAAAAGAAAAAAAATAAAGCAGATCTCTAGTGACTCGGAGACACGACGCGAGCCGTGAACAAACTAAAATACAAGTCTCGAGAAGCCAGCCACCTTGACCTGTGAAATTACACAATTACACAAACAGCATTGCAAAAGAGAACTGGAAAAAAAATTAAATGTAATGAAATTGCAATATGAAAAAAAAACTCTCACTCATCTATATCGCTTTATCGTATTTGGGGTCGCGGGGGGCCTGGAGCCTATCCCAGGAGACTTAGGGCATAACGCTGGGGACACCCTGGACAGGGTGCCAATCAAACACAGGAATCAAACCTCCACTAAACACTAAGCTGCCGAGCCACCTGGGCAGCTAATTTTACAAACCAACTGAAACCTAGCAAACTAGCGGAAGTGGACTTTATACCAAGCAATCAAGCAATCTGATTGGACGAGAAGCCTTCCGCGAGTGGTGATAATGGACGGTAACACTGGACAATTAAACTAACGGTAACAATGGATGTTAAAGTATATGTATCACTCCATGTCCCAAGTCTTCTACTAACCGGTAATTACACTGACTTTCAGTCGCAGCTAATTCCCAGGGCTTATGCTTGATGCCCAGGACAAATCATTCAGCCAGAGAATATTACAGTGTATTGTATAGTGTTTTGACGCTGAAGTGTTTAAGCTAATGTTAGCTAATCAAGCTAGCAAGATAATCCGTTCAATATGTAAATATTAGCCATGTAAACACTTGATCTGATTGTTTCTCTCTTTTTTCTGTCATCTGGTGTTCGGGTTCCTCCTGGGGAGTTGAAGTCTTCAAGGTCACAACAATGGCTCTTTAGCAACCAGAACATTATTTCCCGCCCAAATCCCACCGGGAACCAGCCCTATCATGTACTGTTGGCTCACAAGCTTTTTTTTTGCACAAAGCTAATCGGTGCGCTAGCTCTCACCTGCGATGATGTCGTCCATTTGCTCCAAAGCAGCCTCCAACACGTGACTCGCATCAGACGCCATGCTGCTCAACGACTAACGCGAGGGACGCGCCGTTCTGCTGAAGCCTGAGAACAGAAAACAGAAACAAAATTCAATCTAAAACTCCTCAAATTAAATAAAAAGCACCAAATAGTAGACTTTAGCAAATAGCCATGAAGCACAATTTCTCCAACTACTTCAGATAAATGCCTGTGATATTAGTGCGCTTAGCTTAAATTAGCTAGCTGGCTAGCGAAGGAGAATGTTTTTAAACTGAGTTTCCCCTTTAACTGTCTGTGCATTTGTTCAATTGTATTTACACCTTTAGCATCTTACTGTCGGTACTCTCATAAAAATAAGACAATATTCTGACAAAACCCTGACAGTATTCTTAAAAATATAAACAATGTTATTTTGCGATATATGAAAAAATATATATTGTTGAAAAAATAATGCAATAAAATAATGCAAAAATAATGCAATATACTGTATAATGCAATATATATTGTTGAAAAAATAATGCAATAGAATATTTAATATTTTTGTAGGAATAAATATAAATTTATTAATAAACATACCAAAAATTAAAAAATTATGTTGCTGTTGATTTATAATATTTCTTCACACATAAACTTAGTGTGAAGAAATACAGTAAGTTTAAGTTTAAGTTTATACGTAGATATACAACACCAATGTATGTCTAAATATAATTTTTTTATTGTAGAAATTTTAATTTATTGCAATAAAATAGTTTAATATTTTATTTTGTAGAAATACATAAAGTATAAAAAAAAGTATGTTACTATTAATCAAAAATATTTCTCAACAAATTATATATATTATTTTTATTGTTGAAACATTCTAAAATATACATAATACATAACATACATAAAAAATAATATAGAATATTACATATTTTATTTTAAATTAATAAATAAAACCAAGATCATGTTGCTATTAATTATTAAATTATTCTGCAATAACCTACATAGGTTATGTATATCTACTGTACATAATGAAATAAAATTTAATAAATTTATATTATATATATATATTTTTGTTAAATTTCCTACATATCATGCATGTTGTGTATTATCAGACTAACCTATTGACACACACATAATGCCCTTCTGAGCAAACATGCACATCCTCAAGGCTGCTATATCTCCAGATTTAGGCATTTTTTCCTCATATAACTACACAACATCTCTGTCTCTTTCTTTGTCCTCCATTTCTATCCCTCCATCTCTCCCTCACTGTGCATATCTCTCAGCAGTGCAGGAACCTGAGATTAATTAGGCCTGTCAGGGTCGAGTTTCAAGCCTTTGTCATCCTGCCTCATGGCACATGGGCGCGCACACACACACACACACACACACACACACACACACACACTGAGCACACACACACAAACACACACACAGAGCACACAAAGCCACTAACGGAAACACTTTCTCCTGCCAGTGTTTACTCCTAGGATGTGGTAAAGGATGTGTAGATGGATTTGTAAAGAAAGAGAACATGATGTTTAACAAATAAATGCATTTCCCATCGGTGTGGATAAAATCCCATAAACATCCTGAATGCAATTTGATGCAGCGAGCGAATGTGAAGTTTAAAGTTGATGTTCAGAGCTGTGTCACTGACAGAAGATGCTGTTCTTAATAATCTGGCCGGACGCAGGTCCGTTCGAGCGACGCTATTCACAAAAGCTTTCACGGTAAAACAGTCACACACTCTACAATTGCAGCAGGTTGATCAGTTTAAACACACACTTAACACTGAGGATTATAAAGAAGTTGTGTCGTGCTTTAAACACCACAATCTAAAGATAAAAAAAAACTTGCCTTAAGTATCACCAAAACTATGATCAGACGCCAATATTTTGCAATGACGAATTTAAAAATAGATATTTTGCAAACAACAGTCTACTACAGTCTTGACCCCTCGCTCATTTCATCACATTTGCTTTCCAAAGCTCCAGACCTTCATGTATTTTTCATGTAGTTCTGAAGGATCGTTCTCCACGCTTCCTCAAGGACTTTTTAGTCTTTCATTCATTTTCAGGCCAGTCCCAGTACCTAAGCAGTTTCAGCGGGGTTTCTTTTGTTTGTTAAGCCACACAGTGACCTGTGAATCGTTCAAATATACTGTAAAAACCATCTAAATTAAGACATGAACCACTGAGAGACAGGTGCAGATGATGCCAGATGATCAGGTGATTAGTGACGCTGAATGCTGGAGGCTGAGTGGTTGGAACAGACAAAGCACAGTAAAATAATAATATATAATAATAAATAAATAAATTGTTCCCATTTCTTTAATTGAAATCATTTAATTTAATGTATTATGAAGAAATTGGGAGGGGGTTTTTATTGTTATTATACAGTAAGTATCAACTGTTCAAAGGAGAACATATCATATATTTTGGACGCCTTCAGCATTGTTTCACAGTGTAGAAAGAAGTTAAAAAAAATCAGGAAAGGCCATGGAGTTAGAAGGTGTGTCCAAACTTTTGACTGGTACTGTAGTGTTATGTTTGAAATGGCTTGTATTCAGCTACAAGAGTAATGTTAGTAAAGTCAGGCGCTGATGTTAGGATTTCATGAAGACTCCCGTTCCAGTTTTGTTTGGGGGAAAAATCACATACAGACTCTTCTTATGTACAAACTAATTGCTTTTAAGCATTGTGTTAATAGGGGTGCCGATATTTATGTTGTGTTCCAAATGTGCCAAATTTACGATAATAATATTTAAGCCAAATCGTTGAAATGGTAAACAGTGGTGATATCAGATTTAGAAAGTTTTGTTTGTTTAAACACAAAGTGTTCAAGTCAAACCGGGACTTTTGATTGTAGAGAATAACAGAACCTAAGAGTAAAAACTCCCTTCATTTCTCTATATAATCCCCAGCTACACTACTGCACTTACTGTATCCCAGTGTTTCACTAGTGCTTGGATACCATCAAGGTAGAAAGTTTTCTCAGTACACTGGCCCCCCAGGAACTCCTTTAATGGCCCAAACATGTGGTAATGTCTTGGAGCGAGGTCAGGACTGTAGGGGGGATGTGGCAATAACTCCCAGCCGAGTTCCCGTAATGCGCAAGTGGTGTACGGTTCCACAGACAGATGCGTCTCTTCCACAAGTTGGTGACACGTTATCTAAATATATATTGATATATAAATATCAATCTTCATTCACGAGGAAAAGTCCCTGATTGACCTGAACGCTGCCTGTAAAAACAGTTTTGCAAGTAGACCCAGACTTTTCGACCTTTTCTGACTCGTAAATGAGTCAATCTGGACAGGACTGAACTCGTCACCTTAACTGTATTTTTTTTTGCCACACCGTGGGAAAGAGACACGGCTTGTGTGTCAGTTCCCACTCAGAGCTACAGTAACCGAACAAGTTTGGCCACCTCTTTATTTTAGTGCTGTTTCTGTAATCACTGCTCGGGATAGCTCATCATTTTAGAGCCACAAAGCAAGTGAATAAATTACGGCGTAACTGCTGTGAACAACAAAACAAGCCATGCGGTGCTAAACACTTCCTGATATCCTAAAAGAAATAAACTCGTCTTATCTGACCAGGGTTTGCACACTGCGAGCGTTTGATCCCGTGATATAATTTTGCTACGACGGTTAAACAGACCTCAGTCGTCTTAATTCCATAGCTTTCCGCTCTGGGGAAAAAAAGAGAGAGAAAAAAAAAAAACCGCTTCTCACATCATTTCCTGCAAAGCTCTTTTGTGGCTCGGATGATGTTTCGCTGTGGTGGAAAATTCCCCTTTCCAATGCAGCACCTGGCTCTGGTTTTCTTAACACTGAGAGCATAAGCAGCGTAAAGAAACACAGGGCATGCTGAGGACAAACCTCAGACATAAGTAGGAGGGTCGAACCCAGGGATCTTTCACTGCTCCAACCTCCAGAGCGTTTTAAAGGTCAGCAGATACAAAGACTACAGATTGCAAACTTCATCTTCTTAAAGGAGGCAGTCAGGAGGTGAAGTGGCCCGTGCAAAATTGCCCAATATCTTCAGGACTAAACAAGCCGAACCAAACGCTAAGCCTCTGTTTAACTTTAACAAAATCCTACAACAAAGCCGGGAAAAAAATTAATAATAATAATAATAATAATAATAATAATAATAATAATAATCAAAGCATCATCTTGAAGAGCTGTCCGAGAACATGATGTGTCAAGTCAACCTGTGTGTCTCTGTCTGAAAAAATGTAAATTATAAAATGAAATTAACACTTTGGATTAAACAAATAATATATACAGTATACATAAAATTAATGCAAATACATAATTTAATATATTTAAAATTTCTTCGGTTTTGTGATTATTTATTTCCTTTTGTCTCTTGCTAATTCTTTCCTTTTTTCCTCTCTTTCATTTCCCACTGTGAACGAGTATATTTTTCCTTTTTGATCTTATTTATTCTACATTTAAAAAATAATAATAAAACCTGCATTTATTTGAAATATCCTTTCCTTTCTTCTTTATTAATTTCTCTGTTTACCATTTCTTACATCCCCCAAAAATCTGATTTTTTTTTTTTTATATTTTTAATAATATATTTTTTTAACTTCTGTTTTTTTAAGTTTCTCTTCCTTTCACTTTTTCATACTTTTCCTTTTTCTCATGCTCTAAGAAGTGCATTCATTTTTCTCTTTTCTTTCATATTCATATTACATTTTTTCCCTATTTTTTTTCTTTTTTTTTAACTTTCCTTCTACTCCATTCTTTTCTTCTTTTTCTGTCATGTAAATACTGTATGTTTTTTGTCACGTCTCTCTCTTGTAATTTGTCCTTTTTCTCTTATTTTTCTTCCTTTCCTTTTTTCCTTTTAAATATTTTTTTTGTGCATAATATTATTATTATTATTATTATTATTATTATTATTATCTTCCTTTTCCTTTTTCTCTCCTGTTTCTCCTGGCATTTTGTTAAAATTTATAAAATGTATCTTTATACAGTATATTATCAACAAAGTCCTGCACTGTGCATGAAAAAGAAACAAAATCCTTAAGTGGGACTTAAACTAATGACATGTACAAAATGAATGCAAACAAATTATTTAACAAATAGATATATTTTTCATTTTTGTGATTATTTATTCCGTTTAGTCTCTTGCTTATTCTTTTCCTTCTTCCTTCTTTTTTCTATTCTTTCTCTTTCCATTTTCCACAGTGATTGGAATGGGTTGAAAAGATTGATTGGTTTGGCACTAATAGCACAATCATGATTTTATTGTATTTACTGTTTCAGATGTTCTTGGTCTGACTAAAGTGACTCACATTTCTGTTCTAGAACTGGGAATTGGTATTTTGTGGAAAAAAAAATAACCGGCATGATTTTTCCCCAAGGATATTGGCACACCATTAAAAAAAAAAAAAAAAAAAAAAGCCAGAATGTCTCCTCTTTGACCTGAATAACTACAGTTGTAAGAAGTCAGTGATTTATTTCTGTTATAGTTCTGCTGGAGTGCTTGCTTGGGGAATTAAAATGCTCCTCAGGGTCACCCAGCGTGCTGGACTTTGTTCTGTTCGGTGGTTTGCATGCTGTGCTCGTTTGCTTTACGTTGCTACCGACATCCTTAATATTGCACGAGGAGAAAGTTATTAATGCAACAAAATTGATTGTGCATTATTAATAAATTGACAAGATCAGCAGGTAGACCTGATCTTAAGACTCTGATCGCAGACATTGTTTCACACTACAGCTTCCCTACAGTATTTCACTAGCGCACCAACACACACTGCAGCAGTGATCGTTTCATTGCCAGTGTGCCAACAGGTTGAGAGACAGCCTCTTTATTCTGAACCCTGGCACACCGCAGACCGCCTGATACAGTTACATGCCTTTGTGGGGTTTATTCCATGCACAGGGCAGGCACGTCTGAGCGAATGAAACGTTAACAAAAGGAGTCTGTCTACTAGGGAAACAGGAAACAATCACGACACTACAAACAATCATAGATGATGCATTGGTAGAACTGCATTTTAATTAGACTATGGGAATTCGGGACAAAGTAGAAGATAAAGTAAATGATTTCACTTTCAGACACAGACTGTCAAACAGTTAACCATATAGTGCTATCTTTTATCAAGGTCATCTACCATTATGTCTCTGAGCCAACTGGTTACGTATTGTAGGACCGTGATGCAGGACACATGTCCAAAATAGTTGGACGTTACTCTTTTTAAAATGAAATATATTTAAGTGTTATTGCCAGCGTCGCTTTCTGCCAGGAGTGTGTGTTTCCAGCTTCCGACCATATCAGTAAAAATATACAGTTGACTAGCTGTTTGAAGGGTATAATTAAGCAATATCACACAGGGCAGAGTGCTGTTGTGATGAATATCATCAAGGCTTTGATGCACAGCCCATTTCCTGAAGGCATCACAGCCGTGCTGATATTCAGCACAACAGCATGGCTTCAAAGGTGATATTGGATTTATACAAAAGTTCCACAAACACCATTTATTATCAGACCATGGAGGTGTTGGACAGTCCTCTAAGTCTCGTATAAAGTTTCTCTTTATACTTCCTCTTATCCCGCTTTAGAATATCAGCTACGTTAATTTCCGGATTCTGGGGTTGAATCCCGAATAGCGTTAAATGGAAAGCTGGTGCGCTATGTAGGGTGTACAACCCTCGTCCCACACATCAAGTAGTGCCTTGTGTACACGCCTAACGAGGCAGCTGACCTCATTAAAATTCAACCCGGCATTTTCTATCATCGTGCTCCCGGACTGACTCACTGCCGTCTCTTATTTTCTTTCCAGAGCTGTAGTAACGTATTTACTAAAAATTGCACAACGTTAATACCGTACATCCCTAAGCTGACACTAAAGCTTTTAATCCCGCCAAACGCGAGAACATTCTGTTTAGGCTGAATCTGAAGCATCTCCCTCAAAACACAGCCGGTCTAATCATTACATTAGGGTATGAGTAATCATTAATGAGCTTTCGAATGACTAAACCCTCGACGACGTGGGAAACCTGATCTGCTCTGCTGTTTAATCCTGTGTGAAGGTCCTTCTCTGGGGCTGCCATCCAAAACGTCAGCTTCGCTCAGGTGAAGTGGAATGATGCTGCCAATGCTGATTACACGGCCTTGATCTAGACACAACAGCCATCGGGCCAAAGGTGAACACACTGAACGCACGATAAAAAGAATGCCGGTGATTTCTACTTACTGACGTCTCTCGATACTGTGCTTCACAATTACAAATATTAATTAAAGCCATGGATGCCTTGGGCTCGTTTATGCACCAGTTAGAGAAGTGTTCGGTTTTTAGATTATGTACTGTAGCAATTAGGGCTGGGCAAATACAAGTAAAAATAGTGCGATTTAATTATGTGTTTCTTTGTAATTATTTTTGTAACATTTTTTTCAAATGTCACTTTGTTTCTTTGGACATTAAAGCATTCTTAAATGATAATTTCCGTTTTTTTTCGATTTCTCTAGTTTTATTTTTTATTTTTTATTATCTTCTAGTTTATGTTTGTTTCATGGCAATTTATTAGAATTATCTTTGTGCATCCGGAAATGATATATTTCATTATAATAATCATAATAACCACTGTTAATTACACTATCCATTTCTGGCTTCGAGTTCTTACCTAATCGTCTAAAATGACCTGGTCTGTCTGACAGAAGACATTCATGAATAATAAAATCTACACAGTACATCCAGATTATTTAGAGCATGCATTAATAAGCCTGTATAAGAGATCTGATTGCAGGTCTTTGACTGAGACTGAACCGCAAGAGCGCAGCATGAGGTGTCAGCCTAATAACGACCAGCATGTCAACACAGCTTAATACGGAGATCGTCAACTGACAAGTGCCTTCCGAGCAGCTTAAAACGTTCCGCCCTGCACCAACATCCTGCGAAGGGTGTACGCTCACACCGCCGGAGGAAAATCTGCGGCATATCGCTCTCCAGTCCTACATTCCGATCCTGGTTTAACCCTCTTGCATCAACCGGGCATCATCGTTTCCCTTGATCGCGATCTTAAAGTCTGTTCCGATGCACCATCGGATCGAGTGAACGTCCATTAGATGAGTGTTTCGGAAAGATGAAGGATCAAGTCGACGTGAGATTTGTTGGGTGGATTTGGATTTTTCACAATGATCTTTTAAATACACCATGAAAATTGCATCGGTGTAAGGGTTTCAGGTCAGAACGGTTTTAGGTTATGGACTTAATATTTGTGTCGTGATGTGCTAACTGTTATTCCAAGTCGCATACCTGTCTAATGTTTTGCGTCATCCTGGGGGACTGCAAGCTCAAACCACAAAGATTCCACAGCAATCCCTCGCCAAGAGAACAATCCAGGCCTTGTTCTTGGACATTAGCTAATCATATGCATCTGGTAGCTCATGCTATAGCACAGCACTATTGAATTCTTGAGTCTGATTCATCAGCAGGTCTGACAGTATCTCCAACTACAAGGTGAATCACAAGGTTTTTAATAACCTGCTCATTCTGAAATATTAGCGTTTCTACGGTATAGCAACCACTAATTCAGAGGGACTTGTATCGTGGATGCTCCACAAAACCTAATAGTCAGTCCTTTTGTAGCGGTCAAAGGTGAAGTCTTCAGGACAGGACTGGTTGTCTAATTAAATTAAAATGACAAAGCAACTGCTATAATGCAAATAATAACAAGGAATTATCATATAGACATCCCATAATATTATATATAACAATATAATTCAATCTGTTAATTAGATAAACTACATGTGAACAGTTTGACAGCAAAACGAGATAAACACCATTTTTACTAATTTTGACAAATTATTATAGTCTGGCACAAAACAGGGGAGTGGTAGCTCAGGTGGCTAATGCTCTAGCTTGTTAATTTGGGGGATCTGAGGATCTGGGTTTGAGGCCTGCTGTCAGTGGCTACCACACCCCATACTACCCGTACAGTGCCAGTTCCAAGCCCTGTTAAAAAAATGGGAACGTTGTGTCAGGAACAGCATCCGGTGTAAAACCTACATGCCAAGTGGTGTGCGGATCAGATGGTTTGCTGTGGTGACCCTTTGATGGGAGCAGTTGAAAGAAAGTTCTCTATTCTCTGACACAGAAGCTTGTCTACAACAAAATGTTAAACCTGCAATCACTATATTGCCTTATTTTAGAAGTTTTAAGCTTCATGTTTTGAGCAGACCAGGTAACGACCCAATGAGTGGTTTAAATGGTTCAAAGGATTTTTGGAGAATGTTGTAGCCAAACAAATGACATTTACACTTTCTTACTGTCGCTGTAGTCACTCTAGCAGTAATAAATGACAGGTATTCGTCACGTAACGTCCATGATAGGTCGTGTGAAACAGACACACGCTGTGTGGGATACTGTAGTTTAAGTAATGTTTGAGACCCCCTGGTGAGTCGAAGTTAACAATGCTTCCTACTTTATTTATTAGAAAAACTTGTTTTTCTCAAAACTGCAAAAAATCGAGTTATCTCATTTTGTCGTCAAACTATTCTTATTTCTTAGCTAAAGTTAAGTCTGGCTGAACTTTTCATCAGGAATCTTATAATCTTACAGGCTAAATGTTTAATAAAGTATTTAAAAGGAAGTGATGTGAAGTGAAATATAAATGCATGATATTTTAAAATAAATTCCATCAGTTGGCTAACAATGTAAGTTACTTTTTAGGAAAAAAAATTAATGTATGCAATTAATCTGAGATTCATAATTGGCCATATCGTTATTGGCCATAACCATGACCAATATGTACATTACATATACAAAGCAAATAACTTTTACCTACAGTAGCATGACGCTCCAAGCCTACGTCAAGTCCGTATGGTTGCAGCTCAGAAGCTTTGCTTTGCTTTTTGTTAGAATCATGCCCGACAATATGATACAGAGAAATATAAGCTTAAAAATGGACAATTAGGTCAGTTCAACAACATGGTTTTGTTCAGTTTTGTGCCAGAGGCGATGCGCACTTTGAAGTCATGAGGGGAATTTGACAAGGAAGTGTTATGAAAGCACTTAAGTGTGTAGTGCAGTGTTTTCTCCCTCATGACAGCGACAAGCTCATCGCTGCGGAGGCTGAAGCAGATTCATGCAGAAACATTGAAAGAAAACAGGGTATCAAGGCAATGTACTGTATGTATTGTGTAACATGGATCAAATGTGTCTTTGCCCAGTGCAGATACAGAGACGCATTATCTCATAACCTGAAAACGTTACAATGTTAATTCAATCCAGGATGTAACATAATGTACTGTATATGTACAGTATGACTGCTTCAGAACTGAAACGTAATACACAACAAGCGAGTAAAACCTCTCAGCCCCTTCACCTGACAACACAGTCAACCGTATAAAACCCAGCTCAAGTGACACGAGGGTTGGGTTACAGTTTCAGGCTGGCAGCTCAGACTTCATGACACTACTAGTGGGCGCTATGCTGGGCCAAGTACCCGACTGTCAGGTGAGGGAAAGGAAACCTACGATACTTTCCCCTTAAGAGAAACAACATGTTTAAACTTGAGTAATTTCAGACTGGCCTGAGATAAACTATTTTAACTGACATCCAAACACATATTAATTGTACAAGTATTATAAAAAAATACACCATATATCCAGTGTGGCCTCCAGTGTGGCCTGGTGATAGAGGTGTGGCCTGTGTGTCCATCAGTCTCAGTGATAGAGGTGTGGTCTGTGTGTCCATCAGTCTCAGTGATAGAGGTGTGGTCTGTGTGCCTGTCAGTCCTAGAGATAGAGGTGTGGCCTGTGTGCCTGTCAGTCCTAGGGATAGAGGTGTGGCCTGTGTGCCTGTCAGTCCTAGTGATAGAGGTGTGGCCTGTGTGCCTGTCAGTCTCAGTGATAGAGGTGTGTCCTGTGTGCCTGTCAGTCCTAGAGATAG
>JAOVVA010000001.1:32207637-32218202 GCA_028565275.1 Leiocassis micropogon
TCAGATGTTCCACTCGCTGAATGTTCACTCACATCGCCAGCCACCTCGGCCGGGATCGTCATTCATGTTTTTGAAGTCTTCGGATTTACGCCTTATTTCCTTTAACGGAAAAGTCTTGAACGCCTCTATCCTGTGAGTTAAATGGTATTGATAATGGATAGAAAATTCATCGAAAATGATTTCATTTTGATCAGTTACTGTAAGGTGCCTACAGCTGATTTCCATCAACACGACTGCTGTGTTCATATAATATCAAACATAAGTTATAAGCATTTTTGCTTGTTTTATGTGGGCTGTGTTATTATTATTATTATTATTATTATTATTATTATTATTATTATTATTGTTGTTTTTTTTGTGATGGTGTTGGTGGTAGTGTCTAATAATGTTGCATTTCAGTGCATTCATAAAGAGGCTTTCATAATACTCACGCATTCAAGCATGATATAAACACGAGAAGCCACTGTTCATCAGATGCAGTATTGTTCTCTGAGAGAAAACCAAAGTAGAGATTACCTCATTTTCAATATTTCCTCGTTTTGAGGAAAGAACCAAGCTCAAGAAAATAGTGATCTGGGGTTTGTCTCACTCACTCATCGTCTATACCACTTTATCCTTGATTAACAGGGTTGTGTGGGGCCTGGAGCCTATCCTAGGAGACTTAGGGCACGAGGCGGAGTACACCGTGGATGGGGCGCCAATCCATTGCAGGGCACACACATGCTCATTCACACACTATGGGCATTTTGGGAATGCCAATTAGCCTAACCTGCATGTCTTTGGACTGTGGGAGAAAACCAGAGTACCTGGAGGAAACCCACCAAACACGGTGAGAACTCCATGCACACAGACCCAGAGGAATCGAACCCGGACCCTGAAGTTTCAAGGTGACAATGCTAACCATTATACCCCCATACCGCCTATCTGGTTTTCGTTTTTTGGTAAAATGTTGTTGTGTTCGAATTGCTCTTAGAGTTGAGTCCTGAGGAACATGAGAAATCAAATCAAAATTTGTTCACAAAGCAAACCTGCAATCCTTCCCCAAGATCCCATTTTAAAAATGCCCTTATTATCCCGCAGTGCAATATTACTACTAACCCTTATTTCTGGGAACTGTCCATTAGTAACGAAGAAACCTTTTATTGTAAAAGCTGGCATGAAGAGGAAAGCTGCAGGGGGCGTCTGCTTGGCCGATGATCCATCCTTCAAGCGTGGTGAGGTGAGTCATTAAAGCCTCTTTCATCCATAAAGAGATTTTGCCGAGAAAATTGGCATACTTCTGGAGATTTCCTGAGCTCCTGTAGGGCTTTCTACAAACTCCCCAAGCCTCTCTTGAATCTCGCCAATCTTGGCAAAAAGCTACAGAATTATTGGACGTGTCAATTCTTTCCATAAGACTTTTCATAAAAAATTAAAAAAAAGATACATTTCTATCTTAGCACTCTCCTGGCACTTGCAAAAGTTGCAGAGTTCTCCAGGTCCTTGCTGATCTTGTTGATGCTGGACAGCGATGGCGAGATTGAGGTTATCGAAGAGTAATCAAGGAAAATTCCTACAAGTTCACTGAGAAAGCATTTTATACTCAGTGAGAGTTCTGGTGAGATTGAGGAGAGCGAGGAGAACATTGCAGAGTGAGCTCTATAATCTAGGAGAGGGTTGGTGAGATCAAGAAGGTTGCTGGCGAGAACTCTTGCTAGGGGCCTGCGGGACACATGCGGAGCTACTTTGTTCTCTCGTACCCCACTTGTGATGCTCTCGCCAAGCTTTCCCTTGAGTTGCGGGCCTCTCATCACACACTCCCGTACGAGTGCGCCTCATTTTCACCATTCGCAAAAGCACGAGACCGTATGCTCACTGTACCCTCGCCGGGAACTCCTTGTTCTCCTTAAAGCTATCATCAAATCTGTACGCCCATGATGAAACACCTTTTCATTTTCTTGCCAAAATTGCTCTCAATTATATTTTATGTCAGACTCTTGTATGTTCGAAAGAGACTTAAGCTCTACAAAAGAAAACATGTGCAATACTATTAGTTAATTCATTCAGTGATGAAAATATTCTGTTAAATATCTTCCCTCCATGACTTTCAAGAAGTCATAAGGGGTCTGTTGTCAGATTTATTAGTCTAAAGCTAATCTGATCCATTTCTTTTACTAATTCAAGTGAAAAACATAATAGACATTTGTATGCGAACCAACGAGGTTGTACAGTATACAGTGCATAGAGGTTGAAATGCAAAGCCACCATTTCTATGTTGGCCGCACTGTCTTATAAACGCTTTCTGTTCAAGGCTACTGTCTCCCCAGTCACTGTTGTGCAGGTATGAATGTGTTACATCAGTTCATTTAGAACTGCGGTGTGAGCAAAAATGGATGCCCCACTTGTGGTTGCACAAAAGAAGAGCAGCTTGATATGATTTTTCTGGTCTGAGGGTGTACCCGGTAGAATTTGGACTGATACTATAAGGAAGGTGAAAGTTTCTTAAAAAGAATCATTACTGGTGGCGAGACACGGATTCATCACTACGAGCCTGAGAGTAAACGGCAGAGTATGGAACAGAAACATCCTCAATCGCCGACTGAAAAAAGTTCAAAGGTCATTCTCAAAAACCAGTATCTAAATGATAACATGAAAAAATGCCAACAATCACCTGAGATGCCTATTCAAGAGCTGGAGCCTAAACTTCGGATTAAACACAGAGGACTGCTATACAAGGGTGTTGCATTTCAATGCACATCTACACACTTCTGCACACATTGAGCACCTTTGAGGTGTTAAAGCATCCTCACTGTAGAGTCCTGATCTTGCTCCATCGGACTTGGAGAAAGCAGCTCTACGAGGACGAAGAATCATGAAGTGGAGACAGCGGTGCATTCGTGGCTCACAGCTCAGCGTACTGTAAAAACATTTTTTTATGTGGGAATATAAAAGCTTGTTGACCGAAGGGTGAAGCGTATTGAAAAGCAAGGAGCTCATGTCGAAAAATGCTGTATTTATCTTTACTAAAAGTTAACTAAAATAAATTCTACAGCCAGAGTGCGGATAATTTTTGACTCACCCCTGTGTTTTGAAAAGGTCAATGATGTTGTTCCTACAGGCAAATCCAATTTCATATTGACAATTTCACAAGACGTCACGATAAATGCACAAATGCTTGGCAAATAACTCACAAAATAATAATTAATTTCCAGAGAGTGTAATTTTGGTGCTTTTAGTATATCTGAGGTTTTATTATTCAGCATAGATTTTATTACTGTACGTCAAAAGATTTACCTGAAATGATTTGCAGCCCTCATCAATCAAGCTAAATAAATGTACGTATGAATAGCATTTAGTTATCACTTTAGTTAGCATATATTTAATAAGACGTCTGGGAATTAAATTGCTAGAAAGCGTCTGGAGCAAAGAGATATCAGCTTCCTTTGTTCTAATAATCTTCAATAATGGGGCACCAGCTCGCTGGAGTTTGCTGTTACGTTTTCAGAATTTCTGCTACAAGCTGACAGGTAGAAAGGGAACATTAATCTCCTGTCTCAGACATGATCTGTGACATGAATACAAATCTGATTATAATATTGGGAGAATGACGGGACAGGGCATGAGACGTTGTCCCAGCCCAAACATCAGATAATCAGATTTACCTGCACTCTTGTATTTGCAACACAGACACTTTAACATCATAATCAGATACCAGTAAGCTCTGTGCAGACATAACCTCTGCCCTAAACTGGATTTTACTCCTTCTTTCTATGCACTCTATACATTACTGCATTACTGTGTGTATGTACTCTATGTATGTATATCCCTTGTCCTGTATTATTTACACTAACATATTATAACACCAGTTTAAAGCACATTTTATAATGAAATGTTCAGACCTGAGACTGGATAAACTAATCAAAACTTTCTCGGCTGCATTTAACTGCAAGGAAAAACATATCAGGAAATCTAATTTTCAGTTTTCCATTGAAAACTGAGTCCATGGACTTGCTGAAATGGTTAGGTGTCATGGTGACACCCGAATTCTAACAAGACTCAGAGTTATGGTCCATGTACAAAAAGGTTTATCTGGAACACAATGTGAAATCTTGAATGTGTGAATTCGGCTTAGTGAATGTGAGTCTACAGTATCAAGTCTATCTATGTTAATGTAATCTGAAATGTCAAAACAAGTTCAGAAACGTGGCCAGAAACATAAGACTCAGCACTTACAAAGAAATATTAGGTATGACAAGACTTTTCATAAACCAGGAACAATAACTGCTTTATTGCTTATACCCACATTCACTAGGCCGAATTTGCTACCGACTCTACACCAGTGCAAATTCGTTACAACCTCATAGTACAAAAATTTCGTCTGGCGAAAATTGACGAAATGACTTAATTTTTTTGTTAAGGCCTTGGTTTTGATTGATAAGCACCGTTATTGAGTCGTTATCGATTAAGCATTAGTATCGCCTTCTTACATACCTGTTCAGCAGCATTCAGCAGCCAGAAATCCTCGTATCAAAAGTAGATGAAAGTAATGACAAAGTTCAGCGATGATTAAACACGACTCAAAGATATATTACATGTTAAAGTCCGATGCACAACAGAAATTGTTTTAATCTAAAATGTCTGTGGTTTGATCATTTCTGTTAATGTCATAATATACTCTAATGACAAATTTACCATTTAGCATCCAATTCCTGAAATATATGTGGTTTGGTCATTTTATTTCATTCAAAACTATGGAAAAATAATACAAAATTTTCATAAATTGAAATATCATTATAATATTTTTACAATAAAAACACTGTGCAAGTTACAGTACATGAAATTTTTATTTACATTTACAATAAGAAACATATTGTTAATTACAAAAATATAGGATGCCAAAGGCGTTCTCAACAACAGGTCTCCCCTTAGAGAGGGTTTCGTTTCATTAGGTTACTTTATCAATTCTTTAAGACTGGTATAATATCGTTAAATTCCTTAACGGCTCGCTATTGAAATGTTACCATGTCGCTAACACTGTTATTGTCTCGAGTCAAAATTCGCTATAAAGTAATTTTCATGTGCTTACAAAGTTATTTAAATCATTAATGGCTTGATGTGGGGTAAATACGCTTGAAAAATTAACCAAATTGGTAACGACTGCAGCGACTTTTCAAATTGGAAGACGTTGGGAGATGTCATTAGCAAATTCAACTCATTGAAAAGGCCATATCAAAAACCAAGAAGTGAACAGGACGTAATTGTTAGAGGTTGTGATTAAACGCTGATGACTGCCCCCTCTGCTGGCAAGGGGAGGACACGTGTCCTGTCCCTGGAATTTTAGTTGTCAAAACATTGTGGTTACACTTATTTGTAACCACACTGTTACGGATATCTGAATAACGCTGGTATTACGTTGTTTTTGAAAGTTTGAGTTACTTTGATGAACTGAAGTTGAAACAACTTTGACTACATGACGGTTGTGTAACGTTGCCCCATAACAATTTCAAAACAATATTACTACCAAAATGACGGCATAAACAGTCAAACATCAAAGAGTGCAGACTGTGGACAATAGACAGTATGAACAACGGCAATCTTAATTAAGTATTAAATTGAAAAGCAGCCACACCTGGCTTAAAAATGTCTGAGATCTGTTCTATGAAAGCGGACATGATGCAGTTTGGATGCTGTGCAAACACCATATTACAGTAGAGAAAGAAAATGAAACACTACGAACACTAAGAGATGCGTGACATGAGATACACGCGTATAGGAAGCTGTTGGGTCCATCCTGATCTCTGATCGATTACAATTTTGTTGATGTGAGGTTGTATTTGTAACATTGGGTTTGGGTCATTCATTCAACATCTGATTCCATCAAAGTCAATTTAACTTTAAGTGTGAAGTCAATGCATTAGACTCAGAGCAAAGTCCAGCCTACAAACATGGTTGTGATGGACTCACATTCACAGTTACACTAAGTAGGTAAGGACTCCCAAACCACAAACACACACAGATTGCTCTGTCAAAAATTGTCCTCACTACAGTTATAATAAAACTTCAGTTTTCAGCGCTTTCCATTCAAGGCTACCGTCTCCCTGGTCACTGCTGTGCAGGTGTGAACGTGTTATATCAGTTCATTTTGTAACTGCGTTTAAAAATGGATGCCCACTTGTGATTTGCATGAAGGAAGAGCAGTGGGCAAATGATAAATTTTTTGTGGTTTAATGGTGTACTAAATGGGCGATGGTATTTTGTTAATTATTTTGATTACATGTTTGGTTCAGTTCGCCTGCATTTGCCTCCACAATTCTGTTCCTGACACTGAGAACCTGTAACGTCCTTCAAATTGCATACAGAACTTATAATCAGTCATGAGTTTGGTTTTTTTTTTTTGTTTTTGTTTTTTCAAAAAATCAGACCATAAAGAAAAAAACTTCATAGTTTACATTAAATATGGTTGTGGCATTTACAGAAACCATTAATCCTGCTGCAAACATTAATACTGTTGCTGTGGCTATACCGAAAGGGCACATACGCCTTATCCGCTGATCCTTTAGTTCTTAATCAACATCATCATTTAACTTGGTGAGTGCTGCTACAAAAAAACAAAAAAAATCCTGTTTGTGTTATTTGTGGTTTTATATACCTACATGAAACTTTATTGATATATGTAATCAATAATCAATTCATCAGTCAGACATTTAATCAAGTGGAAAAGAATCACACACTTCACATGGAACAGCACATAGGCTTGTTTACCCCTGTAAGAGAGCTATAACAAAAAGATTAGATTATTTCTTCTGAGCTTCGCACCGATCCTTAATCACACTTCCTGTATCATACAGTACCTCAGGGCCGGTGGGAAGACGAGTGCTCTACTTTCTCCCTTTTGAATATTCATGATGTATACAGATGCTTACATGCACCCAGGATTTGTTGCAAATGTTCGCCTAAATTATTGCAGAAAAGACTGAAATAACTTGTCCAGGTCGTGGAGTTGCGTTAGGGCTCCCACTGCTGTCATTGTGGCATTATGACTGTCTGAATTTGTCTTGTGGGTAATGAAAGGTGTAACAGACGATGACAGATGTCTTTACAGGTAGCACACATCACACACTTGTATAGTATTGAGAGTTATGAACATCGTCCTGACCCTTATTGCTTTCACGGAGGCAGAAAGTTCTTCCCTTAGGTGTGACTGAGTATTATTAATGACCTGTGAGGGTTCATGCCGTGCCTCACGACTGTGCTGCGTCTGCAGCGGGAAGCCTGAATCGACTGGCTTTTATTTCACCATTTGTCAAAAACTAATACAAAACTTTGCTTTGCTTTCTTAATACATTATTTATGACCTAGGGTGTTTTAACGCTACTAAATCCTTATATACAGTAAAACTTTCTTTTAGTCAAACCTGTACTACTTGCCCACTCCTAACACAGCGTTTAATTCATTGTCTTATAATGACTAACCTGATATTGACTCCTCTGTGCATTATACCTTATCCTCTCTACTGCCTGCCTTGCAGGTATTATGAACACACTTTAGACATTTATCTGTGAAGAAAGGTGAGATCTTGTTTGAGATTTGGTTTGAGAGAGCGCTGATAAAAGACTGCTTGCAGTCTAACGCTGCAAAGATCACTCACTCACTCACTCACTCACTCACTCACTCACTCTGCGTCTATACCGCGTTATCCTATATACAGGGGGAGTCTATCCAAGGACACACACACACACACTACAGGTAATTTGGGAATGCCAATGAGCCTAATCAAACCGGGAATCAAACTCGTACACTGGAGGTGCAAGTTGTCAGTGCTAACCACTAAGCCACCATGCCGCTAAGGTATAAGATATTACAGGTTTAAAAAAAAAAAAGGTCCGCTATTTTTTCTTTAACTCTGTTATTCTTTAACTATTTAATTCTTCAACAAGCTAACACAGATCTTAGAGCTTCCACAAGGTGTATGTGTGATAGATAATGCTTTTTTTGTATGCCATTATATTCACTCCCTTTCCAAACATGCCATTTCAGTGTCTATTTAAATGAGATTCCTGAGCCACACCCTTCCAACAGCAGTGCTAAGCAGCCAGCCTGGAGGGATTTCCCTTTTACATGAGGTTACATTTGGGGTACAAAAATTGAAAAAAATTATTTTGTATTTTTCTTGTTTTTTGTCAAAAATTACTCAAAAGCAATATTTAAGCTTGTCAGCCCTCAGGGCCCCCTTCTGTCCTGGGGCCCTAGACAGCTGCCTGCCTTACCTGAAGCTACACTCTTAATTCTGTCCTCCAAACACATTTTAGAGGGTAAACAAGCCACTTTTTTCACCATTATTACACCTGAAACTGAGACTGCAACAAAACTGCTGATTATGTAGTGGGATCAAAAATGTTAGCCTCTAACACCTAAGGGTGTTTCACTATTTTTAATCACCTCTCATGACTGTCACTGACACTGGCTGAATGAATCGGTTTTATTATGCTTGTTAGGGTTAATTGGTCTTAGTCATTTTATCTAATACTGATTTTCCTTACAACTGGTGGTGGTGTTGTTGTGCTCAGACAGGTCCGAACTAATCTACTTGTTAACCACTGATAACCTGATGTAAAGATAAACAAATTATTACAAATATTATTAGTTTAAAAAAAGAAATCTTTGAGTATTTCTTATGAGCACTCTTAATGTAGCTGTGATGCAACAGATGCAATAGTTTGCACGATCGTGCCATCGCGTTCACCGTGTTTAGAAAGTGACAGCATGGGATTTGAATGCATCTCATTTGTTTTTGCTTTGCTTAAGTGAGAGTGAATGGCTTTTGACAGAACATAAATCTAACACATTTACCGCCTGTCTAATAAAGCCATTGTATTTTGTTAAAGTGGACAAATAACTGTGTGTGATGCATGCCTTTTGTGCATTGTGAATTGGCCTTAAGTGAAGTCATTAATCACAATACTTTAGCACGTCTGAGTGCTTTACAGACAGATTTACTATTAGACGACTACTCCATATACTCAATTTTATGAAGTACTAGGTGCTGGTAATGGCTCAAATAGTATATCTGTCACCCCCGGGCCACACATTAGCTTAATGTCATAGCTTAAGCACATTAACCCTGGTGCCACGTAAAGGCAAAATCTTTCTAATTTGAATAGATAAGTACTAATACCTTTGAAGGCTAGTACCATAATTAAGTAGCATTTTCCTCCAGCATTTGGGAATTGATGCCTCATTTAAGATAAATTCCTCCCAGAGTCTCAGTATTTCATTCTTTTTTTTTTTCTTTTTTCTTTTTTGGAGTTGTGTGTCTGATTTTTACGAATACCACATTTCTTTGGTGTGAACGATTTATCAAAAGTGAGGCCCTTGGATACTTTGGTCTTGGATCTAAAGAACAGAGGACTTTGATCTGGACTGAAGAGCCACTGATTAGACACACTGACGATTAAATATATACAGCTCTTCAAGATGGACCTCAGGACCCTTCATTAAAAACAAATCTGTGTCTGTGAAGTCGGTTTCCCAGGTCTGGGAAAAGTCCAAGCATCAGGTGTACGTACACCATGTGTATGTGTGTCATCTCTGAGTCCTTCATCATGAACTAAATTTAGTTCTGAGGTTTTTGAAACTAATGACTCACTGAGCAAACACATAATGATATTCATGAAAGATTGTTGTGGCATTTTCAAGAAATATTAATAGCACAACTTTCTTTGAGGTTTCATTTTTTTTTCTTGACCCTGGAGAAAAACAAAGGCAAATGTACAGTATGTTACAGTATTATTCAGTCTTTTGAGAATCTATGTGAGAATGTTAATAAAGCAGCAGTCAAAAGTAGATATAATTTACTTATTAATAATACTATATAGTTTTATATCATTTTAAGGAGATTTCTACTTTATACTTTACGTATATCTAAAAAAAACCTATTAATTACCAACACATCTTACCTTTTGTATTTACGTATTTATATTTTTATCCCATGTACCAATTAAATCATTTGTATTTCTAATTTAATTACATAAGAAGAGACTTTACAGAATGAAAGTGTGAAATGTGAAGGATAATAATATTAAAGTGTAGAAGTGTAAAAATATAGTGTTGAGTTTGATAGCAACAATATAATTTAAAACATGGAATGATATGAGATGTATGTCAGCAGCAGTGTGATTGTCCACAGCCTAAAGTACAAGATAGTCTTCATTTTATGACTATTATGATTTTATGCGAGAAATGTGCTACATCATAATTCTGATGTCTTAGCAGGTATGTAGGGTTTGTGTGTTTATTGTGTAAAAAAAAAATATATACATAACACATTAAATATAAATAATGTATAATAAAATAATATATAAACTAATACAATAGCGCATGGTGGCTTAGTGATTAGCGCTGTCACCTTGCACCTCCACGGTCTGGGTTCGATCTTCAGGTCTTTTGCATAGACTTTTCATGTTCTCCCCGTGCTTGGTGTGTTTCCTGCGGTTACTCCTGTTTTCTCCCACAGTCCCATAGGCTAATTGGCGTTCCCAAATTGCCCATAGTTTGTGAATGAGGGTGTGTGTATGTGTGTGTGTGTG
>JAOVVA010000001.1:32223857-32241139 GCA_028565275.1 Leiocassis micropogon
TGTCCCCCCCCCCCCCCCCCCCGCCCAGAAATTTGCCAGAGACAGTTCTTGTTGTCATAGTCTTTGGTCTTCAGGATGATGACATTTTTTAACAAACTCTCACTTGCACATTAACGGCCACCTTTTTTTCCCAACAACAGGTGCATTTATATTGAGGTTGTATCATTGAGCCACTTTAATTACACACTGATTGACTCTATTCAAGTGAAGTGACTTTTAATGACACCAGAAATAAGTGAAGGAATTCGCCGTAATGGGGTTGAATACTTTTGCAACCACACCCTCTACATTTAAAATAATAATTATTATTTGTGCCAACATTTCCCATTTTTCCCCAACATTCAAGGGTTATGTTAATTACATTAAATATCAAATTAAGTCAATTTCAGCCTGTTACTTTGTAGGTTGTTACATTAGAAAATATAAAGGATGTGGAGTTTAAGGATATGGAGTTTAAATATAGTGAATACGTCATCTGCAAGGCACTACACCTACAACACCCGGACTCTTAAGGGTGCACTCTATGAACCATCTGTGGAAAGAGATCACCACAGGACCACCCTCAGGAACCCTGCTACTGCTGATACACTCACACACTCTCACCACACACTGCTGTGCTGAAAATGAACCGCGGTGTTCTGTGATAGTCCAGTGCTGGTCACTTTCAGCTGACGGACAGGGTGGGTTGGGGGTGGGGGGGAGTTTGGCAAACCCTCAAAGCATCAAATAAAGCAACAGGCTCGTCATTGTACACCTACAAAGTGCATTATTCATATATTATTCATGTATAATGAATAATACTCTAAAAACACACACATACATAAAAAAAAAACATGAATGCATTATATAATATTGCTATGATTATTACCAGAAAAGCAGATTTAGCCTGAACATGATTTCAAACGGCAGTGTAGGAGGAGATCGGAAAATATGAATGTTTTCTCTCCCACGCAGCATCATTCATCATTGTTATTTGGTTCAGACAAACTGAGATGACTTTCTTGTTGATGGGACTTGCCATCAGTGAGCTGCATTCAAGCCGAACCACACAATATTATTCACCCAAAATGAGCACCACTTTAGCGAAGTGCTCAGCTGCACAATTTCGACAAATCGCCCGAATGGTTAGTTGCTTGTTTTTTCCCCATTCAGGGTCATTTGTTTCTGTTAAGCATCCAGCCACAGCGTTCGAGTAGCGATTCAAACTGGGGCCTTGTACTGTATCCCTGTGGCCTGTAAGCCATGCGCTCATAAAGAACCTGACCCTTCCAGGATTATTGCTTTCCAGAGTACTGCTCACACTCTGGAGGAATGATTCCACAGATCAGAGATATCTCACAGTATCTGTGAGTGTACAATGCGTCTGATGATGATGATTATGATGAGGATGATGATGATGATTATGATGCTTACGCTCCCACAGGCTCTGTGCTAAATACGCAGCCAAGAGCGACGCATCAGGGCTGACAAACCACGTTAGCAGGGCACATATTTGTCTGTGCTTTGCACTTCACAGAGATAGCTTCATTAAATAATTCATGTTTCGAGTAGTTAGCGGTGGTGCCTACAGAGTAAAGCGCTTAATGGGAACAGGGTTACTCTCTCAACCAGATGATGGTCCACCACTAGCTTAGGGTGTGTTGCAAATCAACTTGCTGTTCCACAACTTTCGAATTACTGTATGTGATCGTTAAGGCCTGTTGCATGTATTTCCAAATCAGCTGATGAAAGATGACTGTTCTCCCCATGTTTGGTGGGTTTCCTCCGGGTACTCCGGTTTCCTCCCACAGTCTCCCAAGACATGTAGATCAGGCTAACCGGCATTCCCAAATTGCCCGTAGTGTGTGAATGTTGACTGGAGGTCCTACCACAGATGTCAAAGTGGGAATAAATACAATAGTAATCACCACTGGCGTCCACGTTCCCTAGTTGGACTACAGAGGTTTCTAGATGGATGGATGGATGGATGAAGTGAAAGATGATACTATTATTCAACTAACTGCCATTTTGGTGGTGTGATGGTACAAGTGGTAGTCTGACTTCACTGTGGCAGATTCGATCATCAGCTCAGGTTAATGTCTGATTGGAGTAACATATGGTCTTCTTGTGGCCATGTGGGTTGCTCATGAGTGGACTGGTGACTCTACATTCTCATTATAAGCCACGTTTGTTTTGTTCAGATATGATTGGTGTGTCATGACAGTTCACATTCATAACTGCAAGTGACTTTTATCTGACTCTAATGTGGATGCGTCTGTCCTCTGAAATGCCATGCTTGCACACACATCCATACGTGTTGTCTCAGGGAAATTATCTCAGACTGCTCTATTTCTGTAGGTTCTCGCTTGGACAGATTAATTGCCCCAAATATCGATTTCACTTTCCTTCCACTGACTAATTTATCTGCTGTCCTCTATTATTGAAATAAAATTCCCGCGTACCAGTGCTGACGGATGACGTCAGTAGGCGCACCAACTATTTGCCGAGGCAAAACATCACATGAATTCCAACCTGACCTTTCTCATTCAAGTTGCATGACCACTTATCGGGTATACAGTGGTATCTATGACAGAGGCTCCGCCTCACGTTTTTTCACCTTAAAAACTGAAAATTGGCAAGAAATACGAAGCATAAACCGAACCAAACTGAACGCCGGCTAAGTCGTGCATATATACGGAAGCAGTTCAAAACTTGTTTGCATCAGTGGAAAGCCAAGCAAAGCAAGTTAACATATTTTTGTTTTGTTTTTTTGTTATTGTGCAAGATTTAGTAAAGACATAGCACCATGGGCCCCAAGAATGTTAGCAAGGACGGTAGCAAGAAGAAAACGGAGCCACTTTCAGTTTTGTATTTAAAGCAGCCGGTCCCAAGAGGAATCATAAATTAAGGTTAAGTGAGGTTTAATGTCTGTCTATTTCATATTTTACTTAATTTATGTCTTTTCTAAATGTTTTGATTGTTTTATATGCAGAAAAATTATTATAGTGTTGGAAATTGGTAATATTGGTAACAATTTTTGGCTGGCTGGAACGGATTATCTGGATTTACATTAGTTCAGGTGGAAAAATGCATTTCTCATTGCAAAATTTGATCTGGAGTACTAAAATACCTGTGTTAATGAAACAGTATAATAAAATGCACACAGAAACAGAGAGGTTGAATTTCTTGCTAAATAAACAGTATTTCATTTCCCAGGTTGCACTAAAATCACATAAAACCAGAATGCATTTAAACAGACCATACTTTCTCATGCCAAATACAAGTACACACTACATGGCTGATGGTGTGCTTTTAGAGTTAACTGTCTTGCTGAGGTTTTCTGTAAGTGTTGATTCCTAGCGTTCCGGGAAAGATCATGAAAATGGACCTGCCCAATATGATTTTACTCCCAAAGCACTCATAAACCCTGTGCACACATTTCTGTGTCTAATGTATCAGTGTTATGTTAGCCTAAATATCCCCCTAGCAATTTTACAGAACTTATAAACATCATAAATAAATTAGAAATGTGCAGTACCTGACTTGAGCATCGTCAATATTACTTTAGCTAAATAAATATAAAAAAAAACAAGCTTAATTAATGTTTCTAGTTCACCATGCAGTAACAGGCTGTACAGTCATGTAATGCTGTCTGTCAAGCCAGACGTGTACACCATGTATAACTCTGTTACAGTAAATTAACTATACCAAATGAGAGACTTCATTTGGTGCATTTTGACACTTAGGATTGTTTGAAAAAAAAAAACAACATGTGGAGTTTGAATCAAATGTGCTTAATAGCAAAAAGGAAAGGAAGAAAAAATCCACACAAGAGCAAAAAGCAGTTACCTACTGTATATGGCTTAATGGACAGTTCAGGACTGGTTCCTGTAAATCTCCTTTACTTATAACCTAATCAGGTCGCTCACCATGTTCCCGCAGATACAATCGTAATTCGCTGTGAGTGAACCTGGCTGTTAATTTAAAATAAGCTATAAGTTTATGCTCAAAAGCAGTGCAAGTTGTGGGGAGCAGAGCACTTCTGAAAGGCATCACATGAAATCATTGCCACTAGGGTTAAAAGTTAACTAAATGTAAATGTCTTGGACCTGAAAAAAACAACAACAACAACAACATATAAACAATGCAATATATGGCCAAAAATACACTATATTGCCAAAAGTATTCACTTGCCTGCCTTCACATGCATATGAACTTGAGTAACATCCCATTCTTAATCCATAGGGTTTAATATGATGTTGGCCCCGCCCCCTTTGCAGCTATAACAGCTTAAACTCTTCTGGGAAGGCTTTCCACAAGGTTTAGGAATGTGCTTGTGGGATTTTTTTGACCATTCCTCCAGAAGCGCATCAGACACTGATGTTGGACGAGAAGGCCTGTCTCCGCTCTACATCGTCCCAAATATGTTTCAGGTTGCAGGCCAGTCAAGTTCTTTTACACCAAACACGCTCATCCATGCCTTTATGGACCTTGCCTTGTGCACTGGTGTGCAGTCATGTTGGAACTGGTTTTAGGCCCGTACTTCCAGTAAAAGGAACTCTTAATGCTTCAGCATACAGTAGTAAGACATTTTGGACAATTTCATGCTCCCAAATTTTGGGAAGAGTTAAGGCATGGACCCTTCCTGTTCCAACATGACTGCGCACTTCGAACTTCGGTTCGGTTTCATTTTACATAGATAAATATCCAAGTGTACCATAATGCTTCGCTATGAGTCATGTGAGAATGGATGCGCTCATTGATTAAATGAGTCTGGGGGAATTGATGACAACATAAAGACAGCAAGAATATTCACGTTCTGTACTTGTGAATATTCCTGTGAAAGAAATTTGCTTTGCAACATGTGAAAAGACGCAAATGGCATTTGCTCATAACTGTTGTAATTATATGGGCCGCTACAGAATGCTGAATTGACGTCAGGATGAAGTCTTGAAAATACAAGACTGTTTTACACTTTGCAAAGAAGATGTGCAGCCTAAAACTGATTGATCAGAGCTTGTTATACCAAAAGACATGTTCGATAAGCTTGCAAACCTGGAAAGAGCACTCGGTTACCAAGTCCAGAAAGAATCTCATTGCGATTACTGCCTGTAAGAAATTCTTCCATGGTATTGATGCCATTGTAGTCCAATGGTACCTTTACAATGGAATGGTTTCAACAGTATCCTGATATAGTACATGTACCACAATGTGGTACCTGATTCTACCTGGTAGTGTGGTACTGTACTATGGAACACATACCAGGACACTGTCAGAAATACAGTTTATTATGTGGGTTTATGTAACATAATGATAATATTTATATACTGTAGTATGGCACCATTGTATGTGTACAACACTAATAAAATACGTACCATGGTGTTCAACAAAGTCTGGTGGTACATATTGTAGTACTGCCATGTTACCCAATGAAATGCCATTGAACACACTCTGGTACTCTAAAAAGCCCTATGGTAATGTCTGAAGTACCATGGGAATAATACGGTATATTATGGTATGTTTACTATAGTACATTATAGTACATACATACAGCACATACCATAGTCAAATTTTGTTTGGGTGTGTTCAAACTTGCTTAAAACAAGCTGCAATAAGACGATAACGAACCAGAGTTTGATTCCACTGGACTAACCAAAGCAGGGCAGCAAGACAGCGCCAACGGGCACAAAGCAGGCTCCATGAAGCTCCATGATGTGTTAAGGTTGGAAAAGAAGAACTCAAGTGTCCTGCACAGAGCCCTCACCTTATTCCCTTTGGGATAAACTGAAATGCTGACTGCTCCCCAGGCATTTTCACTTGACACCACTGTTTATGAGGATGAGTGAGAAAATCCCTCACAGCCACATTCCAAACAGTATAGTGGAAAGCCTTACAAGAAGATTAGAGCTTATTATAAGAGCAAAGGGGAACTAAATCTGGAATGGAATGTTCAACAAGCACATATGGAGGTGATGGTTGGGTGTCCACAAACTTTAGGCTATAAAAATATTTAAAAAATATATTGTACCACTATCTATTAATTGATCAAAAATAGCCATTTAACAGAAGCAGTTAATTTATATTAAACTCTCTAATTGGTATCAGGTATGGTATAAGGTACATTAGTAGGTTATGCTATAATTTATATTAGTATATTATATTGTCAATTTAATTTCCAATTATACAGTGTTTTATCAATCCTTACAGTTTTCCCTCTTTTTTGGTAGCACGTAGAGCTATCATGGTGAAGAAGGTCTTCTCGTATGAACCATGACTTGTGATGAAATTTCTTATAAATGGCGGCATAAAGCCAATTGACATTTGCAGAAGACTTCAAACACAGCATGTGATGAGACTCTTTGTCGGAATAAAACATTTGAATGGTGCAAACTTTTTACAGGAGGGCGTATGTCCATGAATGACGATCCTGGCTTACGGTAGGTGGACATTCCCGTGACATTCAGTGAGTGTAATGCCTAATCCTTAAAATTCGATTACAAACACGCACTCATTCACGAATGCCATTTGCACATTACAGTAACTCCGCTGGGTGTTATTGCCATATTCCCCGTAAAGTCCTGACCTCGCTCCAAGCCATTTCCATATGATTGGGCCATTAAAGCAGTTCCTAGGAGGCCGGAGATTCAGATGTGAAGCAGGAAGTGAAACGCGGAAATAAGTGCATTAAATGTACTGTAGCAGGGGATTATATAGAGAAATAAAGGGAGTTTTTACTTTTATAACTGTGTTATGTTATTCTGCGGTTTGACATGAACACTCCTTGTATGTAGTACGTAATAGAAATCCATTGAAGAAAAACTCATCAACTAACAAGAATCTCGGAAGGATGCATGAATGCACAGGCAACTTCAAAGTCATATGGCTGCTTTCCCGTAGTCCCCAAAATTCTATTAATTGCAATGACACCTGAAGGTAGTACAGCCGAAGATCAACCCCAGAACAAAACATTTAGATTACATAATTTGTTGTTGGGCTGGTGATTAAAAAATACCATGATCACAAAAAAAATAAATAAATAAATCACAGTTAAAGTTATTGAGTGAAAAACATAAGGCTTACATACAAGCTAAAAAGTTTTATGCCTAATATACAGTAGTTACGACTTCCTTAACACTGAGAAAACCCGAATAAAAAAAACACTAGTTTGGGCCTTTATGGTACACCTGCTACTTAGGCATCTTGTTTATTGTTCAGAACGTGGTTTGAGATACAGCTCTGCATTTTCGTTGACTGTGCATTTCTTGTCTTTCGACCTTCAGATTAATCCAACATGCTAAGAACTACAGTATGAAGCACAAACCAATTGACTTCCAAAATCTTTCTATTGAACCTACTATACTGTATGTATTATGGTTGTCTATATTGCCTGTATAGTGAGGATTGTTTCTGCACTTTGGAAACACTGGGACGTTTCCCAGACATAGTACGTAATAGAAATCTCAGTTAGGAGATTTTCAGACTGATGTGGTTAATCAGCGAACATGCACTACCTGCTGTCTGTAATTGTGTGCACCACCTGTTTAATGGCAGGAATACATCCGCCATCTCCCGCTGACCCCGGTACGGCGCAGCGTGTGATTGATGTTATTCTAAAAAGCTTCCATTCTTCCTGTGGATCTGAACCCACATTGCAAAACACATCCGTCACCCTTTGTGCCGAAGGACTTTGATGAAAGGTCGTGGATGACAATTTGATTGGCACCTCTAATCCTAATCACAGTTTATAACCCACTCGGCTCAGTTACTCAAGTGTGTCCACTAGCCAGGAATGTTTTTTTTTTTTTTTTTTTTTGATTTCCCAGTGGGAGTTAAACCGGAAAAACAACTGACCAATTTGGCGACATTGCAGGTGTTTGTGATTGAGGTTTGATCGTATAATTTCGCCGGACAACAACCGATAAAAAAGGACAAATGACTTTTACAGAAGTAAAGGTGCTTGAAGTAATTAAATTGTGATTAGAGAAAAGTCGTCCTGAGCGAGGACACACAGAAGCCTTCAGTCTTTTTCATCGGAGTCTATTGTGACTGAACTACATGTAATACAATCGAGCAAGGACATCTCATTCAGCAAATACTATCTTATCCTTGGAGCCCTTCCTTGCATCCTCAGAGGGAGAAACGACTACGTGAGACAAGGACACAAACAAATAAAATGAAGTAGTAAAAAAAGGAAGAGCAGAACACGAAGTCTTGACAGTTAAAGTAAGCAAGGAGTGAAATGATGTCAGTACTGCCAGTGAAAGGAATAAGTCACGATGCTCCCAAGATGGAAATATGATCTATTCTATTTTTTCATATAGATATGGGATGTGATGAGAAAATGTCATCTCAGTGACTTGGATTTTGGCAAGGTCATGGATAGCATGATTCTTCCTGATGAGAGAGGTCAGAGGTGAATGTACAAATGCAGTAACTCACGAAATAACTACTTCATGTTGAGATCTTAAACAGTGAGCACAGGCTCACACAGAATCTAGATAGACTGGAAGAAAGAATAAAAAAAAATACATCAAGTAGTCTTCAGGTTGGTGAGGAAATCACAGTGCGATCTAGACAATTAAACTGATAAGTGGGATTTTTTCATATTTTGGGTAGATAACAGATTGTGGTGGTGTTATTTCATTATGCAAGGCAAAAAAAAAAAAATCATCATACCAATTAGTTGTATCACTGAAGCTGGTACACAGTAAAATGCAATTAGGCAAGAAAGGTATTTGCTAGACAACCATGAATAACATATTAGAACTTTAATTAAATATTTCTGCTATGTAACTACATGATGGCACATTTTTTTGTTCCGGTTATAAAAGTTGTTTGGCACATTACTGACATTCCTTAGTCGAGGAGGCTTTAAGCTTCTATACTGCCTGGCTGAAAAAAAAGTCACACACTTCACTTAACATTTCATTCGACCTTCTTTAGCTTTTCTGGAACTCGAGTCATGTCAACTGGACTTCTTAGTTTAGTAGAAATGTTCCACTACACATGCAAGCAGCTTCTTCAGTCTAAGGTAAGTCCTCCAAGGTCAAATGGTCCTCCCCTATATGAAACGTCTTGTTTACGTGAACAATGGAGAAGGTGAGAATAGGAGGGAGGATCGTTAGAGACTAGAGGGGAGAGGGCTGTCATGAAGACAATAGAGAGAGATTAGAGAGAGTCGTTAAGGTGTAACGACCAAAAAGTGTGAGGGGAGTCCTGAAGTGTGGCTTTCTTGGTGGATGTGTGAGGAGGTCTCGATCTTCCTTGGGATAGATGAATGGGCAGCATGAAAAATAGGAGAGAGGTTGTGTTGAAGACCTCCACCTCTGTTGCGTGAAGGATTGCACATAAATGGACTCCATAATGGACTGCTCAATGTACATAAATGACTATTTCTGGCCAATTCATGTGTGAAAACCTTTAGACGTGAAGCAGGCCAAGTCATGGTTCCGGCATACTGAGAAAACGTTCTACCTTGATGGTATCCAAGCACTAGTGAAACACTGGTGTAAATGCATTGGTGTAACAGGGAATTATATAGAGAAATAAAACAATGTTTTAATCTCATAACTATATTCTACTTAATGAAAAAACCAGGTTTGTTTTGAACGCACCCTATATTAAACTGTCTAGTTCCTGGTGCATTGCATTATAGGTCCAGTACTGACAAATAAATTTACAAAACATTGTATTTTTACTGTGTTTTTAGAACGATGTTAGAACAAATATTATTCAGCAATTACAATAAAATTTTTATTTTTTTTTATTAAATTTGAATAGTGTGTAGAACGTTGTAGATCGTTCACATGTATTTCCATGTAAAGGTTTAGTGTGACACCAAAGTTCAAATTAAACAAAAATACCCATAGTGTTGCTTGTGTAGATGGATTTGTGGCTTATCTGGCAGGACAATTTATTACTGATAACGCAAAGAATACTCAAATTATCCAGTTGAATTTTGTCTGAAGAGTGTGTTTCGATATGCAGTAATCACAACCAGCAACTCTGCTATTGAACTTCTTATGTATTTTCATACAGAATGATTTAACACTGTAAAATCTGATACCATAAGAACAAAATGACACAAAATAGATGCCATGCACTGCACTCGAAAAACATCAAGAAGTTATTACAAGGTGTTATACAGATACAGAAAACATGTCAAAAATACTTACCTCTCAAATAGAGTTTGAACCAAACTGTAACCATGTAAGGATTTTTTTTTTGTTTAAACAGAAGCCTACAGACACGGTCACTTTGGCATGCAGTAGAACAGACACACACCATTTCCCCATGAGAAAAAAGTCCAGTGCCTTTTATCTTTTTTTGTTTTTTTGCGCGCACCACTTTATCAAGCATGTGCACAGGTTTTCAGTGACCTTTAGCTGAAATGTCTAACTCTCTTTACTCCCCCAGCATTTTCTCTACAGAGCTGTGCGCTGTGATCAGATGGATGCGTCAGGGTGACGGTGGTGTTTTGAGGGAGTTGCAGGAGCCCTGGCTTCCTCCTGGATTTCCCTCGCTGCTCCACTGAAAAGAGAAGAGAGTAAAGGGGTTGGGTTAGGAGTTCCAAGGATCTGCTTAGACCACTGGGAAAAGTGAAGACATTTTGTTGTAGAAAGGTGGTAGACTAAACTTTTCCTCTGATTATGAGATGACAAGCCTGATTTTTCTACTGGTCAACCTTTAAAGGTTCACGATTAGTATCTTTTTGGATTAGATTTACTGCTGGTTTTGGTTCTATTCACTCTCTTTCCAGAATTCCCTCTACACCTACTGTACGACCAGCTCGCAGCTACGTCACACACTTCCAGGTAGGGATTTCCCTATTTGTGAACAAAAGCAGTTTCAAGGTATTGTTGTCTACTATCCTGTCAACACAGACGTATCCCTGCTTGACTTTTACCCAAGTGACTTTAATACAGCGGTACCACAGCATACAAATTCAATCCATTACTGAGGCGAGTTCTTAAGGCGAAAAATCTTATTGTGAAACGCATTTCCTCATAGGAAATAATGTAAATGCAGATAATCCGTTCCAGCCACCCAAAAGTATTACCAATATTACCGATATCCAACATTATAACCATATTTCAGCATATAAAACAATCAAAACATTTAGAAAAGACATGGAAATGAAGTAAAATCTGAAATAAATAGGCATTAAACCTCGCTTAATTTATGATTCCTCTTCGCACTGGCTACTTTAAAAACGAAACTGAAAGCGGCTCTTTTTTCTTGCTACCATCTTTGCTAACATTTCTGGGACACATTGTGCTATGTCTTCACTAAATTTTTCACAAAAGGCAAAAAATAAACTTGCTTTGCTCGGCTTCCCACTGACACAAACAGGTTTTAAACGTCTCCTGGACGTACACGCAACTTTGCCGGCGTTCGATTCGGTCCAGCTCGGTTCGTTCGCTCGTTGGCCGAAAATGCTTTATAAGCCAAGGGAAATTTCTTGCAATATTTCAGTTCTTAGGGAGAAAATTCTTAAGGCGGGCCGTTCGTATGCCGAGGTATCGCTGTACACGTTTGAAGATTATTAGTGCTTCGATGTCTGTTATCGAGTCAACCTGATTCACCTGGAGAAGCCGGACCTTGACAGCTAGAAGACGCGACATGTTATCTAGTAAACACTTATATCTTTCAGGCATCTTCTGAATATTTTTGAGAGCTATTTGAAAGGCCAATCTGTGAATACATATAAAGGCTTAAACCCAGTGGGTATAGACAGGATTACAGGATTATACTAACTTACGGGGGACCTAACGGGGACGCCCATTAAAACTCTAAAAATGTTAACACATCTTCAGGACCAAATTTCTCATGAAAGGTCCTCAAAAAAGTCATCTTTAGGGTGTCCTTCAATTTAATAGAGTTATTAGTAATACCTTATTTCTGTGAAGATGACCTAAAGTCGGTTTAAGGAGTCTTTAGTTTTAAAGACCTTCTCCAGATGACATGAGGGTTAGAGCCCTGGTTATTGGAAAAGCCTTCTCAGCTTCATGTTCTCCTCTGAATAATGCACTGGACCTTAAAATACTCTGTGTCTGGCTCCACACACCAAAGAGAGCAATGAGCCTGTGCAATATAACGATCAAGTCAGCACTTTAACTCAATTTTTTAAAATCACCCTTGGGGTGCTGAGATCTTTAGCAGGTGTTATTTCAGCCCTCATCCTAAATTGTCCATTGCGCTTGTGGGGAAAGTCCATGATAGCCCCCCACCTCCCTTCTTCTCCTTTTAGCCAAGCAAACAACATCCCTTATTTGATTTGCCTTCTTTTTTTTTCCCGGCTTCACTTTGGTCTTCTCGGCGGTGCTCAGCTTTTTCAGAGCTTGCGTTATGAATAGAGCTCGAGCAGACATCAAAATAAAGTCCCTTTTATAAGCCGAAGAAAGACGAGGTGCAGAGTATTTAACCTTGGCTGGAGTAGCTAGGGAATTGAATGATCAAGAAACACAGACTAAGGTTATGAGAGGGCAGCTCAGCACATGGCTAAGATTTCCAGACAGGCAGTGTGTGAAAAGCCTTGAAAGGGAAAGATGAAAAGGTGTGAGGAGTCCTTTTGGAGTTGTTCAGTGTGGAACGAGCTCAGAAGCAAATACAGCCTTCAAGCCTACAAGAGCCTTCTTCATGGTTAACATCAGCGTTTTAAAAACTACAGTCAGGTTCAAAAGTTAGCATTCAATTCAATGCTTAAAAATAATCTGATCGTAGCAGGTCTCTGTATTAGGCAGATGCAACCTCAGACGAACAGCAACATGTACCTTTTTTTTTTTACCTTGCCATGATTTATTTAACAAAAACGAAGCATGTGGGCAATACTAAGTATGATTTAATAGCTTTTCGATCCACCATTAGCAGCAATAACGTGAAGTAAATATTTCCTCTATGACTTTATCAGTCTCTCACATCGTTGTGGAGGAATTTTTTCCCCAACACTGAACTTATTTCAGTTCATTGTGGTTTTCGAGCATTCGCGTATACACAGCTCTCTTCAGGTTCTGCTACAGCATTTCAATCGGGTTGAGATCTGGACTTTGACTTAGCCATTTCAAAACCCTGATTCTTTAATTTTTCAGTCATTCTGATGTAGATGTACTGGTGTGCTTCAGATCATTGTCCTGTTGCATGACCCAACTTCCACCATGCTTTAGCTGTTGGACAGATGGCCTCATATTCGCCTATAAGAATACTTTGGATACAGAGAAGTTAATGCTTAACTCAATGACTGCAAGATGCCCTGGACCTGTGGCTGCAAAAACAAGTCCAAATCATCACCCCTCCATCGCTGTGCATGTCCTGGCACGGGTTCATACATAACGTGACATCGGTCTACTGCTTAAGCACCGTCAGGTGCAGGAGGCAGGCACTACAGTATATGCGAGAGTGCAACATAACATAATAAGACGCGGTTATCTGTCTAAAGCTCTATTTGGATCTCATATGTTTTACACTGGTGGAGGTGTAATTATTTCTGGCGTATTATAGATTTTAATCCATAATGTTTACAGACTGCATGTTTCTGCTTATGGAAAGATTTCCTGTCTTATACCTTCAATAAAAGTATTTCCATGTAGAAATAAGAACAGTTAATGTATAGTACGCATACGGTATACTGTATATATCACGTGGCAATGCTCCTTGAAGCTATAGGTCAAAAAAGGTCAAATCAGTCAGTTTGTATTAAAGATACAAACGGTATAGAGTCCGTGTGTACACTACGAAGACAATGGTAATCCTGTGATTTAGCCAGAGATGACCTGTCCTGTGTGAATCGATCCTAATTGCTACAGACATCCTCCCGTAGCGCAGACATACATCCGGTAATCTGATTCCGGTCTGAACAGAACTAAATGTAGGACTGCATGCATATGTTACTTGTAACATAATAAGATTTGTGTTATATTTAAGGGAAACGTTTATGGTATGTTTAATTTAACTTCTTTATTCATCCATAACCCGAAACTATGTAAATTTCTAGCTTACGCTGCATAATGCGTAACGCTGCAAAATTATACACTAATGTTTTCTAGGTCCCACTGTTCCCACTGAGGTGTTTACATGATGGAGTTCAATTCTAATCGGGATGTAATTATGATTGTTACTGGAATATTAGCGTCCATGTAAAACGCACCTATTGGTTAGGATTGCAGCTAGCTTTTCATTTTTCATTTCATCTGAAGCGTGTCCAGGTGAAGTCATTTGTATCTAGGAAACACATCTGCCAAAACAACAGATGATAACAACACATGGGAGCTCAAATGAATTCAGACTGAAAAATACATGTAATAAATAATGAAAGAAAGCACATGAGGATTAAAAAACACATGCACATTGAGGCACTATACTGTACATGAGGAAAATACAAACACTACTGTACATGTACCAAAAATCACTGCACTATACACATGGCATGGGTTGATATACAAAGAGTTCTACGTTTATTTTTTTTGTAGGGATTATGACCTCATTTAAACCATTTAGTCATTTAGTCAATTCCTACCAACTAGCTAGCAACTGTATGCTATAGGAGAAGTCTAGCATGTGCTCCCCTTGAGAAATGTGTAGCCAGCTGTAAAACAGCTGGAGGAAAGCGCTGTCTGCTCTCTTCTGCATAGACAAGATCACAGATGGAAAAAAAATGAAGGTCTGACCTTATGATTGACAGAAGATTGTCTGTCCCACCCATTTTGCGCCAATTAAAAATAGTGATTTATTAATGATAAGGTCTTTTTCTTTTTATTTGTGCTACCAAGGAGCAGAGGTGGCAAGGTGGCAATTACTCCGCTACTGTACTTAATTTTTTGTTTTCCACGTATCTGGACTTCTCTTGAGCATTTTCCCAATGTAAATTTTTTTTACTTCTACTGAGTACATTTTCAGATGAAAAACTTGCTCATTTATTCCATACACTCCAAACATGAGCATTTACGCTGGCACTCACACCACATCGCGACACCCTACATGGGAAGGACTGGAACAAAACAATTCCCACCGCTCCAAGTCCAAGCAGTTAAAAAAAATTAAAGCGTAGATTGGTTAGTGCGCCAATGTGATTGGTGGTTACCTAGGCAACGGATCCTACCCACTTGGTCTCTGGGCTGCAGATTCTTCTGGATCCTTTGTCATGGTAAAATCAGAAGTGATCTAGTTAACTAGCTAACACAGTGAACAAAAGAGTTATAAACTCTCAGGCAATCTGGTTTGTGTTTCATGCCATCGTTGCTTCCTTAACATAAATTTGGCCTATAATTAAATTTTTTTGGTGCATCCTTTAACCGTGCTGTAATCTGGATGATTGCAGCATGCCCTTTTGTATTTAAAGTACATCGTAGAGCATGCATGTACTGTACTTACATGTAGTACTTCAACTTGAGTAAGATTTTGAAGTGATACTTCTAATTCAAGTGGAATAAATTTTTAAGCGAGCACTTGAACTTCTACTTGACTATGAATTTTGTGTACTTCTGCCACCTCTGTCCAGGAGTCTGGATTAAAGATTGTAAAACAGGGTTGGGTACCAGGAGCTTACAAACTGTGTGTTAACCAAGTCACAACCCTTAAGCCGTGGTGTGAGGTTGTTTTTCATCATTACCTCTACGAGCGAGTGCCAGTGGGCAATGGGTTTCCGTGGGTACGTCAGCATCTCGTTCCAGTGATCACGGCCCAGGCCCTCAGCCATGTTCCCCACTCGACACACACCGATGATCTCGTTATGGCCGACACTGTGGACAAACAGAGGATTTTGTTCATTTGAGACCACAAACCACAAAGCTACAAAGGTAAATACTGTACGAATAACCCCCTGGACTTGTGAGGCGCATAGAGCACAATTTACTGAAGTTGTTTAATAGTGTCATAGTGAAATTGATATGAGGCTAATCAATTCTGTCTGTAATCAGATACCTGCTGTCAACATGTCTGCAATGTTCTTGTACCACACATCATCATCATCATCATCATCATCATCATCAAGGATGGTGCTGAGGTTGCCTTACGCATTTTGTTTAGACAGCAAAACTTTTTTTAAATTTAAGAAATTAAACCAACAGATCAGAACTAAGTGTAAAACTCCAGTCAACTGAAGAGATTTAGAAAGAGGACATTCGGTAGTATTGTTTTCCATAAGTAGAGGTCATAAACGTCATGGCAGGCAAGGAGTCTTTGAGAGGAATCACAAAATATTTAAATGCAATTTTCTCTGTCTTTTCACTTTTGTAACCTGATTTCAAGAATTTTTTTAAAGATTTTTTTTTTTTACAATTTGCATAATTTCATTGTACTATAATGACAATAAAGCTATTTTTAACCATGTGAAGGGTTTTACACAAGCCATCACACAGTTTCACTCTTATAAAACCGGCAAATAAACTGTATAACACCGATTATCAATTAACCTGGTGACAGAATCATGGATATCCAAGGCTTATTTAGGCATGTGGGAACCAAAGGCCAACCAATCTGCTCTGATCTCACAGAAAAGCCAATGTAGCAAAAAAAAAGTTTTTTTTGCTGTCTGTTATAGAAAGGTACCAGAACTCCCAGTGCATCACAGCCTGGTGTGTATAAGCCCAAGCAGGCAAAGGTTGTTGGCCCATCCTCTAAATACATCTGTTCTCAATCCTACTGAGAATCCACATGGATTCACCGGATAAACAAGCCCAATCCCTGGAGCCCCCACCGCGCAACCCACAGCACACACCCAGAGATCCCGCAGAGCCACAGCTAGCCAGGCGGCACAAGGAGAACTTACGCAATACCGAGCTTAATGCTTCGGGTGTTAATGCTATGGCTGATCGGTATATTTTACTTTAAAAAATTACAATATATGTATTATCATTTAAATGGCTGAATGTTCAAACAATAATTAAAACAATTTGTGCAACATGGAAAGTCCCAGCAAAATAAATATGGCAAAAAAAACCCTTTGTTCATTTATTATTTAAAAAGTTTTCTTTCCAGACACAAATCTTTACATACAATTTCAAAAGGCCTACTTAGTCATGTAAAGGCCTCATTATAATATTTGAGATAGAAATACAGCCAAAGAGCTAAAAAGAAAAAGACAGAGTAACAGTACCAGGCACTAAACATCCCCCCCCCCCTTTTTTTTCTTTTTTTTTTTTTAGAGTTTACACAGGAGAGCAATTTGAAAGATGCCGATTGAGGGATTTTTACACACTTTGCATATATTTGCATTAATTGATATTGCACGATACTTCCGGTTTAGGGCAAATCCTGCAAGTCAGGGACATTTTGCAATAAAAATTCAACGTTTTTATGTCTGCGTCGTA
>JAOVVA010000001.1:32279491-32294692 GCA_028565275.1 Leiocassis micropogon
GTTTTTCCTTGCCACTGTCGCCGTCACCCTTGGCTTGCTCATCAGAGACATTTCATTCATTCATCTCATTATTATCTTTACATTATTATTATCTAGACACATTTTTCTCACACATACACAATTTATTATTATTATTATTATTATTATTATTATTATTATATATATATATATTTTTTATTTTTTTTTTTAATTGAAAAAAAAAAAAAATTCTTTCATTTTTGCGAAGCTGCTTTGAGACAATGACCACTGTTAAAAGCGCTATATAAATTTAATTGAATTGAATTGAATAATCAAAAGTCTCAGTTTGACTTGAACGCCTGTCAACCTATAAATTGAGGAATCTACCAATAGTGATTGAAAATAAATAACAAGAAACAGAACCAGTACTCGAGTTAAGTGAAGTCACTGAAGTTGTTCCCTCACGAGCCCTCAATTTCTATGCCTTAAAGTTAATTTAAAAAACAACCAACAAACAAACATAGAAATCATGTTATGGAGAATCAATAAGGAAAAAGCACAAACTCAAAAAAAATTTCTGTCTATACAAATGCTGAACATAACAATATTTGGTCAATATTCCTTCTAAAAAGGATCATTCATGAATACGTTTAATCTATTTTAACATCCATTTGTGTACAAATTAGTTGTGATTAGTTAGAAATAGTGCATTAATATAACCCTGTCCAAAGTGTCAGAGATGCTGTTAGAAAATTAACCAACTAATCAGAATAGAAAGTTTTTAGAATATTAAGAAATGTATCAAAGGTTGTAAACATTAACTTTAAAAGAAAGAAAAGTATGAGCAATATGTTCTGCTGCACACGCAATGTACCATCTGAGATGTGTCACAACGGATACTGCCCTGTTTGATGTATCTGAGCCAGAATATTAATGATTCGGTTGATCTCAGAGGAAATGAGACTAGCAAGAGCATAAGTCATTCATCCAGCACATACTCATTTACATATGTACATTTGCATTTAGTCATTAGGCAAAACAAAGCACAACAGAGGCAGAACACAGCATCAACAACATACTGTTTCGAGGGAATCAAACCTACTATAAAGTAGCCATGTATCAACATATATCAACCACAGCCAGTGGGCAGAAAGACTTTTAACATATTTCACTTGACCTGCTCTAACACTAGGCTTCACATTGACTTAATGCATAGAACTGATTGTATGAGTACAAGTTTCTGTTTTAGGTATTGATGTCAATTACTATTCAGAAGTAAGATATTCATTTATACACTATTATTTCAGACATAATACAAATTGTGTATAGCAGTTTAGGTTATAAATGTGTATATTAGAAAAAAGAAGAATGCATGAACAAACAAAACATACTGGGGGTGTTCAAGTCAAACCAGGACTTTTAATTGTCCTGAATAACACAACACAGTTATGAGAGTAAAAACTTCCTTTATTTCTCTAAACTAATGCACTTATCCCAGCGTTTTACTAGTGCTTGTATACCATTGAGGTAAAAAGTTTTCTGCCTGGTTCACGTCTGCAACGCTGGCCTCCCAGGAAGGCGTTTAATGGACCAATTATGTGGAAATGGCTTAGAGTGAGGTCAATGTGGCAATAACTGTAAAAAAAAAAAATTTCCCAGTATACATAGAGTTTAGTGCTTTATTACTGTAAGTCTGTACTATAAAAGATAAACCTATGCACTAACTTTCCACTATGATACTTAAGGGTATATACTGTATACTACTAAATATCAGCGGTGGAAAGTAAAGCATTACATTTACCCGCGTTACTGTAATTGAGTAGTTTTTGGTGTACTTCTACTTTTTAAAGTAGTTTTTAAAATCTGTAATTTTACTTTTACTTAAGTATGTTTTGTTAGAAGTACATTTTAAATCATATTTGTCACTGAGTAAAAAATAAATGAATAAAATGAAATGAAAAAATGGTAACTTTACTTGTACTTCACTGAAGTAACAGTACTTTTACTTGAGTACAACATTTTATTACTCTTTCCACCTCTGCTAAATATAAAGTATTACTCTGTGTGCCCTAATTCAGAGAGCCCTAATTCACTATTTACTTTAGTATATAGAACATACTTTAAGTACTTGAAGGTTGTATGCAATTTGAGACCTTGCCTTTTTAATTGACCACACTTTTTTCTTGGGCTTATTCCCTTTCTCTGAGTTGCCACAATCAGATCATTCGAGCCGCAAGTTATTGGCACAGGTAAGCCAGATGCCCTTCTTGCCGCAACCCACCCATTTCCCAAGGCCTAGGACTGGCACTGGGGATGCCCGGAAGATCAAGTGGCCGGGTAATTTAGATAGACGTAGGGTTAAGGCCCTTGCCCAAGGGCCAACAGTGGCAACCCACGGGGGCCAGGCTCGAACCATTGAGCCTCCTTGATTACCCACATGAGCTATATTAAAACTGGCGATACTGGAAATCCTGCAAAAATAAACATCTCCAGAAATAGGGGTAGGTAGCCATGATATCAGGACATCTCTCTAAACAAACAGAAATAAATATTATCTCTGCTCATTATTCATCGCCCCCCCCACCGTCTCTCTTTCACTCGTCCTTCCTTCTCGTCTTGTCTTACTTCCTCTTCCTTCCGTTTCAAGCTTCTTTCTCTCCCGCATTCAAAATAACCCTCCTTCGTTCTGCCGCATGTCTTTCTTCATCTTTCTTCTCGCACCCTTCCCTGTGTGTGCATCCATTCATCCCGGCAGCTCACTCACACTCCTCCTCCTCTTCCTTACACCACTATCTATTCCACCATCGTCTACTCCCATGCATCTTTCCCTCTGTTCCTCTCCATTCATGGCATTTGGCCACTCTCGAGGGATGTTCGCTCTCTGAATTAGGGCACACAGACAGAGAACCAGCTTATAGTGTGGACTGAATGAGCCACAGTCTCTCCCATCCTTTCATCTCTGTATCTCTTCTCACTCTTTTATAAACCAGAGGAAGAGACCGAGCTCTGTGGTTGGCTATGTGTCTAGAGATGAGAAAGGATACAGGGCATCCACAGTGAAGCACAATAGCTATAACATCCCTGTAATAAAGATCAAAGAGAGAGAGAGAGACATAATTTCACTGTGTTTCAGAGCGTAAGTTACAAACTATGTAAAAGCCTGAACATGGATGTGGCATGAGTCAGGTCCACTTCATAGCCATGAATCCGGCAATCAAAGACTGGAGAAATGAACATGACCAATGGTATTGCTCTGTGCATCTCAATCAGAATGGTTCTTTTAGCGTCAAGTCAATTCAATAGTGATGTTTGTATTTGCCTTTTTCCATTAAAAAAAAAAAAACTTCACAGTTTCACGGTTCCAGGACTCGATCCTTAACTTGTGTTGGGATGTCATTTGCAATCGATAGCGATTACTAATAACTGAAGAGACTGATAACCAACACTTGAAACTGTTATGGATTTATAGCACAATCTTGGTGCCAAAATTTGGAATAACAAACTCCTATACAAAACATTGTCGAAATGCCTTTAGGTATAAGTTTAGTCCCAGCAGCAGTTCCTATAAAGTTTACTCTCACTCACTCACTCACGTCTATACCACTTTATCCTGTATACAGGGTCTCGGGTGGCCTGGAGCCTATCCCAGAAGACTTAGGGTACGAGGCGTGGTACACCCTGGACAGGGTGCCAATCCACTGCAGGCCACACACACACATACTGTATACACAAATTCACATGCTCATTCACACACTATGGGCAATTTGGGAACGCCTGTTAGCCTATAGTGTGCGAATAAGCCGGAGTACTCGGATGAAACCCACCAAGCAAGGGTGAAATCGAACCCAGAGGTGCAAGGCGACAGTGCTAATCACTAAGCCACCAAGTTAACTCATTATTTTAATTAATAAATAAATAGCTTTCTGAAGGTTTATAAGGTAAAAATAAATAAATTAATTAAAAACCTACTAAAACAGAACTAGTATAACTTGTGCTGGATTTGCGTCTCAATTAGTAGCAGCACCAGATTGTGGTGCAGAAAGCACAGTTGCTCAGCATGCTCTCCAGTGAGATGGCTTCTGTTCCTCTCTTACATTGTAGAGAGTTCGTTGAAGACGTGCTCACTCGGATTTTTTTTTTTTCATTATTTGTCACATGTACCATACAGGCACAGTGAAAGTTTTTTTTCCCACATATCCAAGGTAGGAAGCTCGAGTCAGAGTGTAGGGTCAGCCAGGAAAGGGTTAAAGGCCTTGCTCAAGGGCCTAACAGTGACTGAGTGGTGATGGGGCTCGAAACCCCAACCTTCCGAACAGGGACCCAGAGCCTCAACCGTTTGAGCCGCCCCTGTCCTTATTGTAGACCTGGGTGTGAAGTGGAATAAACAATAGGAGGACATGAAGACATTTACTATACAAGTAGGAGTGATTTAGCATGATTAATCCACCAACTGGAATATTTTTGAGAGGTGGGATGAAACAAGAAAACCCAAAGGAAACTGATGAGTTTTTTATATATCCACTTCTTTATCCTCCATAGTTGCTTCACTTTCTTGTCTTCAGCACTTAATGTGACTTTTATACAATTTAGAAGCTCTGCTTATGAGACATAAAAAGAAAATATGACAGCAACCTTACAGGAAATACACAATGCACACTAGGTGAGGATTAAGACCACTGAGTGAACTAACAAGAACGTAGACCTGGGCTTGCAAACCTCAGTGTGAGGTTTTACAGCATTATGAGATCAGGACACGTGGTCCGATCTGGTTTCTGCAGCCGCATTAAGATGAAGCGTCTGACTAAACCAGGCTGACAGCGAGGTTTCTGTTCCTCTAAAAAAACAGAGCCGCACAATATTCAAGGTTCAGTAAATACTGTTTATTGCAAGTGTAGGTATTTTGTTTTTAATGAAATACCATAATGTAAATAAAAAGTATTCTCCAACTTTGGGGCTGGTAGTCGGGGTGCAGTTCCTTTAGAAAGGAAAAAACCTTTGGATGATGTTCATTTAAGGTTAAATACAGTGTATATGATTAATGGAACCTTCCTGTGGATTAAGAGGCATAAATCCTTCAGGACATGCCGTTATAGGAATGTTAGGTGGCAGCACATAGGGTGCCAGCAGAACCCCTGCTTTGTTTCTCAGCAATTATTCACTTGGTTCGAAATGATTTGCCTTTGTTGGACAGTGTGAATATCAGAATTGATCGAGTCACACAGACTGGTCAGAATTTGATTGGTTCTTCACCTTTTTTTTTTATCTATTGTGTCTTTCTGTCACTTCATCCCTCATTTACTGTTTCTGTGCTTCCATCTTTCAGTTTCTGGTCCTCTATACCTGTCCGTCCCTTTTCTCCCCTTTCTTCTACTCTTGACATCATGGTGTCAGGATGGTCAAGTGGTCTAAGGCGCTACATTTAGGTCACGTGGGTTTGAATCCCACTTCTGACAATAGCTCTGTTTTTTAGGGGCGGTGGTGTTTCAGCGTGTTAAGGCTCCGAGCTCCTGATCGGAAAGTCGGTTGTTGCCGCTGATGGGCCCTTGAGCAAGGCTTCAGGAGCACAGTAAAAATGGCCTATGCACTATGACTCCTGCCTCAGAATAAAGAATTTCACTGTGTAGTAATGTATATGTGACAAATAAACCCTGAACTAACTAATTGGAGAAAAATTGAAAGCAACATAATATGTTCTATATTATGGTTAGTTATACTAGAGTTCTACACAGATCTCATTAAATGTTGAAATGGTAAATGGTTTAAGAATGAGCGGATTTCTTACGGATTGGCTAATACACTCATTAGCATATTGCATCCGCAACTGTGTGAAAAGGAAATAATTTATTACACATCGAGAAGACCGGGCCGGATCAAACAGCATGTAAAAATCAGCAATAAGATGTAATGGGTTTTAGTGTCAACAGCGTCGTGCTGTGGTTTCATATAAAAGTCTTATTAATGTTGTTGGGGCACTACTCAGCAGCGCATAAACCATAAAAATGTGTCACTTAGGCTTTTTAACTGATGCAGTGTGAAATTTGTAGGAACTGTTATTGCCGCTGCTGTTCCAAAGCCACTACGAAGGCTAACTAAAGATGATCCTGTCTGGTCTTGTGCTTCAGATCATATTTATAAGGAAGTTGGGATGGGGGGGGGGGGGGGGTATAGAGGGGGTAAACCCTGTCACCTACGCGCTTTCTTTTGTAATGCATGACGAGGTGTTATCGACCTAATTAAACAAAGTACCGGTCTCTGACAGAAAAGGGACCCGGGAATTCAGTGAGCTTCACTAATTGCATGCTACGTCTGGAGAAAAGCAAAGACAAGTTTAATTGCCTTAACTTAATTTGCATAGAAAATGCATTGTTTCTAATGAATGGATACTCATCAAAGAGGAAAAGCAACAATGAAGCACTTCAAGCTCAGACAGGAGCGTGATCTGAATGAAGCGTCTGAAAGTAGGGTTCCCATCAATTAAATTCTACTAAGAGCTTTTTAACTGAGTTATTAAATCTTGGATATTTTGTACGTATACATTAATATTTCTATAGACGTGTGACCATGCACGTCAATCTCAGTGGACACATGATGTGGCTGTTGTTGGTGGTGTGGAGGCGTGGCCAATGTCAAGGTCAGTTACGGTGAAGAAGCATGGCCAGGGTTTATATGAGCTTCAGAGAAGAAGACGTGGCCAATGTTCCTGTCAGTTCCAGTAAAGAAGTGGACAGTTTCAATGTCAGTTCCAGTGAAGAAGGCATGGCCAGTGTTCTTAGTAAGATGTGTGGCACGTAAGTTCAATGTCAGTTCTAGTAAAGAAGGAGGGGACAGTTTTAATGTTAGTTCTAGTAGAAAAGAGGGGGACAGTGTTCATGTAAGTTCCAGTAAAAAAGGAGAAATCAATGTCCTTGCAAGTTCCAGGAAAGTAGGAGGGGACAGAGTTAAAGAAAAAGGAGACAGTGTCAATATCAGTCCTAGTAAAAAAGGAGGAGACAGTGCCAATGTTAGTCCTAGTAAAAAAGGAGGAGACAATGTCAATGTTAGTCCTAGTAAAAAAGGAGGAGACAATGTCAATGTCAGTCCTAGTAAAAAAGGAGGAGACAGTGTCAATGTCAGTCCTAGTAAAAAAGGAGGTTCATGTTAGTTCCAGTAAAGAAGGAGTAGTCAATGTCCTTGACAGTTCCAATGAAGAAGTTCATGTTAGTGTCCAGTATTCATGCCAATTTCATTACAGTAGCCTTAGTACCTGCCCCACTCATTAAAGATGGTGGGGCCTGTGTCTCTGTCTGTTCAAGGGACGGAGGCATGGTCAATGTCCATGTTAGTTTCCGTAAAGAAAGCATTGTCAAGTGTGTACACTGTAGTTACAGTAAAGTGGGTGTGGCCTTAGTGTCTGCCCCACCCATTAGTGAGGGTGTGGCCTGTTTGACTGTCAGTTCGAGAGCAGAAGTCTCCTCAGTGCCTTTCTAATCCAATGAATAAGGCATGAATCCTAGTAAAAATGACATCATTCCATTAGTGTAGGACAGGTGGCTGTTTAGTTTCAGTACAGCAGACGTGGCCTCTGTTTTGACCAAATGAAGTAGGTGTGGCCTCTGTTCTCTCGTCCTCAAAGAACAAAGTTTGGTCTATGTGGTGCTCTATGAGCGAGGTGTCACTTTCAGTTAAAAACACTGTTGTTAAGATTTTACTTTTTCTTTCATGTACATTACGTGCTTAATATGGACCAAAATGTGCTCTGTATAATGTCTGAAGAAGGGACACACCTCATCCTGTAATGTCACTGTTGTTAGTGTTTAATAGTCTTGATAATGCTTTCAACCAGGTGACAACGTACACGGTAACAGGTCTCAGCAGACTTCCTCTACTCCACTATCATCAGTAAAAGAAACCTCAGATCACATTAATAATTCATACAGTCAGAAAAGCCAGCTTTAAGGATTGCCATTACTGCAGGCTACCTGTTCAGCACAGCGCATCTAGCATTCACGTACCGCTGTTTTCAGGGGGCGATTAACAGAGTACTGCACGGCAACAGTGAGAATCATACGAACTAGACCACAGCATGCTGGCTATAAAAATGTCTCTATCATTTCAGACTCATACAGATTAGTTCCTAGAGGACATGGCAACTGCAGTGATTATGATTATGGCTGACATGAGAGCAGATAAATAAATCTACCAATCGATAAGAAGGAAGAGGAAATAAATAATTAAATAAGTGCATAAAAAAGACAGAAAGAGGAAATGCAGATAAACAACATTTAATAATAGTACAATGGATGCTCGGCATATGAACTTGCTAACGCTATCCTGTGCTAACGCTATCCTGTGATAAAGTCTCCCGAGTGTTAAAACCCAGAAGCAGAACAACTGATAGGGCAATACATCATATGAGGGAACAGATTATAAAGTATACAACACCATATTAAAAAAATGATTGACAGCTTTATATAAAAAAAAAACCTGTTATGTGGCTGCGCGACATGTTAACAAGGACGGCATCAAAAGGAAAACAGAGCCGCTTTCAGTTTGGTTTTTAAAGCAGCGGGTGCCAAGAGGAATCATAAATTAAGCTTAAGTGAGGTTAAATGTCTACTTATTTCATATTTTACTTCATTTACATGTCTTTTCTAAATGTTTTTGATTGTTTTTATATGCAGAAATATGATTATAGTGTTAGAAATCGCTAATATTTTTGGGTGGCTGGAACGGATTATCAGCATTTACCATATTTCCTAAGGGAAAATGCATTTCGCAATACAAAATTTCTTTAAGAACTCGCCTCCGGCCTCCGAGTGGCGCAGTGGTAAAGCGCCCGCCCTATCATCCGGGGAGCGCTGGTTCGATCCCCGGATGATGCTGTTTTCCTCTCACAGCCGGAGGCACAGAGAGAGCTGATTGGCCGAGCTCTCTCAGGGGGGCGGGATGAGAGGTACTTGCGCTCCCACATTAATCACGGCTCTACAGCCAATCAGGGGCATCTGTGAGCTCACGCAAGCAGAAGGAGCAGATAGCACTGTCCTCCGAGTGTGTTACTCCGCCCCTAATGGTGCGTGAGCGAGCAGTTCGAAAAGATGCGGTTGGGTGACGTCACGCGGTTCGGAGGAAACACGGGATAGTTTTCGCCCTCCCGACTGAGTGGTAGTAGTAACCTTAATGTGGGAGCCCCCTAGTAACGGGGAGGAATTGGCTACGACTAATATTGGGGAGAAAATTGAAAAAAAAAAAAAAAAATTTAAGAACTCGCCTCCGAAATAGATTAAATTTGTATTCTGTATTATGATAAGCAGCGTTTATAGATAAATGATGAAAAAGATTTAGATAATTGATGAAACCCTAAAGCTAATTCTGTTACATTTAGACCTCACTAAACATCTGAGCAGTTAAGGGTTAAGGGCCTTGCTCAAGGGCGCAACAGAAACAACTTGGTGGTCATGGCATTTGAACCTAGGACCTTCATGAACCATAGTCCAATGTATTAACCACTGATCTAACCCTGACCCCTGTTACACTCTGGATGGTTTGAATTTTTTTCTACATACGACAGAAATTAACAGCCAAATCACTTGGCAAGAGGAGATTCTCAGCTAATTTACCCCGGCATGTAGTTTGCGTATTCTTCACTGCTAGCTCTGTGCTGTTCTAGGTGCTAGCACTTACTTTTATTAGCTGATAATTCCATTAAAATTTTTTAACATGGCATCTTATTGAACACATTTTTATGATTCAATATTAAATTAATCATTGCTTTTCCTTGGATACCTTTGAAAGAACATCTCAAAATCTCGCTAAGCATAAAAAGAGCGTATAAATGCCATGAAAGCTAGCTTTGTTCCAGGTTTCGGGATGATTAACATGCCTTTTGAGCTGTACTTCAAAGAGGTCTCTGTGTTTCCGTCTTTATCTCCCTCTCACCCACACCGCTCCCAAAACCAGCACAGGCACGCACTGTGCTCTGTAAAGAGAACACCAGCGGCCTCGCTAAAGCTGGTATATTTCCTTAAAGCCTTGACTCTAAACACCACTTTAAATTCAAATGCATTCAAGTGCCTCTCACCTCCTTATTTATTGCCTACGGAAGACCCGGAGTGCAAAACAAATGAATAATCCGGGGAAAAAAGACATCAGCAAATCCAAAGGCAATGATTAAAGCTGCTAGGAAATCTCAAATGAATAGAATAAAAGGTTAAACCACAGCAACAAATTTTTAAGATAAGAGCGCAAGCTGGCAATCAGCAGCAAATCTTTAAAAAATATTCAGACTGGCGATCGTCAAGTCGCTCAATTGTAGTTACTCTCTTTTTTGGTGTGTAGCGATCGCTACCACTGTCGCGTGCATTTTTTTGAAATTTAAAAACGTAGATACTATCCATACCATATAGCCCACTATACATTACATACACACTATTTATATACATTAGCTTCGTACTTACTTCATATTGAGATTAACAAAGCAAGCTAACTAGCGGCCTAGCTACATAATGGAGATGAGGAAAATCAATTCAGTTACCTATCGCAGGTCTTTCATGTCGCAATTTATTTAGCACACTGACTCTGAATTAGATTTTTTTTACTCACTCACAGCAGGGTAGCAGGGGGTGTGGAGCCTATCCCAGGAAAATTAGGGCACAAAGAGGGGTACACCGTGAACGGGGTGCCAATCCATCGCAGGGGACACACACACACGCACATGCTCTTTAACACGCTATGGGCAATTTTAGGAACCCCGATTAGCCTAATCTGCATATCTTTGGACTGTGGGTGGAAACTGGAGAAAACCCACCAAGCATGAGGAGAACATGCAAACAGACCCGAGGTGGGAATCGAACCCAAATCCTGGTGGTGCAAGGCCACAATGCTGACCACTACGTCACCGTGTCGCCTCCATTTTTGTAAATCTAATGGCAAAGAGTTGTAGTTCCTTTATAATCCTGTAGGATGCTCTAAAATATTCACACAGCACAAAAATTTATATTCAGCCAGGATATTTATAAAAATCATGATACAAAATGACAATACAAATCGAGTTCACAGCAAGGTATCGTTATCATATAGTTTCAGGTGATCCCTGGTGATTCCCATCCCTACTACTGTACGTACACTCAAAGATCCATCGTTCCAAGCTTTATTTTTCTTTCATAATGTTTCTAGTCACATATACAGTAATAAAAGGCTGTATTTGACACCAAACCATGGAACCAAGCTGTACAGTATTTACTTTACTGCATAACAAACAGTAAATAGAACCAGCTTACAAGTATTAAGTGAAGAACTGAGGAAACTACGGAGAATTAGCTGTAGGATTAGTAAGGATTAGTCGGAGAAATCATTTGAGCCAATTATTTTCATTTGCCGCTTCATCATGTTGCAACTAATTTGCATACAGTAGAATTGAATTAAACTCAGTGGTGATGCCGCTTGTCATTCTTATTGTAATTGTGCCTGATTTTGCTCATGTATACAGGATAGGAAATGAATGATCACTTGTCGCTGTTTCATTTTGTCACAATTTCCCTCATTGTGTGGTGTTACACACTTCGATTCTGACCCAAAGTGGTGGCCAATTCATGTGTGTAAGTGATTCCTCATGCTCCCAGAAACCCTCTTACACAATCCTGGAGTCCTGGGATATACTCGAGGCATCAGGGAAGGAAAAACTCCATATATGTGATAATCTGGTCATTCAGTACATTCAGGTCGTCAGCTGACTTCATTTTATTGCCTCATAATGTTGCTGAGTCTGGACCTGAGCGACTGATCAACCCCAGATCATAACACTGTCTCCAGAGGCTCGTACAGTGGACACTATGCATGATGGGTACACCGCTCTATGAGCTTCTCTTCTTACCCTGACACGCCCATCACTCTGGAAAAGGGTCTCGTCGGACCACATGACCTTTTTCCATTTCTCCAAAGTCCAATATTTATGCCCCCCAGCAAGTGAAGCCTTTCTTCCTGATTAGTCCCACTAACAAGTGGTTTTCTTTTGGCCACACAGCTGTTTAGTCCTGATCCTTAGAGCTCTCTTCACATTATGTGTGTATGAAAATGCTCCTACTTTCCCTATTAAACTTAACTCTGATTCCTACTGGTGATTTTGTTTTTTTACCATGCAACATCACATAAGTATTTAAGTGATCTTAATTCATGTTTTTCCCCCCATAAATTCAGTTCTGCATTTACAACAGATCAGGATTATCTTTTCGAGTTGTAATAATGTGTTGGAGAGTTCTTGACTCCCAATCAAAGCCATGACGTTTTCTTTTGGCAAGGCAGCATAGTTCAGGTCCGTCAGGTCAATAACGACATATACTATGAACAACTGAAGTGAGATGTACAAGTATTTTTGTATTTTTAAAACTAAACAAAAAAGAACAAAAACCTGATCACTCCTGATTAATTCAATAATGGAAGTCTAAAGGCAGTTATTAAATCTCTTTTTACCTAAGCATTGGCGAATTGTGATTGTTCACGTTGTGAAAATCACCTCGTGCACAAAAACAAATCAGGTTTATATTAATTCATGTCTATATCACAATACATTACAACTATATCTATAATACTATAACTATAATAACTCATTTACAGAAACTTAAATAGCAGACATGCCTAATAATAAACATTACAAAAGTAACATGAAATAAGAAACACGCCGCCTTACAAATGTTTGCTTTTAGAACTGAAATTTCGCAAGATGTTTTCCTCGGCATAAGAAGCATTTTTGGCATATGAGCCGAACTGAAGGCCATCTAAGTTGTGCATACGCCTGGGATCCATTCAAAACTTGTTTGCGTCAATTGAAAGCCAAGTTAAGCGAGTTTACTTTTTTTTGTTTGTTTAGATTTAGAGAATATATTGCAAAATAGCAAGAAGCAAGAAGAAAACTAAGACACTTTCAGTTTGGTTTTTAAAACAGCCGGTGCCAAGAGGAATCATAATTTAAGGTTTAATGTCCATTTATTTCATATTTTACTTAATTAACATGTTTTTTGTAAATGTTTCGATTGTTTTTATATACAAAAATATGATTATAGTGTTGAAAATTGGTAATATTGGTCATATTTATTGGGTGGCTGGAACGGATTATCTGCATTTACATTACTTCCTGTGGGAAAATGTGTTTCGCAATAAAAAACATTTTGCCTTACGTGCCGAGGTATAGCTATAATTTATTTTACAGAAATTGCACAATGTTAACGTTATAAACATGGGGTTCTAAACACTGGCAAATGGCTGTAGTAATTACACCACTATTCTGTTGATTATGTTCTTACAACATGCACGATTAAGCTTTATTCCTCACTTAACAAACATTTATGCACAACATATTCTTGTCTAACTCATTTATAAATTAATAAAGTAGTTTTATAAATGAACATCTAAACCTAGAGCACAGACTACTATACTATACCATACTATACCATACTATACCATACTATACTATACTATACTATACTATAAATAAATGAAGCTTGGAAGGCACAGAAGTGCCATTATGTAATAATGTATTTAAAATATCTAACCTCTTCCCCTAGGAATTACTCTATAAGTAAAATTATAAGTAAATGGGCTTTCCGTGCTTTTCTTAGGTACAGAGAAATGTGACAGTTTGTATGACGGATGCTATAGAGACTAGGATGAAAAACCCTCGAGGTCGTAAAAGCACTCTGGATTTCACACGCCAGCTCTCTTTTGAAGGTGCTACTGTACATTTTATCATTACACACAGCCTGCATTCACAAAAAAAAAAGCTGCTTGACGAACCAAACACAGACCATTTCCCATAGTCACCAAACAGGTAAAATTCTCACTCACGCTCCACTAAATGATTCACACGAAGCACATTCATAACGTTTAAAAGTTTTCTGTAGGCCAATGCAGGAAAAAAATGGAACACATCGGAAGTGTGGATTGCAGCTTTTATTGCAATCATTCTGAAGGTCGTTGAGAGAAAGGTGTACAAGAAGGGATGAGACCTTGCATGCTCATAACATGCACTGCTTTGAAGGAGCTTAAAAAAATAAAAATTAAATAAAGTATAAATAATTCAGATGCTCTTTTGGTGTATTGGTGCCAAAGGCTGCAGCTCGGCCTTCAAAGCTTGGGTATTTGAATGCCTACAATAAAGTCTGAAAGCTTTTTTTTTTTTTATGCAAAATGCTCTTTACTTGAATGTACACTACACTATGTATGACTGTTTTTATGCAATTCAATAATAAAGGAATAAAACACTTTTACTAGAAATTAGTCAATGGTGAGGTCATGTGATCTGGCAAGAAATACTGTTAGAACACCCTGAAGTTTCTTTTCCTAGAACAACATGACCTGAATTGGTTAATTCCCCTCTAATACCACAGCGATTTGCCAAAACTATTAATTTGAGTCGAAATTAGTTTCTGATTTCATTTATGCACCAGGCTCACATTTTCCCTCTTAAAGTTATTAAAACGTTACAGATAAGCAAGAGAAAATACAGACTGTTACAAAGCACTGACACTGCACATGTTAATTAAATGTCTCTCTACAGAAAACATCATCTCTCTCTCTATATACAGTAGGGATGGGAATCACCAGGGCTCACGCAATACGATGTCATAATACCCAGGTGCTGATTCAATTAGTATTGCGATTCTGTTAGTGTCATGATTTTATAATCATCCTGACTGGATTTTATTCTTATATATGTTTTAAACTTACAAACAAAAAACATGGTATTTGGTGCTAAAAAGTGTCTCACCTAGGTGAAAAGGTGAATTATTAGTAAGGATCATATAACACCATTTTTCATAATATTTAAAGCTTCTTATCTCCAGATCCATGCTTCATTTTCTTGTAAATATACATACACATTTATATTTTTATCAGATAAAAAGAAACACATTTGCTAAATACAGTTTCACGCCCTTTCATGTCCGTAGTGTCAGTTACTTTTTTTGAATTCAAATCCTTCAACGATCTTAACGGTCATTCAGATGAAACTTGGCCGATTTAGATTTCACATGAGAAGACATAAACCTGAAAAAGTGTATTATTTCAAATAGTTAAGATATCGCAGCATGAAATTGACCAGTGTTGGGTGTAACGCGTTACAAAGTAGCGTTAGAGTACTTGGATTACTTTTTTGGTGTAATGAGTAATCTAACGCGTTAGGTCCGCCATTTAAGTCCTCAGTTATTTAGTTACTTTTTCAAAAATGTAATCCGTTATTTAGACAATTTATGTAATCCGTGAGCCAGACAGCAG
>JAOVVA010000001.1:32294792-32327257 GCA_028565275.1 Leiocassis micropogon
AACTGATTACTTTTTAAAGACAGTAATTTTGTAATGTAATTAGTTACTTTAAAAAGTAACGTCCCCCAACACTGAAATTGACATGGTTACAGACACTACAGATTTTATTTACTTTTTAAGCTTTTACCAAAAAACTATTTAAGCAACAATTTTTACAGGTCATACTGTAATTTTAGTATCAATACTAATATGAACAGGACACACAGGCTGCTGTGCTGCCGGCCAGTGTGAATAGTTTAGAGTGCTCCACCTGTAGGTTTATAGAGGAACAGCAACATTTTACCACCTCAAATGCATACCCATATAAATTAAAAAATCCTTAAACTACTTCTTCTTCTTCTTCTTCTTCTTCCTCCTCCTCCTTTTCTTTACCTTCTGTTATATTTCCAGCAGATAAAACACTTCACAGACAGCGGAGACACATGTCAAAGAAATTACATTCTGATTAAATTCCTTGAGCATGTAAACACTCAGCTACATCGGAATCACTAACTGGAATGGATTCAATCAAATTGAAGAAATATTGTCCGTGTACACGTAGCAAATCATAGGCAATGAATAAGAGATTACCATGCTCTTTTTCCCCCAAATAAAATTATAGTGGCATGCAAAGCCCAAATTTAAACAAGGAATTAAATCAGTGTTCGCTATTTGCTTTAGTGTCTTTCGTTTTGCTTTATGTGTTTTTGATTTGCAGATGTGTTTATTTTTCTTAATGCAAATTTTGACTGAAAATATGATGTATATATAGGTCTTCAGCCACAGCCCTGCATGATCATATGGTGTTGCATAAAACAACGTTCCCGGAGTTCAGTCCCTCATCATCAGCTGCTGTGAATTTTCCCACCTCTGTCAACCGCTGATCTAAATTTGAACGTGTGACGTGAGACGTAAATCGAATCGCATCACGTGTTCTGTAGCAATGCCGATTCTGAGAGATTTTCAGTCACACCAGGAAATAAGATTAGCTCTCACCCTTTATATTAAATACACAGCTTTGACTTATTATTAAAGAAAAAAAAAACATTCACTGCCTTGCATACAGAATGCTGTCTTTGTATTGTAATTTCTTCTTCAAGTTATAACTGTATGATATCGAGTCAGATTACAATACATAGCGTCTCAAACCAGATTATTATTCTGATAATTATTATTATTAGTAGTAGTATTAGTTGTAGTAGTATTACTATTATTGATTTATTATTAAATGATTGCCCAGAATTATTATTTTGTTATACATGTTAGTTTTTGTTACTGCATGCAAAGTTGAGCTTTGAAAGAATTCATCAGGACTAAATAATTTCTCTCTCTACTCAGTCCCATGTCAGGTCAGCCTCAGCTGCACGCTTTAATTAAAGTGTACCTCTTCTTATGGGAAATGAACGATGAGCACGGTTCACTGGCGGCGGTCACATCTGGGAGACATGCAGTGCATTCTCTTATGACAAAATGAAGACATGATCCAGTATACAATCACAAAGAACTAAACATGACACTATGAAGGTTTTTTTTTTTCTCGTCTGTGTGAAAATTGACGATTTGTTAAAATTAATTTTTAATTACGCCTTTGAGGTACTAAAATGTTGCTGTTTCTCTATAATCCTGCAGGTGGAGCACTCTAAACTATTTCCACATTGGCAGGCAGTGCAGCATCCTGTGTAGTCTGAGCAAATTATTTTTCTAACCTTGTTTAAAATTGTAAAAAAAAAAAAAAAGCTACAAAAATATCCAATCAGAATATCATCAAAATCTCACTAGATTCCTGCTTCAATAAGCTCCGTTTTGATACCAAGTTTATTACTGCACTATATCACGTTTGGTTCCCGAGATATGGCCAGTGAAAGTTTTTTAACGAGGATGGCCTTGGAAAACAGTTAAAATCCTATTAATAGAAAAATGATATGAGGATTCTGTGATGTAATAAGAAAGAGGGAACCCCCTGTCTCATTTTGGCTCCAGGATTCCCTGCTACTCCTAAAAATAACTTCCATCAGTACCATTTTTATAGTGAAAAAATATGCATAATTTTCTAACACAGATTGAGCAACCAGTCTGGATATGGTTCAAGTGTTCAAGAGCTTTAAAACTATATTTAAAATGTAAACATTCTCAATTCAAAATAAGATGGTATCAACATATTTCTGCTGACATTGAAGATTTCACCTACTGCACTCGATCAGCCCTAGCAAAAAACTAACCTGTGCAACTTAATATCTGATTCGATATGATGGGTCACATTTAAGAAAAGCTCACAGAAAGCTGTACATGACAACACGAAGAGAAAAACCAAACAGCGTACAAGAACAAACAAGTTCCACTTTGAATTGCTAGTCTTAATTTTCCTTTTTAAGTCCATCCATTTGTCTATAACTCTTATCCTGTGTAGTGGCACATGGGGCACATCTCAAGTAACCTTGGGCACAAGGCAGGGTACGCTCTAAAACGTGTGCCAACCCATCACAAGCCACAAGCCCACACACTCACACACCCAATCATATACAGTACCATGGACAATATCTAAATACCACATCAACTTACGCCACATGTCTCTGGACTGTAGGAAGAAATAAGAGTACATGGGGGAGCCCTACCAAGCACGGGGAGAACAAACTTCACACAGACCGGAGATGATATTAAAAGCCCTGGCATGTATTATCACACTGACTTCAAAATCAATTTTGCAAATAATGTTTGAGGCGGTAATATGTGGAAATATATATCTACAATCTTACAGATGGCACACTTTATATTATGTACACATTGGCAACCTGGAGAGAATGAGTTGCTAAGTTTGTTTAGAATTGTAATAGAATCTCAAAGGAATATGAATAAATACATACATACATACATAAATACATACACACATATATATATATATACATACACACACACATACACACACACACACACTGCACTTTATAGACATTGGACATTTCTCATACCCAAGCCATTTCTGGACAATTATACACATTTATGCACATTTGCACTCACCCTGGACATTTCTATTTTATTTTATTTTGCACACTTTTGCACATTGCACATTTTTCCATATTTTTCATATTTGTACGGCCATTATTGTCAATATTTTGTACAGCTAAGTTTTGAAAAATATTTTTTTAAATATCCCTCATATTTTGTTCTTCTTTTTTTCTGCAGCTAAGTTTTCCTATGTTTTTCTATATCTTATTCTTATTCTATTCCAGAATTTATTTCTTACTGATAATCTTGATTCTAAGGTCACGAGCGGTCGTATAAGCATTTCACTGCATATCATATATCGTAATGTGTATGACTGTGTATGTGACAAATTAAATTTGAATTTGATATATAGAGCACCCTGTTGGTGCTTTAAGGGCACCAACTTTGGCGCTGTGGCTTAGTTGGTTAAAGTGCCTGTCTAGTAAACAGGAGATCCTGGGTTTGAATCCCGGTGGTGCATTTCCTAGAATTATAATAACCCACTAGAGTTGGTCATCTTATGGTGCAGTGGTGACTCAAATGATTAAGGCTCTGGGTTATTGATTGCAAGGTTGGGGGTTCAAGCCCCAGCGAAGCCAAGCTGCCACTATTGGGCCCTTGAGCGAGGCTGTTAACCCTTTCTGCTCCAGTGATGCTGTATCGTGGCTGACCCTGTGCTCTAAGCCCAGCTTTCTTACTGGGATATGCAGAAAAAAAACATTTCAATGTGCTGTAGGGTATATGTGACAAAGAATTGAATCTTATATTATATATAAATCAGGATGTTTATAAAATTGTGGTACAGAATCGATTCGGCACCTAGGTGTCATGATAATATAGTATCGAAAGGTCACTGGCGATTCACTAAACTACCTCCTTCCACAACATCGTTAATATAAAATAAGTATTGTAACTTTTTAATACTTTTTTGTGTATGTATACATATATTCATACACAAAAAAGTATTAAAAAGTTACAATACTTATTTTATATTAACGATGATGGCCAAAATTGTTGGTACCCCTGAAATTTTTCCAGAAAATCAAGAATTTCTTACAGAACAGTATTGCATTAACACGTTTTTCTATACACGTTTATTCCCTTTGAGTGTATTGGAACAAAACAAAAAAGGGAGGAAAAAAGCTAATTTGACATAATGTCACATAAAACTTCAAAAATGGGCTGGACAAAATTATTGGCACCCTTTCAAAATTGTGGATAAATAAAATTGTTTCAAGCATGTGATGCTCCTTTAAACTCACCTGGGGCAAGTAACAGACGTGGGCAATTTAAAAACCACACCTGAAAGCAGATAAAAAGGAGAGAAGTGTGTCTGTGTGTACCACACTAAGCATGGACAACAGAAAGAGGAAAAGAGAACTGTGTGAGGACTTGAGAACCAAAATTGTGGAAAAATATCAAGAATCATATAAGCCAGTAAGCCAGAATCTCAAGGCTACAAGTCCATCTCCAGAGATCTAGATTTGCCTTTGTCCACAATGCGCAACATTATCAAGAAGTTTGCAACCCATGGCTGTAAAACACTGTAGCTAATCTCCCTGGGCATGGACGGAAGAGAAAAATTGATGAAAGGTTGTAACGCAGGATAGTCCGGATCGGGGATAAGCAGCCCCAAACAAGTTCCAAAGAAATTCAAGGTCCTCTGCAGGCTCAGGGAGCATCAGTGTCAGCGCGAACTATCCGTCGACATTTAAATGAAATGAAACGCTATGGCAGGAGACCCAGGAGGACCCCACTGCTGACACAGAGACATTAAAAAGCAAGACTACAGTTTGCCAAAATGTACGTGAGTAAGCCAAAATCCTTCTGGGAAAATGTCTTGTGGACAGATGAAACCAAGATAGAGCTTTTTGGTTAAGCAAATGATTCTACTATTTACCGAAAACGGAATGAGGCCTACAAAGAAACGAACACAGTACCTACAGTCAAATATGGTGAAGGTTCAAAGATGTTTTGGGGTTGTTTTGCTGCCTCTGGCACTGGGTGCCTTGACCCGTGGGCAAGGCATCATGAAATCTTCGGATTACCAAAATATTTTGGGTCACACTGTAGGGCCCAGTGTCAGAAAGCTGGGTTTGCGTCCAAGATTTTGGGTCTTCCAGCAGGACAATGACCCCAAACATGCTTCAAAAAGCATCCAGAAATGGATGGCAACAAAGCGCTGGAGTGTTCTGAAGTGGCCAGCAATGAGTCCAGATCAAAATCCCTTTGAACACCTGTGGAGAGATCTTAAAACTGCAGTTGGAAAAAGGCCCATATGACCTTCCAATATGAGAGACCTGGAGCAGTTTGCAAAGGAAGAGTGGTCCAAAGTTCCGGGTGAGAGGTGTAAGAAGCTTATTGATGGAAGCGAATGATTTCAGTTATTTTTTCTGAGGGGTGTGCAACCAAATATTAAGTTAAGGGTGCCAATAATTTTGTCCAGTTTTGTGTGACATTAGGTCAAATTTGCTTTTTTTCCCTCCCTTTTTTTTGTTTTGTTCCAATACACACAAAGAGAATAAACATGTGTATAGCAAAACATGTGTTAATGCAATACTTTTCTGTGAGAAATACTTGATTTTCTGGAAAAATTTCAGGGTGCCAACAATTTTAGCCATGACTGTACACAAAACTCACCAATCTTACAACTGAAAAATGATCATCGAAGCTCTCTGTTAAAGTGATACAAATTGAGGTGTTCTCTTTAATGAGACAAATTTATTTAAATCTCCGCTAACAGTTTATTCATCATTTACATGTTGATAAATGAGGCCCATGGAGCAACATTTTACAAATGAAAAAAAAAAAGAAAAAAGTTTACAACTATGTTCTGAAGGCAACCTAATCTAATAAGGGCTGATCATTTCTTTGGATCGAAGCGAATAAAAAGCAATGAACGACCCTCACATCTGAGCCAATATTAGACCATTGCATATGCACGTTTCTTATCTATCACACTCAGCAGTACACCACAACTGATGAAAATTGATTTGACAATGTGTGTGTGTGTGTGTGTGTGTGTATGTGTTTCGTTTTTTTTTTTTTTTTTCTTGTGTTCTCTTGTTGCATCATCCGGGTGTGACCCTGCATAAATTCGTCTGTAAAAGATTGTGAATAAAAGATGATGACCTTTTAAAGACATGAATCAAGAGTGGTTTAAACTGCTGACAATTTTCTGATAAAGTTCAAGTGCTAATTGTCAGAGTGCAGGAATAAGGATTGTTGCTCTTCTGCTCAGCTTTCTAACATGATAATGATGATATTTAGCCATATTTAGCAGTTTTCATTTAGAACTCTTTCACAAAATGTGCAAACAGCACAGGACAAGGATAATAGTGCTCATCTGAATGCATGAAAAGATTTGCTTGTATGTCAGAACAAAAAACTAAGCTAAAGATTTCTCATGATTGAGTTGAATGAAGGGCAATTGATTCTCCTTAGATTGAACCAACTGATAAAACTCTGCAGTTTGGCACTTTCCTATCTTACATTTCTGAAAAATCATTCTGCATGGGTGTGCAGAAAAATATATGAGATGGTTACATGGGAATGGACAAAGTTGTGGCCAGATTTTCAACAGGATCAGTGGTATTTTCATGTCAGGATGTTAGACAAGTGTCGCTGAGCGATTACACTATTGGAGCTGAGCGATTACACTATGGAGATCCATTCATTCATTAATCTCCAGTCAACGCTTTATCCTAGTCAGAGTTTTGCTGGATCCGGAGCTTATCCCATTACCACTCAGGATGAGGCGGAGGGAGACACACCCTGAAAGGGATATCAGTCTATCACAGGGCACCATGCACATAAACATTCACACATGCATTTAATTCAGACTACTCCACTTACAGACATGTTTTTGGGAAGTAGGAGGAAACCCAAGCAGATATGAAACCCTACCAGGCAATATAGAGGTTGAGCTCAGGATTGCATCTGGTACAGGTTTGCAGATGTTTACATTGCAATAAATTGCTATACATTTTTTGTTAATTTTTTTTTCTCCTCTGCATAAAGCTATTTGTATTAGTTTTTAGGACGGTCGCAAAAAAAAAAAAAGGAATCAGGAACACTAATGAACCTTTGGTAGCTGCTTTATCCTCGGTTCCGGTTGCCAGTTCACCTGCTGGCATGTTTTGTGAGGTAGGCAGAAACCGGAAAGGCCCAGAGGAACTCCAAATTTAGGTTCAAGGATCAAACCAGAGGTAAAAGCTCAGAGGTAATATTAAAAAGAAGAAAGAGGAAGGCCAAGAACATTGAGGACACCCAAGCAGATACGTGGAGAATACAGTATATGAAACTCTATACAGAGTGTATAATGACTCAGGATTGCATCTGGTAGATGCAATCTAATTATGTAGAGATGTACATCCACTAAAACTATATCATACAAAGACAAATTAAATATTTATCTATAATAATTAAAAAAAAATTTCTGCACAATGCGATATGCATTAGTTTTAGGGAGGTTGCAAAAAGGAAACAGGAACAGTAATGTATCCATAAAGCATGATGAGATGTTTGAAAGCACATTAATGGTCAGTAAAAGGGTGTGGCTTTCAGACTACTCAACAAAGTCCATCCTCAGTCTTGCAGACTTTAATAGCTTTTTGATTATTTTTTTTTCCTGGAGCTGAGAGAAGCATGTAAGAAAGAAAGTAAACCTAATCCAGCAGCAGTTTCAATAGGTTTCCCACCCTATGCTTGATTTTATTTATTTCTTATTCATATCAAGCATAGAGTTGGAGACCTAATCTTAAAGAACAAAAACTATGCATGCACTATTTAGGAATGTCAATGCATCAGAGTTAAAACTCAATGACCAACTCTATGGCTGGGAGGGAAAAAGTGAAAGCTTTGAGAGTCGGAACTTACCGGAGTCTGAGTAGTCCGGTCTGCCCAGATCGCGGAAAGAGTAGATGAAGTCGGCGCACTTGTCGCTTTGCACCTCTCCACGTGAGCAGAGCTCAGAGAGCAGCTCGAGCGCCTTCCCGCACATCTCATCCTCCCTTCCCGCAGGCATTTCCACGCAGCATCCTCGTGAAGCGCGCGCGCCGCTCCGGCTCGGCCGCGCTCATCCAAAAGCGCAGACCGGAGTCGCTCCTAAGGCGGGCACGCGCTGTCACAACCGGTCCGTCCAAACCACATAGCGGGGGCACAGGACAAGAAGTTTTATTTTAATTATTATTATTATTATTATTAAATTACTAAAGTGCGAAAAGTAGCAGCACGGCGGTGCGCTCGTGCTGCTGGACGAGCGCGCGACGGGAGCTGCGCGAGCGCACGACGAAGGGAGTGGAATGAAGCAGCGCGCGCGGGCGCGTGAGGGTTATTTCCAAACGCACGAGCCCTGGGGTCCCCGGTCTGAGCGACCCAACAGCGAGGCTCCGCCCCCTCACTTCCCCCCACCCCTCATCCTTTGCTCCTCCTGTTGATGTTTTATCATCTGCTGTATTACTGGATAAAGTTACAAAAACATTGTCATTTCAGCTCATTATGCCTACTACAAGACTTGTGCATTGGATCTGAGCAAACAATATTAACCCAAACAACAATAACAGCAATAATAATAATAATAATAATAATAATAATAATAGAATCTTTTGTAGCTGCTTCATCCTGAGTCAGGGTTGCCTACTGGTCACCTACTGGCATGTTTTTTTCGAGGTAGGAGAAAACAGGAAAGCCCAGAGGAACTCCAAGCTCAGGATCGAACCAAACATAAAGATCAGGGATGATATTATTATTATTATTATTATTATTAAGAAGAAGAAGAAGAATCTTTAGTAGCTGCTTCATCCTGGGTTAGGCTTGCAAGTTCACCTTTTGGCATGTTGTGTGAGGTAGGAGGAAACCGGAAAGCCCAGGGGATAAAGCTCAGGGATAATAATAATAATAATAATAAAGAAAAAAAGAATTAATCAGTTAATTCATCTTCTATATTGCTTATCTTGTACAGGGTTGCGGGGGAGGATGGGGGGGAGGAGCCTTTCCCAGGAGACTTAGGGCACGAGGCGTAGTACACCCTGGACGGAGTGCCAATCCATCGCAGATAATAATAATAATACTAATAATAATAATCCGACTACCTCCATCAGTTATACTTAAAGTTACTGTATGTGGGTAAAACACAAAGTGAAATTGATACTGCAGTGATTTTAAAATAAATAAATAAAATCAATATTAGTCCTGCCTCAGTTATGTGTGTGTAGAGTTTGCATGTTCTCCCCGTGCTTGGTGGGTTTCCTCCAGGTACTCTGATTTCCTCCCACAGTCGAGTGTAGGCTAATTGGCATTTCCATATTGCCCCTAGTGTGTGACTCAGTGTGACTCAGTTAGAGTGTGTGTGTGTGTGTGTGTGTGTGTGTGCCCAGCAATGGATTGGCACCCTAGTGCCACGAGGCCCCTGGGATAGGATCCAAGCCTCCCGCAACCCAGCAGATAAGCAGTATAGTAGATAGCTTACATACAGTATGAGCATGTTTCTGTCAGATAGAAAAGCACAAGGAAGTGTGTACAGCGTACCAGAGTGCCAGAGTGTGACGTGGTACTACAGTGTCATGTTACTTTAGACACATCCTTCATTTCTTATACCAATTAAATAAATGCTTTATTGAAAATATGCTAACAAAGAAAGTTTTGTCTTCCTATTTGTATATTCATAGTGTCAGCAAACAGAATGGTGGATGCCAGTACAGTCTGACCGAACTTTAATAACTGCGAACATATACATGAATCAGAACTTGGAAACATTAAACAGCAGTCAGTAGAGCAGTATGAAAGCGTAGTAATGACTGGAACCAATGAATGCAGGATGCATACTAATCAACATGATTATGGATGTGAAAGTCCTTTTGTGCTGTGTCTGTTAGTGTGTGATAGAGTTTAGGTGTTTTGGAACATGTTCCATCCATCCATCTATTACATATCTATACTGCTTATCCTGTGTAGGGTTGCAAGGGTTTTAAAGCCTACACCTGGGAATTTAGGGTTTACAATGCAGGAAACACCAATCAGCCCACATTGCATGTCTTTAGACTGTGGGAGGAAATCTGAGTACTCAGAAGAAACCCACCGAGCACGGGAAGAAAACACACAACCTTCACACTCACAGGACTGGAGGTGAGATTCACACCTGCATCCCTGGAGGTGGAAGGTGACAGTGCCAACCACTAAGCTGTCATGCCATCCCTATTCAAATCAAAAAGGAATTGTCTCCAAGCAAACTATGCCTGATAATCCCTGCGTTTTCTCATTATTGATTTAACAATTGTGCATTTCCGGTAAGTGAAATCGAATCACAGAGGCGATTAGCAGATTAGTCGCTTCTAATTGATGTGATTATAAATAATGTTATGGTGAGCGGGTTAATTAGTGTATTAGTGCATGTGTGACGTTGGGGCAAAATAGAAGATGAAGAAAGAAGAAAAAAGCGTATTTTTTATTTTGAAAAGACCCAGACAAAGACTGTGTGTGATACAAAAGCCTCCAAACTAAGTAGTATTATTTATCTTTTAATAAATTTGCATGAAAATGTTTTCATAGGTCAAAAACACAGTTTAATCCATAAATGGGCATATGGGCGGAGCAAACGGAGCCTGGCATTTGGCTGGAACATGCTTACTTATGTCAGTTACCACAAGCCAGCTAGCTTAGCTTTAGTTTAGCCTGACCAGTATGGTATTTTATTATGGCAGTCTGTGGGGATTGACTCACTTCTGGAGCCAGCCACCAGTGGTCATTTGAGGAACTGCACTTTTTGGGGCTTCATTTTTCAGAACCAGAGGTTGCCCCTTGGCCAAAACAAACAAACAAACAAACAAACAAACAAAAACATTTCCACCAAATTTACAAAAGTTTCAATAATGCTTGTTCCTTGTAATCCCAAATGTATATTTATAAATGCCAATCAGCCCTAAAATTCCAAAGCATGTTTATGGCACAGCTGATTTTAATATAATGACTCAGACAAAGCAATATAAAGGCAGAGCTCACAGAAGAGCTAAAAACACTAAAAGAACAATAAACTGTGAAAGAGCGCCCCCTAAGTGAGGTGTGCACCAAATCATCTAATATTGCAACTCAGTCATTGCAGCGCTTGCAGCCACGGACAAGCAACAACTGTCTCCTTTTGTCCTAGTTTTGCTGTTTTCTTACAAGTAATTTATATGAGTTTCACAAACTCTTTGTTAAATTAGTGTATGTGTGTGATTGAAATAAATACGTGATTTAAATCACAGTAACTCATCAAATTTGTTAGTTTTCTTAGCAATTTTCTAAACAAATCACAAAAAGAAAGTTTTTCTGGACAAATCATATTGTCATGAATACCGAAAATGCTCCTCTGAATGCTTCAGGAATAAATCGATTCATATCCAGTCTGATAAATGACACCCACTATGTCTGGTCCAACCTGCAGCTACAGTACATAAATATGATGACGACTCTCTAAGTGAACTCAGACATTTAACGTGCACATGTACTATAGCCAAATGTATTACTTTGATAGATGCATTTTGTTTGTTTTTTGATTTTCTATCTGCCTCTCATTCATCTCTTGTTGTCTATAGCAACTAACAGAGTGAACTTCCACACAGAGAGATTCCCTGAGCTGCTACATAAACTATTCATGGCTGACACACACACACACACACACACACACACACACACACACACACACAGTCTCCCATGTGCCATGGACATCTCAATATGCTCTCTTCTTCTCTCTCTCTCTCTCTCTCTCTCTCACACACACACACACACACACACACACATCCTCTTCTTTTGTCTGTATGAACAGAGTCTATAGTTTGCAGTCTAATATACTGTATGTCACGTGATCATTTAATTATGTGATGTAATGACATTCTTTAAAAAGTAAGCTGCAACAACAGCCAATTACTTTGTCTAGCCTAAACAAATTAAATACTTGAACTAATTTCATACTTAAAAAAATGTTTGGCACTGTCACCTTATACCGCCAGGGTTCGGGTTCAAACTTTGCCTTCAGTCTGAGTTTTCTTGTTCGACCCATAGACTATTAAAAAAACAAGACAAACCCTCCATGGCGTCAACTCTGGGAGCTCTGGTCGTCGCCATCTTGGCAGTAACAGATTCAGTGTACAGTAAACCCTGGTTAACACGCCTACTTACCCCAGTTACCACAAACTAGCTACAGTGGGGTAAATAACTATGGAGGGAGCTGAAACTTCAAGTTGCCAAGCTGACAAGACACCTTAAGGATTAAAAAAAAAAAAAAATGTAAAGAAGATTGGATCAAAATCTCTCGAGTTCTGTTCAAACCTGGTAAACCAACTACAAGTAACATTACCTCTATGCTTGCCAACGAGGGTTTCTCCACCAAGTACTAAGTCATGTTATGCTCTGGGATTAAATATTTATTTTCATCACTGAAGCGCAAATTAATTTATAACATTTGTATCATGTGCTTTTTCTGGTTAATATTCTGTATCTATCCTTTATAACAAACCAGGATAAAAATTAAAGACCCTTGCAAAATCCGCATGGGATCAAATAATATTTTCCCCACTATAGCTTAGCCTTAGCTTAGCTAAAATGCTAAGGTGGCTAATGTTAATTTATATGCTAATGTTATTGTGCATTTGATGGAACATTAATTAAAATTCAATAGAATTTGTTGCTCCGTACCTTACATGCCATCCTGCATCAACTCCTACACTTCTTGTGGTAAGTTAAACTACAATGAGTTCAGCTAACTGTTTAGCTAAAGTGATGCATGGCAGACAGCTAGCGGTTTGACACCTGCATTCCACCTGTCATTCCAGCCACGCCCATACATTTGCATTTGAAAAATTACATACAAATGGCAGCTGTTTTTTGTGTTTATTTCTGTTGTAATGTTGGCCATTTTAACATGGATATATATATATATGGGAATTAACGCACTTGTAAATCCTGGTGGTGATTCGAGGAAGTGCACGTTTCGGCACTCCACTTTGGACTCATTTTTCAGAACTTAAGGTTCCTTGGTTCTACTCTGTGTCTTGTGAGATTACTTTGGTTTCCTCCCACAGGGCGTACCCTCACAACCTACACAGGATAAGTGGTTCAGAACATGGATGGATGGATGGATGGATGGATCCCAACCTTTTGTATTTCAGGCAAGGATGAAGAGCTGTTTGTTTAGCCAGGTCTCAATGGAGTTGAATGTTGAATGATGAACTTGCAAATTGTTTGCAACTGGAGCATCTTCAACTATAAGATAAGCAGGCTATAATACTGCTGGAAATTTATTCCCTTTTGCTGATGCTGCCTTGTCATAGTAGGGAGTGCAGTGAGCAGCAGACATGGCTGCTCCAGGCAGGAACAGAAACAGGCAGAAGACTTGGTGTTCTGATCCACTGATAGGAAAGGGTAAGTGCCTATACTGCATTACAATGCAGAGTAGAGGAACTGGCAGTGGGCATGAGGCAAGAGCTGTCAGTGGGAATGCACCGCTTTAATGAGGGGCAGAGCTTGGAGAAGATTAGTGTAGACAGAAATGGACCCAGATGTACTTTTTAACAGCTGCATCTCTTTCTCGAAACGGTAGGTAGGCCAGGAGTCTGGTGACTGGAGCACAATTAAGGAGTCCAACTTAACAGTAAGTGTGCTGCCTTTTGGAAATAAGTGTGGCGATTGGCAAAAATAAAACTTGCACATATACAACCGTATTCTTCACCTGACATAATACCTGAACTAATAAAATACCAAAATGCTAAAAATTGTATGCATCATAATTAAAGAGATCTCAGCTCATTGACATAATAATAATAATAATAATAATAAGAAGAAGAAGAAGAAGAATAGCAACATGGCATGTATACTGACCGTGATGGCAGATGATGAACTGATATTATAACTGATATTAATACTTCTGGTAGAGAAACTGGTAGTCCCACTAGTGTTATACAGTACAGTATGTAAATACATCCTGTATAATGTTCTCCATACAGCTTGAATACAAAAGACCTAAAAAAGAATATGACACACTGGTTTTTGCTAAGAATATGATACTCTAGGAGCCATAGCAACGAAGTGCACTAAATGACTGGGTCTGTTAAAATAGAGAGAGAAGACAAGTTTGGCTGGCCGAAATGCCACTGAGGAGCATGATTCATCAAAAGTTTACCCTTCAGCAACTGAAACACTGGAGTTTGATAACATCAGTCCGCTGGCTATCCAGTATGGTGCCCACGGGGTGTTGTTGCACTATCAAAGTGTTGGGTAATGGGTGCAACGTCCAAGCCATAGTTACTCAGCCCGCACAAGTGCAATTGCTAGTTTTAAAGAGGACAAGAGTTTGAGTGTTTTTCAAGATACTGTCTCATTCTTAAAACAAGACCGTAATTACAAGTTCCTGAAGAGCACATGAAACACCATGGCCAGTGTGGTCTCTCTTATCTTATCTGGATGGACTGGTGTGTAGACTTTACAACTACAAATCATGAGGCAGACAGAGTTCTTGATCTTATATTTACAAGCTCTCAGGCAAAAAAGTCAGAGTAATTTGACTCGCACACAGACATGAAGTTCAGAGGCACCTAGCTTGACTAACATGCCTTCCAATCCACCTTGATAGCCCGACCCACCTTGGTCACAGATGCAGTTAAGAAATTATGAATGACCATAGGCAGCTTTTGTACATTTAGCTTAAATGTTGCAGCAGCAGATACAGGAGTAAAGCTGCACCTCGGGATCATTTCAGTGTTGAATTCCTGTCAGCCATGTCACAGATGCATGTGTCAGTAAAAGTGACAGAATCATGTATGTGAATCTTAAGGGTTTGCTCCAGGTCATTTTTTCTCCTTTGCGGCATGCCCTTAGGTGTTCTCCCTGAAACAAATTGATGTAATAACCACAGGTCACTCCCACAGAAAGACTATGTGTGGGGAAAAATGTGTGTGAAAGGGAATGGGTGATGAAAAATCATCAACATTTTCACAAACCCCTAAGCTCCTGAGTGGTGTTTTAAAAGGTTCCATAATTTATCTTTTTTTTTTTTTAAAAGTTCTCTCACTTTGTGCCTGTTTCTGGTCCTTTATTTCACTCCTCCTCCAAATTAAGATGTAAATGACCTGGGGGAGGGGATCTTCTTATATGAGGTCACAACAGGGGGAAGATCAAATTGCAGATCCACATTTCCATTCTCTAAGACCGGATTATTTTAGAAGCCAAGCCCAAATATTGCCAAATTCACAAGACACATGAACAAAATATCTATTGTAGTGCACGGGGAGGTCAGAGACAGATGCTCTTGGCCTAAAACGCATTCATACACCACTGGGCAAATCTTCAGCTCTGTGATTCTGTAGTTTATCCAACAGCCTATAGAACCAATGCTGTTGATAGCCCCATTCTGGCCGTATGGTTCTACCTGAAATTGAGGTTAATAATGGGCTGCAAGTTTTGAGACAATACAATACATACTGTATAGGGTAGTTTGTATTAAATCTAGAGTGTTAATGCAATTAATTTATAATAATCTCTCCATCTTTATCTGTAAACAGTATGTTGATTGCATGAAAGTTATAAATCCATAATTTTCATTTTTGAGTCCCAATGCTGATCCTGCAAACCTTTCTAGCTAGGACAAACATGAGCATGGCATATTTACACTGGACATCATCTGTTCATTTCAAATAATGTATGTATATTAGGTTACACACCTAGGATTACTTGTGCATTCACGATATTGTTATAATTGAGCACCAAGTCTCTCTTTCTAAAAATACAATTATTTAAAAACCTTCCCCAGCATTTTAATTAGACAGCATAAAGCCCTTAGTAAAAACCCACCATCAGTCTAAATAGACAGGACAGGCACAGCTTCTCTCTGTGGCAATAAAGATGCAGCAGATCCTCCTGGATTATTTATAGAAAGAGCAGCAAGACCATTTTTAGCCCAGAACAGATGATCCTAGATCAGTTTGATGGCCTGATATTGAGCACCTCTGTCTTTGGTTCGAGCATAATTCAGTATAACATGAGACTTGCAAGACATGACATTTCAACTATATTGATATACACCTGTACCTCACTACATTTTATTTTATCGACAAAGCTGACAAAGTTGTTCATCTTATTTGTAGCATGATGTTTTCCTTATTTCACTGGGTGGCCCAGAAGGACAGGACCGCTTTCAAAATGACTTTGATCTATTCTGGGAGAGAGCAATTAGAAGCGTAATTCTAGATGAAGCTCAGTTTTTTGTGCTCTGTAAGGTTGCACTTGACTACGTGGAAGACACCAACATGAATTGCAAGATGTGCATGAAAGAGTTCGAGTCCTTTGAATTCTGCTCTAATAAACAATCGTTTTTAATGAAGCACCTCATATTGATGAGAACAGCAGACCTGGTTCAAAATTCACTCACTGCATAACAAGTCGCTGCTTTGTTGACACTGGATCACCAAAGTGCACCTCTGATTCTGGCACTTCTTATAGTATTTTCCTTGGTCGAAAAGGACAAATTGTCCAGGTTTGTTCTTGCAACACTCTGGTGACTGTAATAACCCCACCGAGTACACGGCATGCTTGTGGGCATGCTTAGCCGCCCAGACAGATAGCTGTCACTTATTCATACAGAATGTGAGGACCTGGAACGACTCTGGTCAACATTTTGTGTACCTGAACTTGTAAACCCAGATAAGGTCTGGTTATAAAACAGCCAGTGGATAAAAGATCATAGAATCATGTCCATATAAATGCAAATCCTTGCAACAATTTAGATTGTTTACGAAGCATGCAAATTAAAAAAAAAAAAAACAGCTGTTTGACATCACAAACACTCTGCAAAAAATCATTTATCTCATTAAAACTTTTATTTATAAAGGTTACCCAACTCACATGACCGGTGAACTAGATTCAGTTTTTGCCCTGTTTTATATCACGACAAGACTCTCCCAACAGATTTCTCCTAGCTCTAAGCTAGGTGCAGAGTCATATTTTAAAACCAGTTTAAACCAGTCAGGGGAATGCTTTTTCCTCTAGTTCATAATCCCTATGGACTCATTAAATTTGCATTGCCTGAAGTACAAACAGACATCTAAATGCTATTACTTCTGCCAGTTTGGATGTCGTAAGATAAAGGAGGAGGAAGGAACTGTGTATTTGCTTTACGCTCTGAATGAAAAGACTTAAGAACACAACAAGGTGCTGGAAACATTCCTTAAAGATTTCAGTCCATGTTGACATGATAGAATCACATGGGTGCTGCACATCCATGATGCGAGTCATCGTTCCACCACATCCAAATGGTACTCTATTGGATTGAGATCTGTTGACTGTGGAGGTCGTTGGAGTACAGTGAACTCATTGTCATGTTCAAGAATACCAATCTGAGATGACTTTTTATGCTTTGTAACAAGGCCTGTTATTTTTGGCCCAAAGTGTGCCAAGAAATAACGCCAAACCATTACACCATCACCAGCCTGAGAAGTTGCTACAAGGCAGGATTGATTCATGCTTTCATGTTATTTACGCCAAATTCTGACCCTACCATCTGATTGTCACTATAGAAATCAAGACTTAAGGAATCAGACCAGGAAATGTTTTTCCAATCTCCTGTTGTCCAATTATGGTGAACCCATGCAAAGTGTAGCCTCAGTTTTCTGTTCTTACCTGACAGAAGTGCTACTCGGTGTGGTCTTCTAATACTGTAGGGCATCTGCTTCAAGGTGTGACGTGTTGTATATCCTGAGATGCTCTTCAGCATACCTCAGTTGCAGTGAGATGTTATTTGAGTTAATGTTGCCTTTCAATCAGCTTGAGCCAGTCTGGACATTTTCCTCTGACCTCTGCTATCAACATGCCATTTTCACCCAGAGAACTGCCCTCACAGGATATTTTCACTTTTTCAGACCATTCTCTATAAACCCTAGAGATGAATATGCATAACAATTCAAGTAGGTCAACAATTTCATAAATACTCAGACCAAATCATGCCACGTTCAAAGTCACCTTTTTTCCGCATTCCGATTCTTGGTTTGTTCTTCAGCAGATCATCTTGACCATGTCTACATGCCTGAGTGCACTGAGTTGCTGCCATGTGATTGACTGATTAGATATTCAGAGTAATGGCCAATTGAACAGGTGTACCTAATGAAGTCCTTCGTGAGGGTAAACTAAACAATAAATAATTTTTTTTTTTAGGTTTTATCACTTTGTCCTTAATGTGTAAGCTGGAGGTGATGGCGTTGAGGGAAAAACCTCATGACATGACATGAGAAACAAACTAAGAGGAACCAGATTCAAAAGCAAGCCCATTCTCATTTGGGTGATTCAAATAATAATCAATAATAATGTTGTTTTACTAAGGTGCTTACTGTAACATTAAGTGAGTCTTTATTCAAATGAAGCATCCTTAGACTAGAACTTGTGCAATCAGTACAATTTGGTATTTGGATTTAGATGCATAACCTATATGCATAACGTCATTAACTTTGTTGTGTAATAAAGTGTAATGAGGACTTTCTACATCTCCGTCTTCAAGAAACAGACAAAGTCATTTCATTTTTGACCTTTCATAAATTCTCCAACAATACATTATAAATTATTTATGCAGTGCATATAAATGTGTAAGAAAGGCCATATTTATAGTAGGTACTTCAAATATAGTGCAACCTTGGAAAAACCTGGTTTAAAAAAAGCTTGGAATGTCTTTCAATCTTCAGGCCTAATCAAAAGTGTGTAGCTTCTTGCATTTGATGAATTTCAAAAATCTAAAAAGCTGCCCGAAGGATCCAAAACATGTTGTAAGCAGAGTTATAAGGAAAAGATCGAACATACTGTATTGTATAATAAAACAGTATTATTACCATTAATTGCAGACAGACATGGTGTACAGTAGCATATTGAATTGAGAGTTAAATAGCTTTATTTATTTGCCTTCTTTGTTATTTACATTTGGAATGCGTCATTCGGCTCCCGCGTGTATGTGAGTCTTATTTAGTTTGCCTTATAACTCGTGTTCAGTAAAGCTCCTGAAAGGACAAATCCCGCGAGAAGCTGAAAGATGCCATGGCCATGCTTCGTTACTATGACAACAGAGTCTCTTCTGCCAGAGGTGCATCTGTGGCTAACAAGGTTAAAACATATTTTCCTATTCTAATCATCTGTTCCCATAGCACCCATGTTCATTCAGCAATACAGCATGATTCATAAAACAAACCCTCAATGAAAGAATCTAACATACTGTAAAGAGCTAGTCACTGCACTCAGAAACATCAAATAGGATAACCTGGTTTTGCAAAGTAGCGATCATGTCGGTCTGGTCAATGGCTGAGGGCCAAAAGAGCTCTCTTTCTATTGAGAGTTTCTCTGGAAACAAGTTCAGGCTTCTGTTGTATTTTTATATTTCCATGGAAACAGGTTTTAACATGATGCTCGAGAAGCTCTTCCTCGACACTATAAAAAAAAAATAAAACAAAGTGAAAAAAGTATACATTTAGAACCCTAAAATAGCGCATTTCAAGTGATTTCATGAATCATCATTAAAAAAAAAAGATAAGAACAATCCACAAAACCGATAAGTCAAGAGTGTTGGTGTACGTATCAGGCTGGTTTGGGTGATTATTCATCGTGTCTATGGTGTTTTATGATTTATCCTTCCTTTGGCAGTTTGACTTACAGTTTGGGGGTGGAAACAGTCAATCCAATTTGGCAACTGTTTACCAACAAGCCTGGAGCAGGCTGTGTGCTTTTTTTTTTTTTTTGCACAGATTTGTCCTCAAATTGTGAATCTCCGTATGCATCAAACCTACAGTAAATGTCACATGTAGTCCAAGCTAAACTTGTTTCTGTTATAATTATCCCCCCCTCAAATGTCATCTCAGCTGCAGCACCAGAGCTTGACATTTGCTAAAAAAAAAACATTCAGAGGAAAACAGTCTAGGTATTTAGTTGATGCTTAACTGCAACAAGTGATGAATACATGGACTATGTGGTGGTCTGTTCATGTGTGAATGTACGGGGGATGTGGCACCAACTCCCAGCCATGTGTTCCTGTAATGTGTAAGTAGTGTTTGTGAATGACTGCGTGTACAGTTCCTACAAGAGAGAGAGAGAGAGAGATGCATCCTGGACAGGGTGCAAATCCATCACATTCACACACTACGGGCAATTCAGGAGCACCAAATTGCCTAAACGGCATGTCTTTGGACTGTGGGAGGAAACCGGAGCACCCAGAGGAGACCCACCAAACACGGGGGAAGAACATAAAACACCATGCACACGGACTCCGAGGCAGGAAGCGAACCCTTGACCATGGAGATGCAAAGAGACAGTGCTAACCACTACGTCACCATGCCACCCAAGCGACAAGTTATCCATCGATTATCAAGAATCAGCCGTTCCACTCGCTGAACGATCACAGTAACGGCAGCAGTGGGTTCCAAGTCACCTTGGCCAAGATCATTCACAGACGTAATGCTTCTTTAACACGTTTACACCATTTAAATGTTTTACTGTGACTAAGAGTCTGATCATTTTACTGTGCTTAAAGTCTTCTTTCACTTTTACTCTTCATCACTTTTACACCTTCATTCACAAGAAATTCCACCACAAGTCGTGGTTTGACCTGAACATCCCTCGTATATACTGTATGAAGGTAAATGGTCTCTTAATGGACCTCAAACGTGACATTCGAAAAATCCAGGAAAAGCTTAAGTTATTGGTTAGGAATTCTCAAGTCACCATTCAACTGTTAAAGACTGCTAAGAGTCGCTGTTGACAGGGTATGTGACATAACCATGCCTGCACAAAATAGCCACAATTAGAGAGGAAAGAATCCTACTCAGGAGAACAACAACCCCCTGATGTAGTGGATCCAATTACTGCGAACTGCCCGGAAGGCAGGGCTGTGGGACAAGTCATTGCTGAATTATTGAATTATTTCTCAAGAAGTTACTTTCAGACATCGGACATTCAACTGTCAAAAATATTGAGGAATAAGGAATATTGTTTCTGAAATAGAAGGAAAATATATATATATATATATAAATAACATAGCTCAACTTAATATATCTTTTTACATGCTCCTAAGTCCAGCTTTTATTGAATGTTAAGCACCAAAGGCTTTTCTTACACTGACGAATCCAAGCTTTAAAGAAAATCAATGCAGCATTTCATATTAGAAGTTTAAAAGTTTGAAACTCCAGCTCTACTGGATACTTAAATCTGATTGGTCAAATGGTATTGATTCATAATGGATGAAAGGCAACTAAAAGGTTTATGCACAGTCTTGGCAAAAATAAATAAAATAAATAAATAATCGCCATTTCAGAAGGGTCAAATAATTGGGCTGCATCAGGCAAAGAAAACAAATAAGGAGATTTGAACGTACTGGAACTGGGTAAAGAACCCTTCAACACATTATTAAATGCTGGACGGATAATGCTAAACCATTAACATTATGGAAGAAAAGAAATCATAAATGGAGATCATTTATTAAACAATTGGTGAAGAGGTTTACTGTTTTACAGTTTTACTACAGTATGTTTAATCATAAAAATAAAAGGATTTCCATAGACACACAATGTGATGAGAACTCACAGGATCGGAACTAAACAGCTGTGTGTCCATAAGAAAACCACTTGTTCTAAAAAAAAATGCTCTAATTTGCTATGGAGCATAAAGATTGGACTTTGAAGCCATGGAAACAAGTCATGTGGTCTGATGAGTTCAGATTGAGCCTATTCCAGAGTGATGGGCGCATCAGGGTAAGAAGGGAAGCGCATGAAGCGATACACTCATCATTCATAGTGTCCACTGTACGAGCCTCTGGAGACAGTGTTATGATCTGGGGTCGCTTCAGTTGCTCAGGTCCAGACTCAGTAACGTTACGTGGCAATAAAATTAAGTCAGCTGACGACCTGAATGTACTGAATGACCAGGTTATCACATCTATGGAGTTCTTCTCCCCTGATAGAAAGGGTACATTCCAAAACACAAATTGTGAAAGAGTGGTTCTGGGAGCATGATGAACTATTTTCACACATGAACTGGCCCCCACATTGTGTGCTTTGAATGAAATCTCAGAGTGTACCGTTTTTCTTTTGGCCAGGCACTGTACTGTACTAACGCACTTGTTCTAATACGTTAGTATTTTATAGTAATTGCTAAGTCAAGGTTCTATGGCAGACATACACATAATCTGCATCAGTTCTCAGAAGGGCATTGATACAAATGTGTTACACAAGTTCCTGGAAAGTTTGTCTGGTTTCACTAACTTAAAGTGACATAAAAGTTAAACATATTGGTGTTACTTCAAACGTACAGAAGACACCCAAGACCAGCTATATTTTACAAAATCAAGCATTTTCAAAGACTTTTAAGGATCTGTACAAACCCTGTGAATATGGAAGCGGTGACTGACTATTCCTAACAGCTTCTCAGAGCACAAAATGATCCCAGTTCTCATCCTGTTCAGATAGTTTCTCCTTTAATCAACACTGAAGAAAAATGCACTGATGACACATCCTTGCGTCCAACAAAAGATCTCAGTCAATTCTGAATGGAAAACCTGGTTCAGTTTGACTGTAGCATGTGAGTTGGCCTTGGACTGCAAATAAAGAAAAGCAATTTACAACTGATTTTTGTAAGAAATTTGTGCCCTTGTAACTCCCACTCGATAAAAGACTGATTGCTCTGGTCGTTGCTTTTTTGTGGAATGACCATGATTTTTACCAAGGTCCTAAGGTCAAATATAGTGTGTAATCTAGAGGTGGACGTTTGTCTCTCTGTTGGCTGAAATGCTCAGGCAAGATTTTACCACATTGTATATATTTGGTCTGAATATATAGGCTGCCAAAACCATGAGATTTATTCGTACTATGAAAGTGATTCATATACTCCATAGTTTTCACATAACATTAAACATCAACATTCATCCATTAGACTGTGTGATATACTGTACACTGCCTGGCTCTTAACCAAAGATCATAACACTGCCTCCAGAGGCCTGTACAGTGGGCACTATGGTTTATGCACTTCCCTTCCCTTCGCACTGGAATAGTTTCAATCTAGTTTCATCAGATCACATGACCAGTCCTATCTTTATGCCTTCTACTGTACCAAACTGAAACCTTTTTTCTGAGTCTCACTAACAAGTGGTTTTCTAATGTACACACAGCTGCTGTTTAGTCCCAATCCTTGATTGTTCAACTCATTGTGTGGAAATGCGGTCACTTTCACTATAAAGCATTGCTCTGATTTCTACTGATGTTTTTTTTTTTATGATGCGACTTCACCAAGCGTTTAAGTGATCTCAGATCACACTCATTCATGATTTTGTGCCAGAATGCATATCTGTGTGTTTCATTTCTTTTCTCAGTATTGTCACATTTTACTATTTTTAAAACAGTCCAAGACCCTCTGAAGCAAGTAATATAATTTTGCTTCTCTGTTCCAGGCCACACCTGTAGTTTATTAAAAGAGAAGGGTCACATCTCTGAAAGGTAGGCAAATAATTACTATAGAGATATGGTGTTTACTGCACTAGATATTTAAATAGATCGATAGTTCTGACTCCATTTCATCCCTACTTCCCATTCACCGGCTATCACATTTTATACAACAACTACACAGTGGAAGGTCAAGACTAACACTGGCTTCCTTCAAGACACATGAAGCCAGTAAGCCACATCTTTCCGAACTGCTCCTCATGCTGCTTCACGGAGCAGTGTGACACCCTCAGAGGAAAGTGCTATCTACCCTCTTCTACATACCCGAGTTCACAGATGCCCATGAATGGTAAGGAGAAGTTATAAAATTGTACATGAATGTAATAAAACCATAATTGCATGCATGAATTTACAGAATTGTCTCAGCTCTCTCCTATAGGTTGTGCGTTTACACAATTAGCTATTTTCCCCCAAATGTATTATTGCTTTTAGGTATTGCTGATGTAAAATCTTTAACCTGTTAATTACTGTTTATTATTATTATTGACTTCTTTAATATGCTCCATTTTTCAGCAACCACTTAAGTCAGGATAAGGTTATGAAAGGACTTGCTTAAAAAATCTTGGGGGCATTAATTAAAGCATTAGCGGGTAGATAAGCTAATGCAAAAAAAAATGCTGTTTTTTTTTTCTTTTCTTTTCTTTTGAGCTTGCCTCATGGAATAGTCCTCTGGAGCATTTCATCCATCCGACCGCCAGCACCAAATGTACGCGTGAAATGTTTTGGCTCCGGGTTCAACCTTTACTCGATGTACTTCAACTCCACAGCTCAAGCTGTCCATAAAGACACAGAGCCTCTTCTCTGCAATGTGCCTTCTGGAATGGAATAGTGGATTTGGGACACGGAAAGATGAGATTTCTTTCCCCCATGCAGAAAGTAAACAATAAAAAAAAGGGGAGAGCAGCAGACAATTTATCCCACGAGACAGATAGTGAGTTACGGTGCAATTAAGTTTAACTTTACCCAGTACACTTGAAGCAAAGAGAAATTATTTTAAAAGAAAGATGGATAGAGAGAGAGAGAGAGAGAGAGAGAGAGAGAGAGAGTCACTATTGTCTGCATGGAATAACAAAGAGGATTCATTAAAAGATGTACCTACTGACACAATCATCATCATCATCATCATCATCATCAAGAGTGACTCCAGTCTTACTTCATATTACAGTAAATCATTGAATAAACATAGATCCAGACTGTTAAGTTTTGTATTATAGTATAAGCCCAATTATCTTCCACAGTGGTGTGCCAGGACTATAACACAATTTACCGCACTTGTCTTGAGCCACCCCATATTTCTTCATATTAAATTTAATTAAATGATTTAATAAAGTGATTAAATAAAAGAAATAGGAACAAATGTTTAACTGCGACAGTTTGCCTAAAAGTGCCAAAAGATACAGTTTAAAAAATGATTGTTTATGTAACAACCTCAGCAGCGACCTCATTTCCCCTCTCGTCTGTTCCAACCAATCAGCATCCAGCATCAGCAGTATACTAATCACCTACCTGAACATCTCTCATCATCTGGACCTGTTTCTCACTGGTTCATGCCTTAAGTTAGATGTTTTTTTTTTTTTTATATTCCTGTATGATTCATTGTGTAGAAAAACATTCCCCTGTAACTGCTCAGGCACAGACTGAAAAAAAGGCCTTCAGGAATACTGGAGAACTTTTCCTCAAGGCTACATTAAAAAATTTAAGAAAGTCTGGCTCTTTAGAAGCAAAATATGAAGAAATTGGTTTCTCAAAGCTGAAACAAACACAATGCGGGACAGCGATCATACATTTCTACAGTTTTCTTAGTCTGTATTTATTAACTTAATTAGCTAACCATATTTCTTGCATTACACTACAGTACATTATCCTTTTTTCCCCTTGGTTTGTTGTTTCCCAACAAGACATGGGACTAGAGCTTGTACTTTCCCAGTGACCAAGCTAACGAATTTATGATTTATGGTACATACATGTGCGCCACAGAGCTTTGACTGTGATTCTATCAGGAAAAAAAAAAAGAGAATAAACCACCATGAATAAAACATGCTATGAACGTGTCATGTATGCAGTCTTGGGCTGTAACTTATTTAAAATACAAGACAAAAAGTCTTAGAGTTAAACTTACAGTTAAAAAAACTTTACTTTATCATTACTAAACTCAATATCATTGCCATCATTACTTAATATTTTTGTAATATTGCATGCATGTAATATTCTCTGTCATTTTCCTGCTGCTGTAATGCAGGATGATCTATCTTTCCCAAAATTATTGCCCACTTTTACATGCTCCCCACTGCTTCGCCGTGTACATAGTCCTCGAGTCGCCATGAATTATGGCCTGATTCAGGTATTTCTGCGGCGCCCCGCTTTTTCCTGAGGAGTCTCAGGCCAAACAATAAAAGCGAAATTACTCTGAACATGTGGCCTGCTGAAATGACGGGGAAACCTTATTCACTCCAAAGCTCATATTCATAAATCACACCAGGTCATTTCACGGTTCTGGCTTAAAAAGAAAAAAAAGAAGAAAAAAAAAAAAAGAATTAATCAACTATCAAGAAGCGCTTTACGAACCATCTGTATTAATTCTACCATCTTCTGTATTTACATAGGAGTCTTGAGAGGGAGTCTTGCTGATTTCCCACTTGTTTGTCAGTCATGGGGTTTGTCAACATAAGGACTCTTCAAGTGGATCTCTGGTTTATGGTAGAACTATTACACTGATGCTTGTCTTATTGAAGGCAAGAACACATGACCTAATGAATACTGTATATGGACAGGTACTGAAAATTCCCCAAGCAACAATTCACCCAACTCAATATGCATGCAAGTATTTTATAGCTTTCCTTCATCTTTGTTCATATGAAAAACACCGATCAGCCACAACACTGACAGGTTAATTGAATAATATTGATTATCAATTATATGCCAGTAAACTGGTGACAGAATCAGGGACACCCACGGCTCATGTGGTGGGAACCAAAGCCCAACAAGATAGTGATGGGTCGTTCATGAATGATTCGTTCTTTTTGAACAAATCTTTAACGTGACTCAGAAGAACGAATAGTCTCTGAGAGTAATTCGTTCATTTTCTCCTGGGCGTGCATGCGCAAAACATCGGAAAACCTCCATGGGTTATGTACAGGAAACAGAAATGAGGAGTTACCTTTGAGTCTTTTGATCCGAATCATTCGTTCTTTTGTCACGTGACTCCCATAGACGCTATGCAATAGTGCAACAGATTCAAAAGAATGAACGACTCAGACTAGAAGATATGAGAGATGAGCTGCTCATTCTGTTTATCATAATGTGTCCTTAGCTGCATTGTAATATTTACATTAATGGAACTATAGCCAAAATTTGTGTATGTAGACACTTTGGGGGGTCTGTTTATTAAAAATGTAACATTTTATTTCTGAAAAAAAAAAATGAAATGAACTAAATGACTCAAAAAAGATTTGTTGATTTTGATGAATGAGATTTAAAGAGCCAAGTCATAAAATGATTCAAACTTCCCATCACTACAGCACGACTGGTTCAAGCCCACAGAAATGCTAATGCAGCACAAATTGCAGAAGAAAATTAATGCTGACTATGATAGAAATGTATCAGAACTCCAAGTGCATCATAGCTTGCTGTGTAGCCGGAAAAGAGTTGAAGGTTGTTGATCCAGCCTCCAAATTCCCAAGATCTCAATCCAACCGAGCATCCATGGGCTGTCCGAACAAATAAGTCTGATCCATGAAGCCCTCACCTTGCAAATTACAGCATTTATAGGATCTGCAGCTAGGATCCTAATGCCATGACTTCAGAGGTGGAATCATGCCTGAGGAGTCAGAGTCAGACCCAGGCTTTAATGTTAATGGCTGTCTTGTTTAAGCCAGTTATGGCCACTTGTTCCTCTCTCACTCTCTCTCTCTCTCTCTCTCTCTCTCTCTCACACACACACACACACACACAGTTAATAAAGCAATAACATGAAGCTTGTCATGTTACCAAGAACGCTTCCTGTTGCAAAGTCTTTCTCATGTTACCGCTTACATAGGAGTTACAGCTTTATCATCTCTGTCTGTTCCAAAGCAATGAAATTTGAAACTCCTTCCATGACCCTATTGACTTATAACTTGAGAAATCAATATTTGCATACATTCTAAATTGGTTTATATGGAGCATACACCATACATGTAATCTGTTACTTTCGAAATGATAAAGTATCAGAATAAAAGCATTAATACACTTTTAGCAGACATCAAAATCAAAAGCATTTTAAATGCACAATCCTAGACTGTAATTTGTGATATTTCATGGCAGGACATCTCTTCCCACTTTCCATACTGGGAAATATCAGGTGAGCATGGCTGCATGGAGAATTGCATTAGTGTGTCATGATGCTATAACTACATGGGTAAGATTTCAAATAAGGTTTCCAGCAAAGGGCTTTTTCTCTCCTCAATATCTAACACTTCTTCCATATGTTTCTGTCCTGTGTCCCGCAACATGACACATACAAATATGTATATTTTATTAAAATGAGTCTAAATCAGCTTGATTTATATTTATATTGGTTCATAAGGCACGTTTTTGTGCTAAATGGTGCCATCGTGTGTTCAAAGTGAATTTCGGATCTACAGTAAAGAACAGTATGTTCCCGTTTGGCTGCGCAGTTTGCATGAAGCGAAGCCTCCTCAAGTAGTTGAGACATGCACTACCTAGCTTGTCTCTTCATATCCAGACATGCTATTGATTTCTGTGTGTTTCCAAACAGATAATGAAATATTTAGAGCCTATGGTTATGTCTGTTCAAGGTCAACATGCACGAAATGGTTATTCAGGAACTGACAGCTTGAATTGATCTGTGCAAAATGTCCATAATGTAGATGTCTGTCAGGTAAAAGATAAAACACTTGGGATGTGCTGTAGAGGGAAATACTGTATATAGAAAAATAACAATTGACAGGGTGGACTGATGTGTTTAAGAGTTACTGTGACAACCCTAAAGTTGAGTATTTTGAATACTTTCAAATAAGTGTTGCATTTGCTTAAACCAATAATTACTGTTTGTTAGGTAATAAATACATCTGTTACTTATGCTCTGGATAGCCTTCATAGTGGCTCTAATCCGAGATGCTGTTAATTGGTGATTTTCTAAATATATTTGGGTCTTGCTTTCCTGGGATGGTCTTGATGAGAGCAAGTTTCATCATGGTGCTTGATGGGGTTTGCCAATGCACTTGACGATACTGTTCTTGCAAGAGCTATTGCAGAACAGCTGACCTTTATGTCTTAAACTAAGGACTGACTGTTGTTGTTGTTAGTTATAATGCCATATGTGTTATTTGATACTTTTTAAAAAATCCAGTATTGTTCTAGGAAGTACAATTTTCAACATTAGAAACATTAACATTAAAACCAACTAGGTTTTGTGTTTACTGGCTCCTGAAGGTGGGTGTCCTGTGGTGACTGACACCAGGACGTTGGCAGAGGATACTTTCATTATTTCATTATGGCATTTGGCACATCTACTTATCCAGAGCGACTTACATTTGTATCTCATTATACATTTGAGCAGTTGAAGGTTAAGGGCCTTGCTCAACAACTGTGGCATCTTGGTGGTCATGGGGTTTGGACCTGGGACCTTCTGAACCATAGTCTAATGCCTTAACCTCAGAGCTACCCCTGAACCCCAATGGGTTGTGTAGTGGTGCCTTTCTATTATGGCCAATACTGACTTTTTCAGCAATTTGCATTGGCTTGTCCGGAAAGGCTGACCTATGGTCCCGACGGGCATGGGTTTGCCTTGGGTGCCCATGATCCAGTCACTGGTATAGCTGTCTGAACTGATAATCGATGATATTCAATTCACCTGACTGTGGTGTTAGTGTTGTGGCTGATCAATGTTTCATATGAAACAAGATGAAGAAAAGCTATAAAAGTTCTTCCTGTACATGAGCTGGAGTGAATTTTCAGCACCTATTCATATAGAATATACAAAATCCACATGTATACTTAAAGATAATACTTAAAGATGAATCTTTTAAAATACGGAAGACAAACTTTTAAAAGTTAGTCTAAAAAAAGCTAAAAAAAAAAAAAAGAAAAGAAAAGGAAAACCCACCCACATTATTGAAACCTGCAATCAGAAACCCTATTATGTCCAATTCAATTGCTCAAATTTCAAGTAAATTGCCAGTATCCAATTTTTCTATGGTAACCTCTGCATTGCTAGAAATGCTGTATTCATCATTATCTCCCTTACGTTTTAGAGAAAAAAAAAAACCCTAAAAGAACCAAGTATTGTGATTTCTTCAAGCAATGCTTTTTTTTTTTTTTTAGCTGAATTAAAAAGCTTACCTCATTACTTATAAAGATGTGGCTTGAATTCCTCAAGCAGGGTCCACAACTGACCAATCACTACATCCTTTAAATAATACAATGTATGACACTGTTGACTAGAGCTGAATGATTTATGTCCTTCAGACCTCAAATCTGTGCCAGCAGTGCAGATCTGGGGCAAATTATCATCCAAGAGCTTACTAACATTATGTGCAGAGAAGCTTTATGATTTATTCAAAAATCATTTATTTCATCTGGGTTGCCTTCACTTGATTTAGATGTGTCAATCAATGCTTGTTTAATACATCAAGCAGACTTTTTATTTTATTTCAATATCCTGAATTAATAGGGCATTGCAGGATCTCGTTGGTATTTTAAGTACCAGGGTTAAATGTAAAAATTACAAAGTAAAAGCTTTCTGGGTGTTATATCCTGTCAGTTAGCCTGCTATAGGTTTTCACACTGTGTGCTCTGATCACAATTGTACATCCTTTCAAGCCACTGCAGGATAAGATCACACGTAATAAGCTGTTCAGTCTCTTTTATTCAAGCTGAAGCAGTGAAGATGCTTCATGTAAGGTCATCGTGAGATCCTAATACACTTCAACTGCTGTGCCTGATCCATCTTGATGCTCTACTTCTGCACTGTGGCTCACTTTTTACTGCTGTGGATCCCCATAGATCCCCAAACTGAACTTCGTCTTCACTGTTTCATCTGGCTTGCTTATCAGGAATCTAATTTCAGACTGATTCAAACTGAAGCATCTCAGTACTCTTGTCTGTCACACTTATTGTAAGTATAGCATAAGTGGTCGCTTTCAGCACAACTGTAGGATTATGTATACATGTTGATTTGGTGTTTTTTAGAGAATCGCCATTGACAGCAAACACAACTTAAAAACATACATAAGTGTGAAATGGCCAAACAGTGGTGCTCTGCCATTTCTAGCATCTTTAATTCACAACCTTTTTTTAATCGCTACACTATATGGACAAACATATTTGGCCAAACCTGCAGTGACATTGTATCCAAATACATTTACCCTTTTGCAGCTTCCACTCTTCTTGGAAGGCTGTCCACAACAAGTGTTTCTGTGGGAATTCGTGCCCATTCATTCTGTAGAGCATTTATGAGGTCAGGCACTGATGTTGGACAAGAAGGCCTGGCTCGCAATCTCCAGTTCCAGTTCATCCAAAAGGTGCTCAATGGGGTTGAGGTCAGGGCTCTGTTTGGGCCAGTCAAGTTCTTTCACACCAAACTTATTAAAAAATTGAAATTTTGTCTTTATTAGTCTTTGCTTGTGCGCTGGGGCACAGTCATGTTGGAATAGAAAAGGGCCTTCCCCGAACTGTTGCCACAAAGTTGGAAGCATACATCTTGTATTGTCCAAGATGTCTTGGTATGCTGAAGCATTAAGATTGCCCTTCACTGGGGATAAGGGCCCTGATTGAAACACCTGAATTCAATAATCAACAGGTTTGGCCAAATACTTTGGTCCATAAAGCGTAGCTTGGAGATTAAGGCCATGTCCACACGTAGCCGAGTATTTTTTAAAACGGAGATTTTTCTCTGTCGTTTTCGCCTTTCGTCCACACGCAAACGTCGTTTTGGTATTGAAAACGGAGCTTTTGGGAAAACAAAGTGAAGATTTTCCAAAACTCGAAGATTTTGGCTTGCTGTAACGTCACCTTGTGCCGATGATGTAATTGTCTGTGTGCTCGATCTCCTTGATTTGACGTCTGCTTTGTTTATGAGGATATTTTGTGTAATGGTGGACGTACGTACAGTAAACTAGTGACTGTGTTAACGTTGCGTACTGGACTTTTTACATGCTCGTACATACACGTGCACTCACTCACACACTATGTTAATGAACAGAGGTGCCTGAATGTACAACTAAGCTCACTGCTGCTACATACTGTGCAAAACTCTGACGACACAGACCCCGCAGACAGTGACTGCTGTTTCGGACGAGACCCGTCAAATTTCTACAAAGCGAAACAGGTATTGACATTTTGTCTAGGCTTCCTGTTGATTAGGGAGGCTCCTAACAGCACTTAACAGGGTGTTTTGCGTTATCATGTGGACACATATATTTTTAAAACGCAAGTCACGTGGACAGAATTATTTTTAAAAACGAAGAAGAAAAATCTCAGTTTTTAAAAATACCCAGCTACGTGTGGACATGGCCTTAATCCACAGTGAAATCACTTTCCACCACAAAACTCCCTTTGCTTAATTTGCATTTATTTATCTTTATATTTCTAAAATTACAAGTGTAACTGAATTCCTAATGGACATAGTGTTAATTGTCTGGGATTTAACCATCTGAACAGTTAAAAGCTCCAACATTTGATGCTGAAATGAAACCCTTGTTTTTCATGTACAGCAACAATGGCTATGCTAGCTAAAACTCCAGCTGGCTCGACTAGCACACAGCTGGAGTGGCAACTACCTCTTTTTCTAACAACATGGCTTTGGTAATGAGATAGAGTTTATTCTAGTCTATTGATAGCTAGCTGGTAACAAATTAAAGTGCTAGCTTGCTAGATTTCCACCCACAATAAATACCAGCTTGAGTTCATCCTAGCCTGTTTGGTAACTAGCTAGTGTTCACTTTAGCCTGTTTGGTAACTAGCTAGTGTTCACTTTAGCCTGTTTGGTAACTAGCTAGTGTTCACTTTAGCCTGTTTGGT
>JAOVVA010000001.1:32332988-32365145 GCA_028565275.1 Leiocassis micropogon
CATGTAACCACAAGAAAGAAAGAACCCGTTTGTCAGCTGCGAATCTTTTGAGAGGATATGACAAAACTGCTTTGTAGTGACAGGAGAAAATCGATCCTTCCTCGCCAGATGGTCGCTGTCCAAATCGATCGGTCATTGATCATGGCCGACCCACCTTGATAGTGCTCGATAGAGGAGGCTTGATGTGACGGCGCTCACCTCGGATTAGAGGCAGGAATGGGACAAGTGGCTGCGTTTAGGGTGGAGGAGGGGACTCGATTGAAATGCAAATTCTGCCCGGTGTCCTTGACCAAGAAGAGCATAGTGCAGCGTTTGTCATTCTACTGAAACTCTACCATGACTGTAAAAACTCAGTTGTACGGATAATGGAATAGAAATAAAACTTGACTGTAGGATGGGTCCACATTTGGGAGACATGATAAGACTATTCTCAGAATGTTCCAAATGGTGGTCTTTTGTTCATCACTTGAGTCCTCAGAGACAAACACTGTGTGGGGACACACTATAAAAGGGTCTTCTCATTATAAATACAACTTGCAAGTGGCCAAATTCAGGGTCAAATGGTGCTTCTTTTAAGTGGCTACATCTGCCCTAATTGCACCATTTGGTGACGCCTGTGTCGATACCGATGCTGTATTATGTGGGACCAATGATGGTGGGTAAGTGTCTCCTTTTGGTGGTCAGAGGGTGGTTCTAAGTGGCCATGTGTGCCCTAAAATGTGCCTTTTGGTGAATACAGTACTATACTGTATGGATACTTACTTAATAGTGGTCTTTTATCTGAAAACCTTTGTGGAAGTGGTTGAGACCAATCATGGCAGATGAGACCAAGATATTCAAGTGGGTCTCTTATCACTATGCATTTCTTATTTTCTTGGTCCAATTAGTGCTCCTGAGCCCTAAACATAAGACTAATTAAACATACATCAACTCTGACTTAACTGCAGTCTGTTATAACCGAAAGCCCTTGTGGTACTGGTTGGGAGCAATCATGGCAGATGAGATTATTGAGCACAGAAAGCATCACAGCGGTGAAGAACGATACTCTGAATGAGTATGTGAATGAGTGTGCCCATTTCCAGGACTGATGCTGCATCCGAGATTACTGTAATGAATTCTCCTGCCTTTCTCAGGATAGACTCCAGATCCACTGACCAGGATCACGCTTTCACTAATGAATGACTGAATGAATTCATAGTAGTTATATTTTTTATCCCATGGTGCGGTAAATTCGCAAATCTAATTGGTCAGAAGGCTGCAAAGCAAATCACAGGTTTACACGAGGGGCGTTCAAGTCCAACCGGGACTTTTGATTGTGCAGAATAACATAAGACAGTTAAAAGAGGAAAAACTCCCTTTATTTCTCTACACTAATGCACTTATCCCAGCTTTTCACTAGTACTTGGATACCATCAAGGTAGAAAGTTTTCTCCATATGCCGGAGCCATGATCATAATGCCTGCTTCATGTCTGAAACGCTGGCCTCCCAGGAACTCCATTAATGTGGAAAACATGTGGAAATAGCTTGGTGCGAGGTCAGGACTGTACAGGGGATGTGGCAATAACTCCCAGACGAGGTTCCTGTAATGTGCAAGTGGTGTTTGTGAATGAGTGTGTGTACAGTTCACACAGACAGATGCGTCTCTTTTGCAAGTTGGTAACAAGTTATCTGTCGATTTTCAAGGATCAGACATTCCACTCGCTGAATGTTCATGTGAGCGACTGCAGTGCGCTCCGGGCCACCTCGGCTCGGGATCATTATTCATGGACTTTCGGGTCTTCTTCAAAACGTCTGCACAGTTCAAATGTTTTACTGCGGCTAAGAGTCTTATCACCGTACTGTGCCTGACGTCTTCTGTAAATGTCGATCGCTTTTATGCAAAGTTTGACTTGAATGCCCCATGCATTAATGTACTCACTCTGACATGTACAGTAATCGTCTTGACGACAGCTGCTAATTTATATATATAAAAAAAAAACATTAAAGTATTTTTTATGTGGAGATTTTTGTTTGGAATGAGTGTCCAGTGTTAGCACTTTGGAACACTTTGTTATCCGCCATAGCAATGGATGGAGTGTTTAGGATGCAGGACTTGCTTAATACCCTGACAAGCTCTATTTTTTTTGCCTATCAATTAATTAGAGAGAATAAAAACGAGGAAAGTGATATAGGTGACAACATGAAACACCTTGTTAGGCAACAAGTACGGTACCTATAAACTATAAACACAAAAAGGCACAAAAAAAGGAAAAAAAAAACAAAACAGGTTGATGTTGATGTGGCAGGTTGCTGTAGTATAAGAGGAACATGCTGTTATGGTGAAATAATCAACTTTAATGGGGTAACAGTAAATCTTTCCCAACTTTACGTCATGATTCCAATACCATTAAAGCGTTTAGTTCCTTTCTTGTATTCTTCTCCTAATTTTTCTTCTTCTTCTTCTTCTTATTATTATATAAAATTACAACTATGAATTATTTAGTACAGTTTAACTAAAAGCACAGGCGTGTAGTTACGAGAGCAAGGACTGCACTGATGTCCGGACCCATTTTGGAATTTAAATACCATGATCTTCAGGCTAGACCTAATCAGGATTAGGATGGGAATTTAGCCCTTTCAGCACTGCAATGCTGTCTGTGTAAATGGGCAACTTATGGTGTATGACTTATGGTGTAAAAATCAGACTTTAATATCATCTGTACTGTAAATGTAAACAGAGAATTAGTGTAATTAAAATACCAAAAACAAAAAAAAACAAAATAATATTCATTAAAGAAAGCTCTGTGGCTTAGTGCGCGACTGTGAAATTGGCTGGTTAGATAGTAATACATATAGCTGCTAAAAAGGCAACTAAAACTAATCACAGACGTCTGTGTGGTCTTCTCTAGCCATATGTGTACTAGTCTAAAATCCTCCAGACACCATCTAAACATCCCGGAATGACCGCTCCTCTGTTTGTGTGTGTGTGTGTGTGTGTGTGTGTGTGTTTGTTGTTGTGTCTGGTATAGGAAATGCAGAGTTCTTTAGCAGGAATGCTCATTGCACATCCGTTTCTCTATGAGGGGTCTGCATTTGCCTTTGTCTTTGCTTTTCTTCTTCACAGGCCTCACACGATCCTGGACCCCCCCGTCGCACTGCTTGGTACACTCCGACCAGCTGGACCACTGGCCTAGTTTGCAAACTCCTGGAGAATGTACAGAAAAAGGCTATTAATGTCACATACAATACAGTGGTGCTGAAATGTATTACAGACAGTACATAACATGTATTATAGTTTTTATCTGAGCACAAAACGGGTGATGTCACTAATTACAGTATTTCTAGATTGAATAGTTGTCCTAATTAACTTATGGAAAATATTGATAAACTGACTGTGACAATGATATTCAGCTTCTAAATCTGAGCCATGGACTGGGTCACCTCCAGACCTAAACCCGACAAACAACTGCTGGACAGTTGTGAAGAATTATGATCTTCAAGAAGTAATCAAACAGGCATGGATCGAACAAGTGACACCAGAGTACTGAAGACGTCTTTTTGACTTTATACCCAAACGGATCCAGCAAGATTTGACAGATAAATGACTTTGTATTAAATGTTAATTGTTATAGAGCAATTTCATTGCATAAAAGAACACATTATTTTTATGATCTTAGTTTGTATTATAAAAAAAATTTGAGAATGTCATTTAAAAATTTAATTTCACTTTATTCTCAATACTTTTGGCCACCACTGCACATTAAAAGATAGCAATAGTCACTTCTCTCTCTTTTCTTTACGCTCTTAAAAGATAACATTTTTTTTTTTGTTTTGCATTTTCTGTACTTTAAACTCTTTGAAGTTCAAAGCTACAGTGGTACCCTAGCATACGAACACCACGCCTTGTGAATTTTCTCCTTAAAACCTATGCATACAGTTTTTGACCGAGCTGGCCGCGTGTACTTCTGGTCACACGCACATGTACAGTCTGGTAGGCGTTCAAAACTTGTTTGCATCAGTGCAAAACCAAGTTTTTGTGCAAGATTTAGTGAACACATAGCACCATGGGTCCCAAGAATGTTATCAAGGAAGAAAAGGGAGCCGCTTTCAGTTTGGTTTTTAAAGCAGCCGGTGCCAGGAGGAATCATAAATTAAGGTTAAGTAAATGTCTATTTATTCCATAATTTACTTCACTTACATGTCTTTTCTAAATGATTTGATTGTTTTCATATTATGATTATATTTTTGTGTGGCTGGAATGGATTATCAGCATTTACATTATTTCCTATGGGACAATGCATTTCGCAATACAAAATTTCACCTTAAGAACTCGCCTCCGGAACGGATTAAATTCATATACCGACGTACAACTGTAATTAAGTTGATCAGTTTTCTTTTAAAGATTGGTGCTAATGACAAAAAGCCTATGAGTTCAAATCCTTGTCCAATTAATCAATAAATCAATCAATCTCTATTTTACATGTTATTGTAAGCTGATGTTAAACACCATTTTGCTTCATTATAATAAATAACTTTGAAATAAATAGACAAATTGTCTATAAAGAAAATAATTTAAAAAAACATTGTTCATTGTATTAGTCTAGCGCTTTATCTATCCATTTATTTATTTATTTATTTTTACATGTGCTGCTTTGAGGAAACTGTTAAATGTCAGACCTGGTATGTCCTCAAACTCAAACTCCCGTCCCACTTTTCCTCTCCGCCGCTCTGTGGCGTCTTGCTTGGCCTTTATGCGGTCGCTGGCCCGTGGGCCCCGTGTGCACTTCCTGATCTTACATTTCTTCCTCTGCACCGTTTCAGGACACGGGAGTCCGCCGAACTCAGGTTCTTGCTTCACCATGCGAGAGCGGATCATGTGACCCTTCCCACAAGACTTATTACATTCGGACCACTCGCTCCACTCAGACAGCATACAGTCCACAGCTGGAGGAGAGACAAAGGAAAGGCAAAGAGTGTTTGAGCGACATATGAAGACGTTAATATCACACTAATGGTGTGGGCCATGATGAATTGATTGTGTCTTAATCCCTGCAAATTCTTGTACTAAGAACTTTGATGAGTCCTTTATTGCAAGTAAAAGAAAGAGAAATTAAGAGTGAGAGCACGTCATTGCTGAGCCAGTTGGACTGTTGCAGAATCAGTTATTTTGTCTACTGACAATGCTATAGAATTTTTAAAAAATGTTCTTTAAGCAACAGGTTCAGTGTGTATTACACTGGGAATACCTGGTTCATCACCTGGTTATGTGTCTTCCTGAATGTTATAATGTATGTAATTTATAGAATATAATATAATGGTTATAACGTAGTAAAGCATATAAGAAAAGAAAAACTCGAACTCGTCTTTCTACATATTAATATAAATGAGATTGAAGCAAACATATGATGAAATTCATGTATGAGGCAGATGCAACTTGCAAAACACATTATTGGTGCTGATTTAATATTTTTTTTTTAGTTATACATGTTATACATGTACTAAAAATTTCAAGTTGCTAACTTCTGCCGTTTTGGAGAAATTATTTTATATGTGCCCCAAAAAAAGGCAATTTTTCACTCGCTTCAAATAACAATAATTAAAAATGCTAATTATTCATATTTCTTTATGAGTTTTGACACTAAAACTGGTGTAAGCCTCTAGAAGCATATGACCAGGAAAAATTATTGCTTAAATTAAAGCATTCTGTGCAAAATTAGGGTTCCCCCCGCAAAAAAAAAATCTGTAGTGTCTGTAACCAGGTCAAATTCATGTTGCAATATCTGTACAATTTTGCATTATAGAATAATACACTTTTTTAGTTTTTTTTTTAAAATGTCTTTGCATGTGGAATGTAAATTGGCCAAGTTTTATCTGAATGACACTTAAGATTGTTGAAAGATTTGAATACGGAAAGGTTACGGACACTACACCTACAGTAGCTGAGACACTTTTTAGCACCAATACCACGTTTTGGCCATGAGGATTGGAATTAGGCTGAAAATGGTAGAGTATTCTTTTAAATTTTAAATTGGGTTTTTATTGGGTTACGTATTGTGTGCGTGTTTTTGTGCGTTACTCACGGCACTCGGGCATCATGCACTTCTCCACTTGCTCCAGCTGTTCTGTGCACTGGCCAGGCAGCGCCGGAGTCTTCAACATGCGCCGCCGCACGCGCATCCCCACCCCACAAGTTACGCTGCAGTGACCCCAGTCTGACCACTCTGACACCATACAGGACAAGGCATCTACACACACACACACACACACATAAACACATTACTAATACATCATAAAAGTGCATCCCCTGTCTTCCCTCTTTCATTCCCCTGACCTTCACTAAGTTTGGTTAATTTCTGTCAAACAGTCTGTGATCATTTTATTTGATGTGGAACAGCAATTTCATACACAAGCTATAAAAAGAAGAACAAAGCTAATAAAGACACCAGCAAGAAAATAACAAATCAATAAAACATTACAGACCTGAAACAGAACAGTTACTCACTGTCAGGTTTTTAAATCAGAGGCAGTCAAGTGATTCTGGCTCACAGCGAGATAGTTAATAATTTGCTCAACTGCAGGGGGGATTGGGGACAGTGTGCTGAGGTGACTGAGGATAAGGGTGGATAAATCAGTGTTCAGTTTACTGTTAAAGTGATGCATATTTCTAGGAAAACGCCAAACGGGACTCTCTCATAAACATAGTTATGACCATTCTTCTTTAATTTCACGACAAGCTTTCAGGACAGTAAACCTTCTAACCTATTCTGAGCCCACTTCTCTTCCCAACTTTATTACACACACACACACACACACACACACACACACACACACACACACACACACACACACACACACACAGCTATTGGCTTGTGCTAGGACACACAAATGTGTGTGTGTTTTTTTAAGAGCTGTCCAAATCAATAATGCAACTCGATCAAACTTTTTTTGTTTGACTAATTGAATCAAGAAGTAATTTTTATAATTCAAAATAAAAAAAAACAAATGTATGTAAACATTAAAATATTAAATACAAGCGTTAAATTGACAAACTCCAATTGTCAAACTTGCAGATTTTTTGCAAAAAAAGTATCGCTGAGTATCGCTTCTATGGACAGGAATCACCAGGGGCCACCCGATATGATAAAATCACGATACACAGTTGCTGAAACAATTTGTTTGGAGATTCTGTAAGTATCACAACTTTATAAATATTTATATCTTTTTTTTCCGCTTCTTCCATAAAGAATGCTGTGCTGCCTGTCGATGTGTGAATAGTATAAGCACTCAAGATTAAGGCTGTGGGTTACTAATCGGAATGTCAGGGGTTCCAGCCCCATCACCGCCAACTTGAGCCCTTGAGCAAGTCAGTGGTGCCGTATCCTGTCTGAGCCTGCACTCTGACCCCAGCTTCCTAAAAAATCATTTCACTGTGCTGTAATGTTTATGTAACAAATAGCTGAATCTTAGATATAAACTATAAAATATTTGATAAAAAATTGATTTTGGAGGGAGGTGGCACGATTCAATAATTAGTGGTTAGCACTGTCGCCTTGCACCTCCATGGTCTGGCTTTGATTCCCGGCTCGAAAAGTTGAGTTGAGTTGAGTTTAACAGCAGTGATAGCTCAGAGGGTTAGAGAACTACGTTACTGAAGGTGGGCGGTTCGAGCCCCGGCTCCCCCAGGTTGCTGATATTAGGTCCTTGAGCAAGGCCCTTAACCCTCTATACTCTAGGGGCGCCATAATATGGCTGACCCTGCACTCTGAATGCAGCTATCATAAGATATGAGGAAAAAAAAAAAGTACAAATAAATGCTTAACTTAAAGGCAGTTGGTGCAATACTGCCACCTACTGGACTGGTGAGGTGTGAAGAGGAAAAACGTTAGGACTTTGTACAGGACCTGACGTTTAAAAACAAATCAACAACGAAAGTTACACAGGATTTCAATCCATATTAAATAGGTTTAGTAGATTTTAATACTTTAAAGCTTGGAAAACATTTAAAGAATTACGGCGGTTTGTGAGAGATAAATAAAGTGCAATATGAATCGAATTGAATAGAAAATCACCATTGAATGAATTGAATTGAATTTGAAATTGAAAGTGTTTTCTATGTTTGGTTTCTGGGTAAACCTAGAACATTATTAAAAGATTACCGAAATATGTATAGTGTAAATAATAGCAATAAAGACAAAAATCACTCAATATGCCTCCAATTACATTGTTTATTAAGTAAAACTTTAAACATAACTTTCATACTGTAGTTATGTGTAAGTTCCAGTCGCTCCTGTTATCAGTCACGTTATAGCAGCTATAAACAGTCCTGACTTCACCAGCATCTTTTTTTCCTTCATTAATTAGTAAAACGTTCCAGCTTGTCATGTTACCCTGAAACAGAGTCTGTTGCGTCTGAAAATCCCTGGAGATTTGCAGTTTCTGAAATACTCAAACCGGCCCATCTGGCACCACCACTCATGCTAACTTTTTCTTCCTTTTGATGTTTGATTTAAAACCTACCTAAAACTCTTGACCCATATCTGTGAAACGTGCTGCCGCCACATTATTTACTGATTAGGTAACTGCATGAACATGTGTGTGTGTGTGTGTGTGTGTGTGTGTGTGTGTGTGTGTGTGCAGGTGTTCCTAATAAAGTGGACGAGGTGTGTGTAACATCTATAAGTCTGTCGAATTGAGCTTAAATTCCATCTAGACTTTCACAAAAAACTCTGCAAACCAAAGAGGTGCTGCATGAATGTTCAATTTTAAGTTAAATTGCTTGTCACGATTTGCTTCACAAGTTGCAAATTAAAAAAAAAAAGAAACAATCACAGAAACAGTCTCAAACACAAAAACAAAATAATAACAGTTACTATCACAAATAGCGAAACTCATTAAACAGAGAGCCTCTTGGTTTTCCTTGAAATAAAATCAATACCAGAAATGGAAGGTTTTTATAAAGTATAGGGTGCGGATCTCCTCATCTTAAAGACGAGCTGCTACACATGGATTGTTTGTTAAAGAAAGTAATCAGCCACTCTGTCCCACTGCTCATTCATGTAATTATCGAAATAGCTAATTATGTGACAGCGGTGCATGCAGATACAGGACAAGCGTTTTTAATTAATGTATACAACAACATAAAAAAAAAAACACACCAGACAAGCCTGAGGAAGAACGGCTAGACTACGTCAAGGTAAAAGGAAGGAAACAGTAACCTAAATCAACAGTCTTTACAACCATGGTGAGCAGAAAAGTATCTCAAACTACATGACACTATTTTACTCACCAATTAGCCTAATGTGCATGTCTTTGAAAGTGGGCGGAAACCAGAGCACCCTTAGGAACCCCACCAAGCACAGGGAGAACATGCAAACTCCATGCACACAAACCTGAGTCAGGACTGGAACACTTGACCCTGTGCTAACCACCATGCCACCGTGGTAAATCTTAAAGTGACTGCAGTCATGCAAAAAGCAATCTTCATGGTTTCTAAGTTGAACCGTCCTGTATCTTTAAAGAGAACATACACTGATCAGCCATAACATTAACACAACCGCCAGGTGATTTAAATAACACTTAGTATGAATTACACTACTGCACAAAAGTTTGGGATCACCTGCAAATTTCTTCATTTTTGTTCAAAACCCTGGTGCTTGCCTACAAAGCTAAAAAGGGCCCAGCACCCACCCACATACCTCTCAGCTCTAATCACACCACCTTCCCTCCAATCCTCCAGCACTGCCCGGCTGGTCCCACCATCTCTCAGAGATCAAGGACGACGTGAATCTAGACTCTTTTCTGTTCTGGCACCTACGTAGGTGGTGGAATGAACATCCTGTAGGTGTCCGTACAGCTGAGTCTCTGGCAATCGTTAAACGACGACTTAAAATAAATATCTGTTTCTTCAATACTTGGGTTAAGCCCCATCCCCCCAAAAAATTAAAATACTCAACAGTGTTTTAACTGGTACTAATTTAGTAACCAAGTAACCCAGTGTAAGGATCTATCCAATAACGGAAACTTATCCAGTTTTGTACGCCGCTCTACATAAGAGCGTCTGCTACTGTAAATGCCTAAATGTAAATCTTCTACATTCTATAGCAATACTGGGGATTTCAAAACTATAAAATGACACATATGAAATTAGGTAATTATGTAACAACAAGAACAACAGTCAGGTGTTATTTTAAGACACAGAGGTCAGCCTTTCTGGAACAGTTCTTGCAAGAACAGTATTGTGTCAAGTGCATTTGCAAAACCCATCAAGCACCATGATGAAACTGTCTCTCATGAAGACCTTCCCAGGAAAGCAAGACCAAAACTGACCTCTCCTGCAGAGGAGAAGTTCAATTACAGTTACCGGCCTCAGAAATCACCAATTAACAACCAGCACCTCAGATTAGAGACGTTATGAAGGATTTACAGACCATAAGAAGCGTCTTAATATCGACAGTTCAAAGGGAAGATCATGGACATTCAATGCTTACAGTATCTATTCCTCAGGGACCAAAGGCCAGTCTGACTGGTCTGATCCCATAGAAAACCTAACGAAGCACAAATTGCTGAAAAATGTTAATGAAAGAAACACATCGGGAAACCCAGGGCATCACAGTTTTCTTTGTACGGGGCTTAGCAGGCAAAGAGTTCAAGATGTTGACTCGTCCTCAGGGTATGTGCTACATAATACGTCTGGTCCATGGAGGCCCTACCTAATCTACAGCACTGCTGCTAACATCATGGTGCCAGATATGACAGCACAGCACACCTCCAGGGGTCCTCTGGAGTCACGCCTCGTGGGGTCTGTTTTTATGGCACAAGAGGAACCTAAAACCTGGGGTGGGTCTATTGTTAATGGTTTTAATGTTCCACATGTGCAGTGAGTGATCTCCATGTGATGAGAACTCCAAGGATGGATCGGGCAGGACCGAGAATCTTCACATTTTGTCTCCAACTGAAGTCCATCAAAAATTGTATAGCTTGCAGAAGAAACAAATAGAAACCTTTTCTAAAACGTAGTTAAAGTTCCTTTCAGATATCTTGTGTGTGTGACAGCGAAATGTCTGTTGTAAGTGATGGTGCGGCCAAATAGGCAGACTTTTGGGCAACCAGACGCACTACATGATTCTCATACCGACTATATCCAATATAAAACACAATGTCAACCCCTTTCTTAACACACACACATACATACACACACGTGCACGCACCACCCTGGCCGAAGCACTCTAGACATCACTCCTTTTAAACGGACACGTTTAGTGGCAAGCATTACAATTCAGGGTGTCTATGAATTCAAGGGCATCTCTGCAGTAACGTCAGTCTACGAGACAAGTGTTGTTTTTTTGTAGCGCAGTTGCATGGCTGAGTGTCTTTTAGATAAAGCGTGTGTTGAGATAAGCAAGAGGGAATGCCATTTTGCTGAGCGCAGATTCAAACAGATGGGAAAAAACAAGGCAGTTATACAGTCAAGTAATATAACCGCACTAAGAGCTTTTCGCACTGAAGGCTACAATCACTTGTCTGCCTTTCATTTTAAATGAGACTCATACAACGAGAGTGCTCAACCCTGAGAAAACATGATGAGAGTTCAAGCTTGGCTAGCGAGCTTACTTGGGAAAGGGCCAAAGCAAAATATATATATGACGTAGGTGATTTTCTCAGATTTTAGGGAATCTCAACCTGTGAACAACACTAAATATGTTTATTTATAAGAAATATCTCATATCTCTGATAGCAGTGTGCGTGGTGGTTGGCGATTAGTGTGTTGGCGATACTCACTGCACTCGGGCATCATGCACTTCTCCACCTGCTCCAGCTCGGCTCGGCACTGAGAGCCGTCAGACGCAGGCATCTTCATCATCCTCGCCCTCTTCTTCATCCCTACTCCGCAGCTCACACTGCACGGCTCCCAGTCGGCCCACTCCGTCACGATACAGCTACTGGGAGCTAGTACATGCAACACACACACATGCTTTTAGCCACCAAGTACGGTACATAATATACATTGTGAGCAATTCTTTCTTGGTCAAACTTTTTATAAAGTGAATAAAATATCCAGCACAAGCAAAACACTGTGTCTGGTGATTAGTTTGTTCAGTTACATCATAAACATCAGCCTTCTGTGTTTCTACTGATTACAGCTTTCATTTGTGTAGGATAGGGTGAGGGATGTGTGTAGGAAGAAGAGCCATTAATGACAGCCTGAAGAAAGAAATTGCTGCGGTGATGTTGAGTTTCAGGTTCACTGAGTAAACACTTGGAACACTTGCCAGAATTTATGTTACTTGATTATTTTATGATGAATATGTCGTGAAATCAGAATGTGAAATCCAATTCTTTGTGTATCTCAAGCTGGGGTCAGAACGCAGGGTCAGACGTCATACAGCGCGAGAGGGTTAAGAGGCTTGCTCAGGAGCCCGACAATGGTAGTTTGGCTGTGCTGGGGTTTGAACCAACCAACCTTCTGATCAGTATCTTAGACCCTTAAAGAGATAGTTCAAGTTTGTCATACAGTATATCAAAACTATTAGTACACTACTAGTCAAAAGGTTTGATCACACCTTCTAATTCCGTCGTCTTTACTACATTCTAAAACAAAGCTGAATTTGTCCAAAATATGCAATAATCTCCTGTTGATATTGAGATGCGTCGGCTACTTATGCTCTGTCATCTGAGGTGCTGTTTGGGTCTTGCTTTCCTGCAAAGGTCTTCATGGTATCCAGTTTCATTATGGTGCTTGATGGGTTTCGCAAATGCACTTGACACGATACTGTTCTTGCAAGAACTATTCCAGAACAGCTGACCTTCATGTCTTAAAATAACACCTGACTATTGATGTTCTGCTTTTACTTAATTTCCCTGCTCCCATATGTTTTATTTTTTTATATAGTTTTGAAATCTCCAGTATTGTTCTAGAGTGTAGAAAATAAATGACAAAACAAAAAAACTTTGAACTAGAAGGTGTGTCCAAACTTTTGACTGGCACTGTACAGTATGTACTGTACATTATAGCAGGCTTCCTGCTGTGCACACCGATCGTGAAACTTCGGATATGAAGCTTTTGTAGTCCAACTCAGCTACATCACGGTGGTATCTTTCAAAGTTCCAGTTCCCAAGAAAGAAAATAATTCATATTATACTAAATAGATTTAGCTCAGTGGGTATCATTTAGCTCATGAGAAAAAAATTGCCTAGTTATAGGCAATAATTAAAAATCAGCTTATGATTAACAAAAAACATGTACTATATGTATGATATGTAATTATAAATTATGTTTATAATTTCTAGAAATGTTAACAAAGAGAGACACTCAAATGAATTACTTTACAAGTGTATTTTTGTTTGTGCTTAATCAAACTTCACAAACACAAACTAGCATCTTGACTCACAGCAGTCCTCGTTGACCACACACTTCTCAGTTTCCTCCGTGGGCTCCCTGCAGCTCGAGCCGTCCTCGGGAAACACTTTAATGTAGCGCTCTCTGGATCTCATGCCCATCCCACACGTCGCACTGCACGGAGACCAGCTGATCCACTCGGACAGCATGCATGGAGACGCCTCTGCAGAACAGCACACATGTTTGCTTATTGCTCCGTAAAGGTCACAAGGTCTTGTACAAACCCAGCGGAAAGCCCGAAGCAAAACTTGTCTATCATAAGAGATAAAGGAGAAATTACTCATTTATAATGCAGAAAACATGCAGTGAAAAAAACCCAGGGACCGTCTGACAGCGTGCCACTGCAGGATTGTCAGGATCATGGATAAATCTTTTGCATAATAATGTGCAATGTGTACACATGAGGTTTACAACACATGCAGAATACAACACGTATACAGAGTTAGTTCAAACATTTCAGAGATTTTCTCCATGCACCATCACAAACACGTGTCCTATTATTTTCTGCACGCATACTGATGTCAGGATGAATCTGCACCAACAATGCAATGCATAATACCATTTTTGCACTAGCCTAATTGCAATAAACCTAGGGGAGTGTTTTCACTGCAGACATTCTGCTGGCAATTACAGGAAGATGTTTAATGTGAAAATGCATGGTACTATTAGGTTGGTGCTAATAAAACCAGAAATTAGTGTTATTAATACAGCAGTGATAAAATCTCCAAATAAAGGGAATTGAGTTTAATTGGAATTTTTATTAAGCATTGCAATATAATGGCTTATTTGTGTAGTTTAATTTACATATAGATAAGTATTACAGCAAAGACTTTTCAGCTCTAATCAGCAACGATAATGGGACAAAACCTATACTGCACTGGTGTGACAATTTTGAAAGGGTTCCTATTATGTAAAATCCACTATTTAGTCATTTTAGACATTTTTACGTACAAGTACTGTATGTATAGACAAAAAAATTCAGGAAAAATAGATTTCCTGTATTTTGTCATTTTTTTCTTTTGCTAGGGCTTGCTACACGAACCAGTTACATTTCTCCCTAATGTGACCTCATATACAGTAAGAAGATGGAGGGCAGTGGTGACTCAAATGATTGAGGCTCTGGGTTATTGGTTGCAAGGTTGGGGGTTCAAGCCCCAGCAATGCCAAGCTGCCACTGTTGAGCCCTTGAGCAAAGCCCATAACCTTATCTGCTCCAGTGGTGCTGTATCTTGGCTAACCCTGCATTCTGAATCCAGCTTCCTAACTGGGATATATAAAGAAATGTGACAAAAAAAAAAATGTTAATCTTAATATTAAAAATGCCTTATCTGATGGGTATTTCAGCTGGGATATAAAAAAAAACCACACACACACACACACACACACACCATAGAGGAGCTTTTTGTTCTGTTACTATTTTTGAATTTAGCAAGCCAATTAGATTTTCACTCTAATGTGACATCATAGGGGGGGGGGGGTAGCCCTTCCCTGGCTTTTTTCCTGCTGTTCTCTGAGGGGTGGGACTAAGCAGTAGCTCATTTACATAGACACTGAAATAATGTGTTTGGAAGAGGAGAAGTGAAACAGAAAGAGTTGTGGGTTTAAAAATATCTGAGTATTAACAGACAAACTTTCTATGCTAACTTGTTAAAGAAATATACAATTTAGATGTGCTTTTTCTCATGGAATTGAATTGCACTCATAAGCACATTTTTATTTTATTTTAATAAATGTACAATGCCATCTGTTGATGTCATATGAAATGAAGTAAAATTATTACGTGTTACTGTGAACTGCACGGAATGAAGAGGTGAGATCACATTTATTAAGTAGATTTCAACTGCCCACTTATAAGCATGTATTAAAAAATGTACAGCGCCATCTGCTGAATTCGATGTTCGATGCAACAAAGCCTATATGTTACCTCAAGCTCTGCCAAATACACCTGTGAAAACCCTGGTAAAATTTGTTCAGTAGTTTTTAAATGATGCATGCACAAAGAAACAGACAAACAGAAAACAAAAATTTAGTAATTCTATTACTCAACTTACATTCTCCCCCAAATTTTTTTTTTCAAAAATATCTTCAATGTACAGACTAGCCAACTTAACAGTTTTATTATATGTATAGATGTGACCTTTAAAAAGTCGAGAAAATACATTTGATAGTGCAGAATAACATTTTCTTGTAACTCTCAACTTTGTACGCCATATTAATACGGCTGTAGCATTCATTGTAAAAGTAAACGATTATGTAATTTAAAAATTGCTTTAGGACATGTGAGTAATATTGTAATAACAGCACTTCACCACTCTCTTCTCTGAAGCAAAGACACTCAAAATGTGCAAGTTTAAGCTGCATTACAACAGCTATTTAGATTTACATGTGAGACAACAAAGCACTCCTAACACCCTGATGGACACCATATCAATTATTTTGCTTTCTTTCTTTTTTTCTTGTATAAAACATACTCAGCTTATCTCTGTGGAGCCTTTCCCAAAGCCCAAAGCCAGAGCTTGTAAATAGATTTCTTATCGCACAGAATGAATGAACTTTGGCCAATTCATTCTTGTAAATAGATTTCCCCATACTGTTGCCTCATGGGACTGACTGGCAAGCTGCATTAATGAAGCACAACTAAGAGAATCATTAATAAGAGATGTAGATTAATAATGCCTTGCCGTGTAGGGACTCCAGTAGCAGCCCCACCGTCCCCAGTGCCAGTCATGCCCATCATGAATCAATATGACCAGCTAACGGAACATTAAATAAAAAACAAAGCAGCACAGCTTGCAGTGTCAATCGATGGGGAGCTTCAGAGGGAAAACTAAAGCCTGCAATGACTGGAACAGGACACAGAGGAGAAGCTGAAACAATGTGGACAAATAGCTGGGTCAAAGGACAGAGAGAGTCAAAGATGCACTAAGAATAACAAAATGGGTCTGGGACTTTAACATCTTAGAAGGCATATGTGAATGTCTATGTCTAACAACAGAATTTACTAATCATTTGTAATAAACTCATACAAAGGTCGCACAAGTCAAACCAGGACTTGTTATAAAATTTCTAGTTAATATAAAGCATAAAGCACAGTGTGGATAACCTGTTTGTGGAAACAGCACACATCATCATCCAAAAACATCACTAGCACGGCTGGGAGTTATTGCCACATCCCCCGAATAGTCCTGACCTTGCTCCAAGCCATTTGCACATGTTTGGGCAATTATCAGAATTCCTGGGAGGCCAGCGTTTCAGATATGAAGCAGGCAGTCCGAGATCATGGCACCGGCGTACTGAGGAAAGTTTCTACCTTGATGGTATCCAAGCACTAGTGAAACACTGGGATAAATGCATTAGTGTAGCTGGGGATTATATAGAAAAATAAAGGTTGTTTCAGAACTGAACAGAATCGAATGCCGGCTAAGTTGTGCGTACGCCCGGGAGCCGTTCAAAACTTGATTACATCAGAGGAAAGCCAAGCAAAGCAAGGGTTTTTGCTGGGTTATTTTTTTGCATTTTGTGCAAGATTTAATAAAGATGTAGCACCATGGGTCCCGAGAAAGTTAGCAAGGACAGTTGATGAAGATGTATCCAAAGAATTATTATTTTCATCACTTTGTCCAAAAACTGAAGTGATTGTTCGTTGATTTGTGTCAGGTTTTAATTTCTTTTTTGATGGCATGATAATAACTGAGGAAGTAAACAAAAACAAATCCTTCGTGCAGAGCGATTTCATTGGCTGGAGACTAGGAGATTCACCAATCAAAAATACTGTTACTGTACATTCCATCAGCCTAAAACCACACAACCACCTCGGAAGATAAGAGAGCTGGCTATATTGTGTGTTTTTTTATTTTATTTATTTTTACAAATTTATGTGTGAAATACAGTACGCTGGACGCATATGGCAAATTATCACTGTACTAGTAAAAATCTCTGCTTAGCTACTAGCTAGTATGTGCAAATTTCTACAGGGAAAAACAGCAAACCCCATATTGAAAAACAGCTAACATGAACTAAATTAACATGGTTTCTGAGAAGACTTTCAACTCATAATGACTAATAATCTCTTCAAATGCTATAGTCAGTTAGCTAACATGAAATAACCTGACAGGATTGCTAAGCGGATTTTCAAGTCATATTCTTTAATGTTATTAATCATTTAATGCTAGTAAGATAGCTAAAATGAAGCACAAATTTTAGTGTCCTAGATATTAAGAGTTTTAATTGAATTTTCTGGTCATATTTCTGCTAAAAGGGTAAGCAAAGCGACAAACCTTTTTACCAAAGGTTTGCTAACATCACATTCGTAAATCTCTTTTAATAATAGTCAGCTGCCTAACATGCTAATCTGACAGGAATTTTGAAAGGATTTTCAACTAGCTAACATGAGGCTGACAAGATTAGTGAAATCTTTTAAAGACTTATTTTTATACACAATATACAGTAAGTTCCTAATACTTCGGCTAATTATTTCAACAAGTCCTGAACTCAGTCCCTGGCTTGAATGCCGAAAAGCTTCTTATGTCGAGGCAAATTTCTTGCAAAATTTTAGTTCTTAAGGTAAAAATTTGTGAGGCGGGGCATTCATATGTACTTAAGTACCACTGTATCATGATGTTGGTATATGTTAAGAAGTTTGTGTACAAGTATTCCTTGCCTATAAAATCTCTTTGAATTTCCACTACCTGAATTTTTATGAATGAAATTTAAAATCAATTTGGTATGATATCATGGTGCTATTTTAGCTTGAACTCAAAGTTTCTGAAATTTATCCTCTTTTTATTACATACATTTAAAGATAAATACATGTTTCCCAGAAAAATGCTTGTTTTAGCTTCCATGCAGAGTACTTTAAATTAGTATTCAGTTCATTGAACGTTGGCAGATTTTCTAGCATTACAACCTGGATATTAAATTTCCTGGGGAATAGATATCATGAGTCTCATAATGTGTATAAAATGGTTGTGTGCGTGTCTGTGTGTGTGTGTGTGTGAGAGAGAGTGTTTTGGAGGGTATACTCATTCACTCATCGTCTATATCGCTTTATCTCGCACGGGGGGCCTGGAGCCTATCCCAGGAGACTTAGGGCATGAGTACACCCAGGAAGGAGTGCCAATCTATTGCAGGACACACACATACAGTACACACACTCATTCACACACTACAGGCAATTTGGGGTCACCAATTGGCCTAATCCACATGTCTTTTGGACTGTTGAAGTACCCGGAGGAAACCCACCAAGCACAGGGAGAACATGCAAACTTCAGGCACACAAACCCGAGGTGGGAATCGAACGCAGGACCTGGAGGTGCAAGGCAACAGTGCTAACCGTTAATTCACCATGCCGCCTTGGAGGGTACAATTTAGCTTCATTTGAATATAACAAAATGTTAAAGTATTAACTGTAATGATTTTTGCCCTTTGCGGATTTCCGCCCTGTCCAGGGTGTCCCCGTGCCTCGTGTCCAAAGTCTCCTGGGATAGTCTCCAGGCCCCCGCAACCCTGTATCAGGATAAGTATTATAGAAGATGAAAGAATGAATTAATGAATGTAATGATTTTCTCATTCGTACTAATTTCCATTGAGGCTTCCTGACGAGTCTACTAATATTAAATCTGTTAATTCGCCTCTGTAAAATCGAACAATTCCCATCTGATTCTGCAATCAGCTTTGCTTTTCTCAATTTAGCAGCTACCTTATTTTACCTCCAATGAAAAGCAGATACACAAACTGAAATACACCCGACTGCATTTACGTGGTCTATACCGTTGTATGCTGTATCTCTGGCCGAAGGGTCGTTCGGCTAAGGTGAAAATATACGATACACCATTCCTATAAACAGGATCCGAGTTTCTTTGTTCACCAGAAGGAAATCAATTCTCTCTACTAGTGTGGGTGGATAATCCACAACTTACTGACAACACTCAAGATCAGAAGAGGTTGCCTGAATCCATAACACATCAGAAACTTTTTATACTTTTAACCTCAGGAAATTTATAGCATATGTTCCAAATCTAAAGGTGACAAACTTCTACTTCCGTAAAACCTTTTGACATCTTTGCATCTGTACAAGAAGAGCAACTCAATTTAAAGTTTTCTCCACAAACACATTAGTAAAAGAAGATTGACTCAGAGATTTTGATATCTTCATTTCAAACAGTAAGAATCCAATTTAAAGTTACACCCATGGAAAAAGCATCTTTTTTTTTTCTTTTCTCAATTTGTTCACACTTTATTTCTCAACTTTTTTTTATTTTCACCTGTCAAACCACTTCAGCAAAAAATAATAATTCTCTATTTCTCTCTTCTACCCTCCACTCGTCTCGCTCTCCTCTTTTTGTGTACTCTGAGATATTCGGTACAACACAGTACACACTTCAGAGTCTTGAAGAGACTGCAATGTGAAGATGATACACGTTAAACCTGCTGTCAGCACTTTGCTCTAACCAGAATCCTTCGTTAGATTCAATTCAGCTAAATTTCTTTTCGCATTCTCAACTCTGATTACGGATCCACTTCACCTTCAGCTGAGATGTTTTTCGCACGGCTTCAAGTGATACAAATCAGACGTATTTCAGCCTTGTACCAAAAATACGCTTTTGCATATAGTAAGTGTGGTTATCTATTAACTGATGGTATTTAATACGAGCAATCTCAAAAAAATGTATGCTAATGATCAGGTTTTGCTGTTGACTCAAAAAAAACCAAAAGAGCAAAAGCTTTTTTCCTCACTCAATATTTTCCAGCAGTCATATAATGAATAGAACAGTGCAAAATTGCACTTTAAGTACTAGCGTGCATTGCAAGTGAATAATGTAGCTGAGTTGGGGTAAGACAGAAATTCATCTCAGCTAGTTAGAGATCTATAGGATGATAAAGAGAATGATGCTGATGTCAGTATTCACAGAAAAGTCTTAGAAGGTAACCTGATTAACAGTAGACAAATTATGAGACAGACAGCATGATGGTTTTAAAGTGCTGCTGCATTGGTTTCAATGAGTAGAGATGGACACTAGGGTCACTGCTTTACTATCAGGAGGTTAAATAGCATAGCGTGTAATGAAAGAAACTGCTAACCAATGTGACAATAGAACAACAAACTTTTGTAATTTTAGCCAGACAAGACCATAGACGGTATAAAAATAACTAGAGAAACTTTCTGTTACATCACGTATATATTTTCTGGATATCAGTTTTGAAGTTCAACTGTGGGAGCTCTGGTAGTTTCTATGGTGGCGGAAGCTGAACTCCGACTAAACCCCAGTTAATCCATAAATGGGCAAATATTGCAGAACGAACAGCACCTGTTGGGTGGAATGCATCAACATACCTCAGTTACTTAGCTTAGCTTAAATTTAGCTAAAATCCTAAGATGGTCAATGGTAATTCATAAGCTAATGGTACTCTTAGTTAATTGAACTCATCTGTACCCAACACGTCATCCTGTGTCAACTCCTACATTTCTTGTGCTAAATTAAACTATAACAAATTCCGTTATAACGACACATAGCAGTCAGCTAGCGGTTTGAGCTAGGTGTCACTCAATTGGTCATGCCCATAATTATGCATAATTTTATGGTTTAATATAATGTTACATGATGAGTTACAAACAAAATTCACCCTGTATAGTTGTCCTGAACAGGAATTCTAGCCATTAAGACAAATATGATTTTCGTACCAGTCTACAAACATGGGTTTAACATTGTAAAGTTGGGGATTTTAACATGGGGGTCTATGGGGATTGACTCTCTTTTGGAGACAGCTCTTAGTGGTCATTCGAGGGACTGCACATTTTATTACTGCCATGTTGGACTCATTTTTCAAAACCAGAAGTTGCCCCTTGAACAAGATAAGGCTTCTGTATAAAGTGGGGTCCAAAAGTCTTTTACCACGTGTAAAAATACTTCTATTCTCTAATACTATTTTTTTTATTTAATAAAAAAAATAATAATAATAATTTCCGATATAAATGAACAGTTTGACAGCAAAATGCAATAACCAGCATTTTCAGACTTTTACAGAAGCTTTGAACGGCCATGATTTATTCAAAATTAACATGGACATGGAAAAGCCAATCACATTCCTTCTGTCAAGCTGCTTGGCAAAATTGTGACAGCAGTGAGTGAACTAAATGTCTCCAGTGGATGTTTGGAGAAGGTTGTCTCAAGAAAAAGCATGTTTACACTCATTGCTTACACTGATGCTACTGTCATTGCAGTTACCCCAGCATTAACGGACTACAGGTGGGTGTCACTTATGTTTCACTTATGTTATACAAATATGTTCTGTTTAATAGGACAATACATGATTTGAATTTGTGCTAATACCACGTTGTATAAATAATAAATCTGTGGAGGATACTGTAATGCAATGTAATGTAATGCAATGTTTAATTTTCATATTAATAGTTAATACTTTTAGTTTTTTATGCTTCTGCTACCATTTGCACTGGTTTTGCTGGAGCTTTAATCCACTTGCAGCAGTATTTCCGAAAATTAAGCACAGAGAAAATGTTACATCACTTAAGAGACGCCTTGGTTGTGAACTTTTGGTATTATTTTCAATGTTTCTTACGTTTCTCAACAAATTTTGTAATTAAAAAGATTTTGTGTGCAAAAGCATGAATTTGGTATAATTTTTATAAAAAATTGAAATTTGTGCTTTTTAACCACATTGTGTCTAAAAGAAAACATACACAAATATTCTCTAACAGTTTCCAATACTTCTTGCTTAATTTTTCCTCAAAACTGCAAAAACTGAGTTTCGCCGTTAAACTGTTCAAATTATACTGTATTATTGGCTAGTCTTGACAAATAGAACATTTTAAATATTTACATGAATTTCTGAGTTGCAATAATTAAAGTGAATATTGATTTCTTTTAAAATATTACATTTCGTTTGTTACTTCTCCTCTCTCTTCTTCTGTACATAAGAGTGTGGTGTATGAAGATGACTCAGCATCACACACTTGGATTTCCTGCTCTAAACACCACTTGTCTGTCTGTGTGCTTTTGCTTTTGTATGTGTGCACGTGTGTGTGTGTGTGTGTGTGTGTGTGTGTGTGTGTGTTTGTTTAACCTGCACTCACCCTCTTCACTACAGCCAGGTGCCATGCAGGGCTCGAAGTCCTGTGTTTGAGGGCATGGCACAACGGGGTCAAGCTGAGCCTTCAACATCCTCTGTCTCATGCGCAGACCTTTTGTACACGTGGATGAGCTGCATGCTGACCACGGAGACCAGTTCGAGTATATACACGTCTCTGGAGTGCTGTCTAATGTGGAGGGGATAGACAGAGAAGATAATTCGTATTTATAGATGTAGATAACTTAAAGTGAGGCAGGAATTAAACCCGTCTCCTGGAAGTGCAAGGCGACATTGCTAACCACTAAGCCCCCTGATTAAAGCTTTGTACTTAAAATAAAAAGTACAAAACTATCCTGGCTGTAGGCATTTTGCCATTTGGTTAATGAGCAGTAAATATTCTGGTGTTACTCGAAAGACATAAATGTCATTTGCACACAACATACTACTGGTATATGCAGTTGGCAATAAAAGTTATTTATTTATTTTTCAATTACAGTGAGCTTTTTCCAATACGAGAAAAGAAATGTGTTGTACTCCGATGAGAGCAGAATCAAATCTGGCCTGTGCCAGCATGGGGTTTGTCTCAGGCCTATTTTATTTCCCCTCATTTCGATCCTGCTGATGCGGCTTCGTGTCAGTTTCCTCGCTTGCAGCATTAGGGACTTAAAGCACTCACAGTTGTAGGAATGGATACAGGGACTTGAAATGAGAATGAGACAGGGGAGGAAATCGAAAGAAATTTAAGGTTTAAATTTTTTGCTCCTGTTTTTTTTTTTTTTTTTTTCTCAAAGAGAGAAACAGCAGGAAATAAATTTTAAAAAATGATATGAATTGTGGGATTGAACCTGAGTTGTAGCTTCTAGAGATCCTTTTGCTTTCATTTATATTATGATTTAACTTCAATTTTGTCTTGAGCAGTGTCAGCCAACTTAAAACCTGCCTATACAGTAAAATAGCCTGGTGGTTCACTAATCATTTTTTACTGATATTTTAATTGAATTTATTAAATCAGCACATGACTATAAATTAGGTACAGAGCCTTAGTTGTTTGAAAATGATACGTTGTTAATGTTTTTTCAGCTGCTCCAGTCGAAGGGTCGCCACAGCAACCCATTTGATCCGCACACAACTTGGCACAGGTTTTACTGGATGCCCTTCCTGACCAGTGTTGGGGGATGTTACTTTTTAAAGTACATTACAAAATTACTGTCTTTAAGAAGTAATCAGTTACATTACAGCGTTACTTTCTGATAAAAGTAACTAGTTCAAGTACTTTTCCATTGCAGAACATGAAAACTCCTTTGTGATTCCTCATGCATGTTGTTTTAGTCAAGACCTTTATAATTATTCTACCATCATCACTCAGCGAAGTTTGGCCCATAGTCTACTAATCCACTAATACCCCTATCTCGCCTATGCGGTTTTGCGCGGTGGCCGTAAGTACGGGTCATCATGATTCACCGCGAGTTTTGGCGCGAGTTTTTCCATCTTTCCGCGCGTCGGTCCTCGCGGAAGCCTGCAGACCTTGCAGAACTTCATGGAACGCCGGGTGGTCACTCGCCGCGGCTAACACCGCTTCTCACCGCGAGTCAAACCGCATCGGTGAGATTGGGGTATAACAGCAGGAATAACAAAGGGAGGCGGGTTATCGGGGACGAGGCTTGTAGGATGACTTTCACACACACACTAACAGAATGACTGCTGTCTGGCTCACAGATTACGTAAATTCTCTGAATAACGGATTACATTTTTGAAAATATAACTAAATATATTTTAGACCTAATGCGTTAGATTACTCATTCCATCAAAAAAGTAATTATTTTAAGAAATCTACTTTGAAACGCGTTACACCCAACACTGTTCCTGACACAACCCTCCACTTTTATACAAGCTTAGGACAGGAACTGCATTCAATGCTCATGTGATTTGCAAAACAAAAAAAATAAATAATAAAAATAATGACTAAAACCCCCCCCAAAAAACAGAGGTTGCACTGTGGTTAAATAAAAGGCAAATCATTTAAATATAAAATCTATGATTTACTGATGAGAAAATATTTCCACAGGCACTGTTGGGCCCTTAAGAAAGGCCCTTAACCCTTATTGCTCCAGGATTGCTATATATTTCCTGACCCTATGTTCTGACCTCAGCTTCTGACCGAGCTGGGATATACGATGATGATGATGTATGTGACAAAAAATGCTTTTTGTATAGACTGCATTTACAAAATAAAAACTAGCATTTTTTTTAATTTTTTTTTTTAGAAGGGACAGGAAGCAGCCGGTAAAATTTCCATATGCACAAAATAGCACAGTGTACTGTCACTGTAGCTGTTAATGCTTAAACTCCCTAATGACACACATAAAAGCTTGTTGAGTAATGCCTCGCTCCTCGTGGGGAAACTTTAGCCTATTAAACCTTCATGTGTCAGTGAGTTACAATCCAGGTCCATCTATTAGGTGCAAGGTGTCTAAGATGCTCGCCAATCTTCGCTTTTGTTTTCTCCAATTAGCTGACAGAACCTCATGGTGGTATTTAGAAAAGTTTCTAAAAGGACTTAACAAATGAACTTTCGTTCTTTGATCCCTCTGTTCCGAGCAGCTGAATCATCCGGACAGCGACGGCATCTAATATACAAGGCCTGCAAATTAACGCCGGAGCCGTTCCTGATCATAAATCACAGCTGGTTGCATGAGCTTATCGCGGCGAGAGACACCTCCGGAGGTTTACACAAGGAATCCTGCTAGCTTGTCTTGTTAATTAAACTGTCCAGGAACTATGGGAACGGAGATAAGAAAGTGAGGCTCTACGCACCCTCGTCAGGCAGCCCAGGTGTTATCTCAGTCACGATATCGTCCACCGTGTCAGGAACCGTGCTGCACTGCTCTCCCTGAGGATTTGAGGAACACACAAGATCATCATTAGATTGATAAACAAGAGCAGATCTTTCTGTGAGCCGTAAAGCCTCATCCCCGTTCCTAAACCTTTCCGAGTGCCAGCACTCGTCCCAGCAGTGACGCAGACACGAAACATCTGTACGTACTGAGCTCCAGATCTGAAAAAGAGTAGCCGGGAAGAGAAGTGTAAGCAAGCCTGGAACGGCCTAACGCCTCGTTTTGTACTTTTTGCACTTGTGAGTAATACCAGTATGATTTTCAGATGTTGATGTTCTGCCTCATGGTTGAACTTTGTAGAACAAATGAACTGTGCGTGACTCGGCAGGTCCAGCGGACTCCATCGGCATGCAACAGGGTGCAGCTGCTCACGCTAATGCGCACGACAAATGACTCATTGCTTTAGCAATCGCGAAAAAAAGGGGAAAAAAAAAATCCAAAAACATGGGAATACAGGGAACTACAGACAATATTACAGGCAAAATTTACACACACTTATGGAGTTTTTTGTACGATATTAAAAATTTTAACATAATTAATAGTTTAGACGCGCCAATTCTATTAGTAACTAATACAGACAAGTGTACAACAGTAAATATTAGATTTCATTACATAGCATTAGATCCAGTATCAGGCATTATATCAGAAAAACCTTCCCCTGAAACTGTCTTTGTGCAAAGCTATCTCATGATAATCAACCTTAAACATACTGTACACACTTCCGCGTTCTTCCTAATACAGTATCTCCCCTATTGTCTCTCCCTCATTCAACAGCAGTGTTTTACACTCTATTTCTGCAAGAGCTCCTGAAGTTTAACATTAATGTCCTTTATCAAATATAAATCTTTTTTTTATATATACATAAACACCTTACAAGAATGAAGAATAACACTTATAACACCTGAAGGACAAGTTGCTGTCTCACTCTACTGACAAATGTAAACTGCAACACTAGACGTACATTCGAGCTGCACTAATTCAAAACTTAAAAGCATCATAGCGTATGCTGTCTGCGAGATTATAATACATCACTAAATAACTGATATTTGAGCCAACTGGCAAGCATTAGCATCACTGATGGCAGCCTGTACCAGGAAACTCACAAGTGCACAAGGAGGGGGACACGCTAGATGGAGTGCCAAATTATTGCAGCGCACAAGCACACACCCAATCAGACACTACGGGCAATTTGGAAACGTTAATCAGCTTACATGCATGACTTTGGACTGTGGAAGGAAACCGGAGAACCCGGATGGAAATCCAATAAGCGCGGGGAGTTTTCTTTACAGAGCTTTAAAGTGATTTTGAGTTTGAGACTGAATGTCGCATCAGAAATAAAAAAGGCGTGAACAAAAAGTTTGATATAAAAATCTGTTCCAGTGCAAACGTAGAGGATAAATATAGAAGAGTGAGTCCAAAATCATCTGCACTCCGGTTGTATTAAGACTTCTATTGGTCGCACTGTTTTATCAGCGCTTTCCGTTCAAGCACTGCTGTACAGGTGGAACGTGTTACTTTAGTTCGTTTGAAACTGCAGTGCAAGCAAAAATGTTCTGGTTTCAGCACCAGTGTACAGTTACCTGGTGCTAAAACAACTCACGGAAGAGAATAAACTGAAACGTTCGGATATCTTCAAACAAAATTTGGACCGATAATCTAAGGAAGGTAAAAGTTTCTTAAAGAGAATCATCACTGGTGACGCGCACACGGATTCATCACTACGAGTCTGAGAGTAAACTGCAGAGTACGGAACGGAAACATCCTCAATCGCCGGCCGAGAAAAAATTCTAAGCTGGAAAATTCATCAATGTTTAAAATTTTCCGGGATTCTTAAGGGCCAGAATTGGAACATTATCAGGAAAAAGGTTCACCAATCAACAGTGCTCGTTACAGTGTTGAAGAGATGAAGCCTAAACTTTCATCAACGGCGTCGGGATCTGGCATGATGATGCACGTCCGCACACTTCTGCCCACACTGTCGACAATTCTGCAAAACCATAATTTTAAGGTGTTAAAGCATCCTCACTATAGTCCCGATCTCTCTCTATCGGGGTTTCACCTGTTCGGTCACCTGAAAGCGGCCCTGCGAGTACGAAGATTTACTTCTGATGTAGAAGTGAAGACAGCAGTGAATTTGTGGCTCGCAGCTCAGCGTAAAACATTTTTTTTAATAAGAGAATATGAACGCTTGTTGACAGACCGACAAAGTGTATCAAAAAGCAAGAAGCTTATGTCAAAAATGATGTCTTTTCTGAAAGGTCATTAAAAAATATATATTTTACAGCCAGAGTAGCAGGTGATTTTTGATTCGCCCTCGTATTTAAATTTAATCAAGCATCTTTATTACAGTTCCAAAAAAAATAATGTTTTTCCAAATCTAATTTAAATCAGTTAAATCAGTTTTACTTAATACAGCACCTGATCCACCATTTTTTTTTTGTTTGGTGGTACTGGCACGGCTGATAACCTGAGATGCCATCGATCAGAGCTAAAAGAAAAAAAAAACATACACACAGTAGTAGAGGCTTCATCTTAATGACAGTAAAGTAACCACCTTCCTGGCTATCCTCTCCACCAGCAATCGGGCCAAGGGTGTTATCGGGCCACCTGAAGGGTCATAGAAGGGGCTCTGTGGGTGATCGAGGCTGGTCAGGGGCCGGATCCGCTCCTGAGGAACTGTTGGTTTGTTGGGGGACTAAAAAACAGAGAGACAGATAAAGAGATAGAGAGAGAAAAAGAGAGAGAGAGACAGAAGAGAAAAAAGAATGAGTCATTGCTGAATGCCATCTGCCAGGGGCTCCCACCTTTCATTTCCATCTGCATCGTTCATTCTCTGCGTAATATTTCTTCTCTGAGTGATTTATTGCGCTTCTTTCCTCCGAGCGAGCCCCGAGAGTCACCTGTTCGCTCCAGTCGTTTCGCACTAGCGACTTCACAGAGGGGTAAAAATCAAACACCAACTGTTCTTGTTTGCTGAAGTTTTCACAAACAGTTTTCGTCAAGTTTCTTAAAAAAAAAAAAACCCCAAAAAACAATAAAACATGGAATTGATATTGCACAGGCTATAAGCGTGTTCATGCGGGAAGGACACTGCTTTTGGTTTACCAGCAGGGGGCATCGTCAGGGACGTCGCACCACGTCCACGCGCACTTTTAAAGCGCTGACATTTAAACAAAGTAAAAGCTTCTAAGTAACACAAACAGACCTGATTGCCTTACAGCTTATTTACCTACTATCTGTTTATCTCTGTCTGCACTATCCCACTCCTCACTCTCTCGTCTTTTAATGTCATTCACGTCCACTCCATTTCCTTCTCTTACCTTCCATTTTATTCCTGCTGGGCGTACATATTCATGAGCGATAAACAAAAAGAAAACGCAAAGCAACTCAGCAGGCGTGTTACGAAACAATACACCTGCACCTTGTCATTATAAACATATTAATCTGTCATAATGTTGACTGCTTGATTTGATGATTGCTAATGGACTATTGTAAAACAGCAATAACGGCATACAAAACATTTCTTCTACACCTGTTTATGTGATTATATTAAAATCTGTGCTTTGTATATTTAGGAGTGAGTGCATGCTGGTTGAATACTAATCACGTTTTTTTAAAATAATATTTACATACTTGAATGCTCTACTCTTTCAAAACACATTTTGTAAATTTATTGCCAACACTTATTTTTCCCAATTTATCCATTTTCTAATCAAACAAGTCTCACACTCTAATAATTAAATGAAGAGCCTTTTGCTTTGATTAGGGCCTTGGCATCATTTTGAAAAGCTCATGCAATGTCGCAAACATTTATTTCCATCCAGAGTCGCATTAATTTCTCTCTAAGATCTTGTATTGATGATGGGAGAGTCGGACCACTGCGTAACGCCTTCCCCAGCGCATCCCAAAAATTCTCAGTGCAGTTAAGGTCTGGACTCTCTGGTGGCCAATCCATGTGTGAAAATGATGTCTCATGCTCCCTGAACCACACTTTTACAATTTGCGTTTGATGAATCATTGCATCATCATCTTGGAATATGATCGTGCCATCAGGGAAGAAAAAATCCACTGATGGAAAAACCTGGTCATTCGGTACATTCTGGTCGTCAGATGACCTCATTTTTTTGGGGCACATAACGTTGTTGATCCTAGACCTAGACCAACAGGAGCAACTCCAGATAATAACAACTGCCTCCACAGGTTTATATATTAGACCCTAGGCATGATGCACTCATCATTCTGGACCAAGATAAATCTGGACTCATCAGATCACATGACTTTTCTCCAACGCTCTACAGTCCAATCTTTATGCTCCATAGAAAACTGAAGCCTTCTTTTCTGATGTGTTTTTCTTCAGGCTACAGCACAGCTGTTTAGTCCCATGAGGTTTCTGTGCATTGTGCAAGTGGAAATGCTGTTATTTTCACTATTAAACTAATAATTAATTTTTTTAATTAACTAAGCATTTAAGTGATCTCCCGTCACGCTCATTTAGGATGTTTTTCCGACGACCACATTTCTTCCTTGAAGATGATGTTTCAGTACTATCCTTCCAGATTTTAATAATGTGTTTTACAGTTCTTAACCCAATCTAATTAGTTATTTTATTTTCCTGATGCAAGACAGTAATTTGACCCTTTTGAAACAGAATAACATCTTTGCCATGACCACAGGATATGTTTTCTGACATGGTTGTTTAAGAAATGAGAAGCTACATCAGTTAGGGTTAAATAATATTAATCACTGCAGTAATTATCCAATGGAAGGCTCATTTTGCTTAGTTAAATCCACTTACTTATGTTATAGCCTATGAAGTGAGCATACTGTATATAGTAAGCCCTTTAGGACTCCACATATCTGTACTGCACATTGAAAAAGATTGGAGAAAAGTCCATTGCTTTTTTTTTTGTGAACGTGGTGGACAGAAGACTGACCTCATAACTGTGCCCGCTGTCTGTTCCGGCGTCCCACGGAAGCAGATCTTTAGTGAGTCTCTGCACCCAGCCGCACTCAGCCGTGCACAGATCCTCAGCACTCAGGCCAACGTTCCAGTCAGGACTCGGGCCGAGCATGGTCAAAAAAGACATGAGGTGACGGGATCGGTCCACGGAGAACTCGGCAGAGGGAGCGGCACGACTGCGCGAGAGAGAGAGGGAGAGAGAGAGTCAGAGTAGAAACAATGACGAACCAAGACAAAGGAGATGTACAGGAAAAAAAGATAAAAACAGAGGCAAGAGAATGATGAAGAAAAAAGTAGGGTGTAAAACAATATATATACATGAGATGAGGAGAAGATGGAGAGTAGACAGGTAGATTGAGAGTGAGAGAGATAGAGAGCAAAATAAAGAAAAAAACAAACAAATAAAGATATAAATAAATGTAAGCAAATGATGGAATAGATACAGAAAACAAGAAACAGGAAGGTGAATGAAGCAATGGAGGAAAGGACAGAAAAAAAAGAAAAGAAAAATGATAGAAATAAAGAAAGGTAAGGGGGAATACATGAAGGGTGAGGGAGTTTAAGACAGAAATGGTACAAAGAGAGAAAGAACATCAAAAGAAAGAAGTATTGAGTGAAAAGAGACGTATAGAGAGGTAGAATGTGAGTAACAGTGAATTGAACATAGAGCCGAGATAAATGAGCAGAGAACACAGACACCAAGACAAAGAAAGAAATTGACAGAAGAAAAGAAAGGGAACAAAAAAAAAGAATTCAAGTCAACAATACAAAGAAGCAAAAAAAGTAAAAATAAATAAATAAATAAATAAAAAAGAGAGAGCCATGGTAAATTGTAGGTTTTTAATCAGCTATAAAAAAAAATAAAAAAAAACCTTGTAGTTCTTATGAGTCAACATATCTCTCCACCCTTATCGAAAAGGACAAAATAATCCTAGATTTCTCTTTAATACTGCAGTGAAATTAGCTAAGAATAAGACCACAACATAAACATGCACAACAACAAGTAGTGGTGACTTCATGATGGTCCCAAAATATCAGGGGACAAAAAAAATCAGACTTTCAAGTTAACGCCAGACAATTAAATAAATAGTAAAAGAGATATCAGTATAACTATCGAAATACAATGCATCAATTTGTATATCATATTTATTCAGAAACGCTTATTCTACAAGATGTAAGTCTGCACTCAAATCATAAATGTCTTAAATCTTCATTTAAACCTCCTTCTAAAATGTCATTTGTTTTTAAATGTCTTAAATTATGACACTGTCTCTTTTCATTTAATTTTTGTTATCAATACTACTCAATGTTATCACTGTTATCTTGTTTGGTGACCTTGGATGACCAGAAAGGCGCCTATATGAACAAAATGTGTTATTATTATTATTATCATTATTATAAAACCCGATTCTGATTTTGAATAATATTCATAAAATGTCAGACCTCATCAAATGATTTAGGCCTCATCATAGAGACAGCGCTGGTTAAAGTGGTAAATTACCTACTACTGGCCCCTGATCAATGTTGTGTCTCCTTGCTTGACTTAGTGCAGCTTTCAACACCATAGATCATTTTATTATTCTTTATAGATTAGCAAATGTTTTAGGAGTTAGAGGAAAGGTCTTCTCTTGGTTTAGGTCTTATTTGACTGATTGTTATTAGTTCGTAGATGTAAATGGTGAGTTTTAAAGTAAGGTTTGGTGTCCCACAAGGTTCTGTTTTAGGCTTAATGATTTTTTTTTCATGTTCAGCAGTTAAAGGACTTTGGTGTGATTATTGATTCCAGTATTTCTTATAAAGCCCATGTAGATAATATTGCTTATTGTTATAATAATATTAA
>JAOVVA010000001.1:32377860-32400467 GCA_028565275.1 Leiocassis micropogon
TATATATATATATATATATATATATATATATATATATATATATATATATATCGGTACCTAGGTATCGTGATAATACTGTATCAGCTGGTCCCTGGTGATTCCCATCTATCTATCAAAAGCTGTGGTATATTTTCAAAGAATTTATAAATTTTAGACTGTTTAATGTTTGAAAGTTTACTTAAATGATTTTGAAAATGTGAAAAATTTACTCGTTGATTCAGTTAAAAACTGGTTGACCAACAAAAAAGTTTGATGAAAATACATAACAAATTAAATTGCACAGCGCTACCACTTACATCATATTACATTTATTTCTAATAAATCTCACCGAACCACCTGTGCAACATGAGATTTTTGCGAATGCTCAAATTCATCCTTTAATTACATTCGTTCACTATTTTATCTCGCAAATACAAGACTTCGTGTTCAGATGAAGGCCGAAACCTCATAAGAGCTTCTTTCTGAGTATATAAAAAAAAGTGGCTCATAGTAAAGCCACACAGCCACAGCAATTATAACTTAGTTTACGCGTGAGAAAATGAGAATGCTGTGTAGAAAATGAGAATCGCTCCAGGTTCCTGGCTCTTTTATGCCGAGGCCATGTTTTATGCTTTACAGCCAAGTGCCCTAGACTCACCCCGACTGATAGAACAGCGCCAGAAGGACAGAAGGAGGAGTGGAAGGAAAGACGAGAGGAGGGGGAGTGCAAGTGTGGCCGAGTGCTTGCAGAGAGCTGTCAAAGGAGCAGCGGAGTAGCTGCACCAGAAAGGTCACTCACACACACACACACACACGCACACACACACACACACACACACACACACACATATATATGTATATATAAACACACAAATTCAACCACACACATATTGTTGCCTTGAAAGAGGCTTATATGGCCACACAAACAGTGGAACCGCGCATACACACACACACGCACAAATCTACAAGCTAACAATCCTAAACTGTGTGTGTGTGATCAGAAATCAGCAACCTGTGCCATCACTAAAACAAGACCAGAGCTATTAAATATGTTATGAGAATTGTTTTCGGTTTTTAAGTGATGAATAAATTTAATTTAACGATGATATCAAAGTAACAAATACAAATTACGCATTATCAGTACTTTGACAATACAGACTACATATTTCCAATAGTTAAACCCTAAAACAGTGTTTTTATTAATGTGTGTGTGTATGTTTTTTTTTTGCCTACAGTACCCATTTCCATCGATCCTTTACATCTATTTTGCTTTCACTCATCAGAGAGCGACGGTTTATTTGAGATTATGTTCAACCCTAAAGCAACATGACATCTTGAATTATAAACGCAGCTCCAGTGTTGAATGACTCATAACTTTCTGCTTTATTAAATCCATAAATCCTTTTAATCATATTAGTGCTTCCGATTAAGAAGAAATGAATTTAGAATAAAAAAAAAAGATTTTCCTCTCACTTTGAAAAAGTCACCATCTTTCCTTTTCTTTTAAAAACGCTTTGTACAGCGGTGTTTTTTAAACATACTGTAAACTCACCGGCCACTTTTTTAGGTTCACCTTGCCAGTACTAGGTTGGACTCCCTTTTTTGGTGTGACAACAAGTCAAATGAGTCTCACGTTCCCAATGGTGCTCTACTGGATTGAGATTTGGTGACTGTGGTTTTTACTAAACTAAGAAGAAATCAGATAACCTCACCTGGATGACTGAGAATCTTCACAGACACTGTGAAGGCCGTTTGCGCAGAGTGAACTCGCTGTCATGTTCAAGAAACCAGTTTGAGATTATTTTAGCTTTGTGACATGGCGTGTTATCCTGTGGTCATTAAGGGATGGGCATGGTCAGCAACAATACTCAGGTAGACTGTGGTACTCCACTGGTACTAAGTGGCCCAAAGTGTTCCAAGAAATCCATATAATAGCCTCACATTATTACACCACCACCAGCAGCCTGAACCATTGATACAAGGCAGGATGGATCCATGCTTTCATGTTCTTTATGTCAAATTCTGACCCTACCATCCAAACGTCGCAGCAGAAATCAAGCCTCATCAGACCAGGCAATGTTTTTTAAGTTCTTAGCTAACAGGAGTACCACCCGGTGTGTTCTTCTGCTTCCCTAGCCCATTTGCTTCAAGGTTCTAAGTGTTTTGAGTTCGGAGATGCTCTTCAGCATACCTTGGTTATAACAAGATGTTATTTGAGTTACTGTTGCTATTTTATCAGCTTGAACCAGTCTGCTTTGACTTCTGGAAACAGTAAGGCATTTTCTCCCAGAGAACTGCTGCTCACTGGATTTTTCTCTTTTTCAGATAATTCTCTGTAAACCCCTAGACATGGTTGTGTGTGAAAAACCCAGTAGATCCGCGGTTTTGGAAACACTCAGACCAACACTCGGTACCATCAACCATGCCACGTCCAAAGTCAATTAAATCACCTTCATTCCCCATTTTGATGCTTGGCTTGAACTTCAGCAGATCATTTTGGCAATGTCTATGTGCCTAAATGCATTGAGCTGCTGCCATGTAATTGGCTGATTAGATATATTTCTTGACGAGCACTTGAAGAGGTATACTTAATGAGGTGGACAATGAAAGGTGAGCCATTCCTCAAACCAAGAGAGCATGGATAACTGTGCTCCTACGAGTTCCAGCCATGGATGGCTGTGCCATTCTCGACATTCAAACCAGTGCTCTCTTGATGATAGGGTGAGAGCTTCTTTTGTTGCAGCACACAAAATCCTTTTGTGATATTTCAATCGTGCTTGAGTCTAATTGAGTGTTTCGTTGAGTAATAAAGCATGCTGTTTCTCAAACAGTTTTCACTAAATCTGATGTAGGACAAAAAGCCTGTTGTTAACCAGACAGCTTTGGTGGTCTGGCAAATTTTACAGTCACATGGCAGAGAATCAACCCTCATGGACATCATCACTGCTTCAACTCAGATCATAAAACCTTCCATCTGCAGTGCTGCTCTTTTTTACCCCCTACAGACAACAAGCATAATGTCTCAAACCCACATACACACAAAGACCTCTCATACACACTGCGACCTTGAGCAACCCCTTTCAGTGCACTCTAGCCAGAGCTCCATCCTCCCTGGATGGGTATTGTTAAGGTTTTGAACTTGTGTGACCTTGTGTGAAACAAAATTCTATGCTTTGGGGAAAGAGAGAGAAAAAAAACTGCTTATATTCACAACCTGTAAGCGAATCATGCGGCCAGGGGCAGCTCTGTCGAGGCGAGTGGTATGGCTGTAGTCGATGTGATTTGTGGGATTGTGTTAGTAAGGGCAGGCTTCTAGCCTGGGGCTGAGGGAAATGAGCTGATGAGGTGACTTCACCAGCTCAGGAGTGAGCATTAGTACCAAACTATATACAACACTGTGCAAAAGCCTTGAGCCTCCTTCATTTCTTCATAGCTTGCTTCAGACTTTCTTGTATTTTTAATGTAGTCTTGAGGAATAGTTCTCCAGGCTTCCTGAAGGCCTTTTTGTCTCTGATTTTCAGTCCAGTCCCCAGTCCCAGTAGCTGAGCAGTTTCAGAAAAAAGTTTTTGAGTGAACCAGTGAGAAACAGTGTACGACCAGTGTGCCTCAAATCTTATGTAGGACAAAAAGCCTGTTGTTAACCAGACAGCTTTGGTGGTCTGGCAGACCTTACAGTCACACAGAACAGAATCAACCCTCATGGACATCATCACTGCTTCAATTCAGACCATAAAACCCTCCATCCCAGTGGTGCTCTTTTTATGGGGTATGCTGAATGCTAAGTAGTTGGAACAGACGAGAGGGGAAATGAGGTCGCTGCTGAGGTTGTTACATAAACAACCAATTTTTAAATTGTATCTTTAGGCACTTTGCAGCCTGTCAGAGTAAAATATCTGTTCCCATTTTTTTCATTTAATACAAAGACATGATGGGTCCCTTAAGACTTTTGCACAGTACTGTAAGAGTGGTAGCTCAATCAGTTAAGGCTCTGGGATACTGGAAGGCTGGGGGTTCAAGCCTGTTGAGGTCTTGAGCAAGGCCCTTAACCGTATCTGCTCTAAGGGCACTGTATCTGGCCTGGCCCTGTGCTCTGACCTCAGCTTCTTAACCAGTATACGTAAAAAAAAATAATTCTGCTGTAAGGTACGTGTGACCAATAATAGAATCATAATCTTTAGACTTTTGCATAGTATTGTATATTAAAAATAAATATTTGAGTCTGGAATGGAATGAGTCTCCAGTGTCAGAGGAAAGTCTTTGTTTGCAGATGCTATAAAGTTTACAAGAACTAGCTTGCACTGAATTAGGGTTTGGAAGGTCACAGGTTCAAACCCCACCACCACCAAGTTGTAACTGTTGGACCCTTGAGCAAGGCCTTTAACATTCAACTGCTCAGACTTATAAGAAGATAAAAATATAAGTCACTTTGGAAAAGGGCGCCTGCCAAAAAGTAATTGCTTGCTTGGATGCTCCACAACACTAAATGAAACTTAAACCGTATAAATTGTATGATGTATCATTCTTAAACAAAAGACAAATAAAACTGCACTCCTGGTTGCATCACACCAAATCGTTGTTGATTATTTTCCTATAGCAGTGTTGGAATTAAGTTTTTCACACTGCTCTTGTCTAGCACTCAATGTACGCCGGCAACCGAGGCTTTGTTTCAGACTGCTCAGGCTTGAACGTTTATGACAGGGAGTTTCGCATAAACCAGGACAGCGTCTTCCTCGCACGCTTTCCCTAACTGCTTGACATTCTGGCTGCTCTGAAACACCTCGGGAGAACTTCTAGCCTCGTCCTCCGTCTAATTGGTCCTTCTGTTCATCTGTTAGAGACAGAGAACTGATCAAACGTCACTTCCCCATACTTCTAATTCGGAGCAGCCGTGTTCAACTGCCGGATTCGATGCTGGAAAGAAAAGACATTTTTTCGGGTTTGACATTAAATTTAATTGGTGATGTTGAGTGTGGAACGTGTGCGTGCGTGTGCCGCTGCGGTGCTGTGAGTTTATAATCCTGGGCGCAGGTTGAGACATGATGACAGATTTCACACCAATTAAAGGATGCGTGTTGTTTCCGACACCATTGTACCGAGATCGGAATTATCAGCAGGTTCTCATGAGGTTTAGTCGAACTCTGTTCGGCTCCTTATCGCATATCAGCATGGCAGTTCGCTTTCTAAAAGATAAAACTCCTGCTGTGTGGAGTCTCAATGTAAGTTGTGATTTGTTTTTTTACACTGCAGCACAGCTAACTTTTGGATTCCGATTGGTGTGAAGGTACTGATTAAGTAAGCGACAACACACAACAAACTTCGCTCACACATTCTCGATGCCACTAGAAAGGGAAGCCTGGAGGAAGCTTGGGGACTCAGGGTACAAGGCTGTACACTCTGGACAGTCTGGCAATCCATCAAAGGGCACAATTTGAAAAAAAAATAAATTATTCGGACTCTGGGAGGAAACCCACCAAGCACAGGGGGGAACATCTAAACCACAAACCACACAGACCCGAGGCATAAACCGACTCCACGAACTTGAAGGTGCGAAGCCACAGTGCTAACCACTACACCACCGGGCAGTTACTGTTTAATATTAATCTAAATTGAGCAGTCATCTTAGAAATGATAACGTTAAGGGCCTCCAAGTGGCGCAGTGGTAAAGTGCTCGTCCTATCACCTGGAGATCGCGAGTTCAATTCCCGGGAGATGCTGTAACCTCTCGCAGCCAGAGGTCTAGAGAGAGCTGATTGGTTGAGTTCTCTCAGAGGGGAGGGATGAGAGGTACATTAATCCCCCACATTAATCATGGCTCTACAGCCAATCAGGGGCATCTGTGAGCTCACGCAAGCAGAAGAAGCAGATAGCACTGTCCTCCGAGTGTGTTACGATGCCCCCAACGGTGCGTGAGCGAGCTGTTCGAAAAGATGCGGTCAGAGGAAAGATGTGTCTTTCGGAAGAAACGCATGATAGTCTTCGGCCCTCCTGACTGAGTGGGAAATCAGGAAAAAAAAAAAAGAAATGATAAAGTAATAAAACAAGCACATCGATATAAACCTAAAATTCATGTTATAGCCAGAACTACTTTACTTTTCACTACTCACTCACTCATCGTCTATACCACTAAAAACAAGGTCATGGGGTGCCATGAGATGGGGTACACCCCAAACAGGGTGCCAATCCATCGCAGTGCACACACACATACAATTTGGAAATGCCAATTAGCCTAATCGGCAGGTCTTTGGACTGTGGAAGGAAACCGGAAATCCTGGAGGAAACCCACCAAGCACGGGGAGAACACACAAACTCAATGCCCACAGAGGCGGGAATCGAACCTGGCCAGGAATCAAACCCGGACCCTGGAGGTGCAAGGTGACAGTGCTAACCACTAAGCCGCCGTGCCGCCCCAGACTCGTACTGTTATAATAAAAATAATGCACACCTTCTGACCAAATTATATTTATGAATTCAGTCGCACTCTATACGATAAAATTTTTTCTAACAGTAGTAGTTATAATTTTTATGGGTCTTGTGTTATGGTTTCTATAATAATGAATAATTTACAGGGACATAATATAACCATATGAACTAGCCTATCTTCTATACCTATTCTGTATATATATATATTAATGCCTCGCATGCAGTTGGGGTTTGTACATCGGATAGGAATGTACGGCAATGACGCAATGTTTTGATTAACATGTTAAAAGAAGATTAGAAGCAATTAATTGCAGACTAAATGTAAGCATTTTTTGAATTCTGCGTAGGCCTCAAGACTGTGACGTAATCAAGCTCATCTGAGAGACAATGGGAATAGAACTGGAACGGGGATCTTGATGGGAAAATGGCTCGGAACTTGGCAAGGAGGGAGACAGAAGGCGCGAGAGAGAGAGCGAGAGAGAGAGAGAGAGAGAGCAATATATAACACTATACTAACAAATAACTACCTCATACCAGAAAAACATTCATGAGTTAATGTAATCTCTGAAAAAAAAAAAAACACCACCAATATCTTCGGCATTTATGTACTGTAGTGTTGCAGCGTGCTCACACTTTCTCCCACCATACATACAAACACAATGAGAGAGAGAGAAAGAGAGAGAGAGAGAGAGAGAGAGAGAAATCATCATTCTAATAATAACTACATCGTACCAAAAACACATCCAATGCCTTTATGCAATCTCTGGAAGACAAACACAAACAACACCAACACCATCTCCCATTTACAGTATGCATTATGTGCTCCTTCTTCCTCTCAAGCATGCACACACACACACACACACACACACACACACACACACACAGCTTCTATATATGTGTGTGGTTCTGTCTTGCTGCTACGCTCTTAAAAGGCTTTTGTTGTTGATGCTACAGTACGGCTAAAATAAGAAAATGGGACAATTATATAAGCCTACTTTCTTTTCCCTTTGCTCTTTGCATCATTGTTTTTGTCCCACATCTGCCTTTCTATTGCAGGAAGCTCCGACCGACAGCTCCTCCACTCTTCTTGACTCTGTCAGAGGCCTGCAATCAAAACAAAAGTTCTCTCGCTTGCGGCATGAAAGAAGCGCTAAGATATTTCTAGCATAAGTGCAGACCTTATTTTTATTTATTTTATTTATTTATTTAATTATTTATTTATTTGCATATCAATTTATTTAGTTTTCGTTGACAAAAGTGAGAAGGAACCAGGCCGACGCTTTCAGAAGAGGAGAGAGAATGTTCTTTGGATGCTTTGGATGTAAATATATACTGTCTCATTTCTTCATATTAAAAGGTTCAATTAAACGATGTTGGTTAAATGAAAGAAATGAGAACAAATCATTACTGTGACAGACTGCAAAAATGGCTAAAGATGCAATAAAAAAATAAAAAGGAATGTTTCGTCTGTTCCAACCACTCAGCATTAAGCATCACTAGTACTGTATACTAATCGCCGGTCTGATCATCTGTCATCATCTGCACCTGTTTCTCATTGGTTCATGCCTTAAGTTAGACATTTTTTTAATGCTTGAATGGTGTGTGGCTTAATAAAGAAAAAACATTAATGTGAAACTGCTCAGGTACAGGGACTGGACTAAAAATGAGATGCAAAAAAAAAGAAAAAGTCTTTCAGGAAGCCTAGGGAACTATTACTGAAGATGACATTAAAAATACAAGAAAGTCTGGAGCTTTAAAACCAGAATATGAAGAAATTTGTGTGTGTGTGTGTGTGTGTGCCAAGACTTTTGCACAGTCCTTTACATTCCTATGTGTGATATGTAATTAGGTCAGAAACAAACGTATCATATAAAAAAAAAACATTTATTAGTCCTGTGGTAAGTGTATACACGGTTCATGATGATAAAACGGCTCCACTCGTCTGACACTGACTGACACTGTGGACTTGCTTCATCACTTTAATTGTCCCTAATAATTTGTAAGCTGGCATTTACTCTACAGTAGATGTCGTTTCTCTAAGATTCATTAATCAACTCCTCCAAACTGTAGAAAGCCCAGACATCGCCGTCCATGTTGGCGCTATCGTTTTCCCCAGAGGGCCATTAGTGTTCGCAATTAAAGCCGTTCCTTTAGGTGAAATAAAAAAGCTACTGTAGCTGGATGAGCCTCCAAAAAAAAAAAAAAAAAAAAGGTGTTCAGGTAAGAAGCATAAAGTATCCTTGGCAAGAAAGGGAATTCATCAAGACATGTTCTGAAAAGCTGAACTTTCTGCAGAGCAACAGGATCGATACATCCAGGAGCAAATCTAATCTCCGATAGGACTATAATTCATTGATCTACTGTACATTAGAGAAAATGCAGACTGGCCGAAAAAAAAAAAAAAAAAAATTTCCCTAACAAGTTTTTCAAGACACTGATGCGAAAGTGTGATGTGCGGCTTCGGAGCTACAAATCTAAAATGCGCAATCTGTTCCGAGCCACAAGAACAAAACTGACGAGCGACATGACAACCGGGCATTAAATGAAAATTTATGTGACCGATCGAGTTGCCACGCGAGGTTCCAGGCGCTGGTTGGGAGGGGAAAGAATGAAGCTTTAATTGACACTCGAAACGCCAGCATCAATCTGTCCCCTCAATTAGAGCGGATTATTTGGCGCAGGCACGCTTGCACGCTGCAGCTGATTTCCTTGCCATTGTTGCTATATTCATTAGCTCTCGGGCATGACTCGATTTAATTAGGGCGAAAGAATTGGAATAATTGCAGATGTTGCGGCAAATCTTAGCAACGTGAGGTCCGCTTCTCATTTGTGCTTCAGAAGAAGGAATAGAGCTCCAGATGGCCCATATTTAGAGGCCTATTTCTCACTAATAAGGGCAGCCAAGACTTTAACGTCTGACTTTCCGTTTCTAGAAAACGCCGGTTGTGCACCACACTTTTATACAACATGATTAGCCTGTTAAAATCCGTTTCCTTATTAGTCCTCGTACCGGTTAAACTGTAGGAATTAGCACCTAAAAAACACCCAGGCAATCTTTTCTTTGGAAATTGCCTGCACTTCTTATGACGAATTCATTACCGTACTTAAGCGCTCAGTTTCAGAACCGCACTTCCTGTAAATGCCTTGACCTTCGCTGTGTGTCGTTCCCATAGAACGGAACTATTAGTCGAGAAAATGACCCGATGGAGCTCTGAGGTCGACCTCCCTCTGGAATAACTGGAAAGCTACAGGTACAGTAACAAGAGCTCACCGTTTCTCCATTTGGCAAATCATATGACTTTTCTGAACGCAATTATGTTGAAAATGTTCTCTTATTCCAACCGTTTTTCTTTCTCCGTGGGCGAGGGAATGTCAAATTACCAAGGTTCGAAAGTTTAGGCTTTCGTTTTTAATGGGTTACTGAGATCTAGATGAGCAGCTTTAATGACACTGTTCGAGGCTGTAATTGATCATTTTCTCCACTGGTCTGTGAGGAGGAACCGAGTCGTAAAAATCCACTGGTCGGAATATGCTAAATGTGGACTGATTGAAAACTACTGCCCATCTGCAACAGCACTGTAACGACAGATAAAGCCTTCGATCATAATAATATATAATATTATTTAGTATAATTTTCCACTAGAACTTTGCCTCTTCATTGTACTTTAATGCATTCGAAGTGAACTTGATTGTAACCTGTCGATGGCGCTCTGACCAGTATTGTACATAATTGCTGGCTAAATGCTGGCTAATCATAATATAAGTTGAATAATAAACCATACATTATCTACAGCAGTGTAGAATTTCAGCTGCTTAAAATATGTTGGAAAAATATGAGACCTTAACCTGAGGGTAGATTAAAATTTTCTCCCACATCCCCAACCAAGCAAAAACACAAATAAACATAAAGAGGTAATAGTGTGTTGAGGTGTTAATATCTGTCTTTTCTTCCATTCAATTGATTTACTTCAAGATAATCTTAAACAATTTAAAAGTAATGCCTACAGAATTCATTTGCATTTGAATGCACTTTAATATTATATAGGATTTTTAATAGTACCATAGTGCACTATGAGGAGCGTTCAAGACGAACCTTGTGATGAAATTTCTCATGAATGAAGGCGTAAGCGCGGTTGACATTTACATAAGACTTAAGGCAGAGTACGATAATGCGACTCTTAGCCGCAGTAAAACATTTGAATGGCACAAATGTTTTAAAGAAGGCCGTACACGCGTGAATAATGATTACCACTCATAAACATTCAGAGAGTGGAACGCCTGATACTTGAAAATCTGTAGATAACCTGTTGCCAACTTGTGGAAGAGAGACTTCTGTCTGTGGGAACCGTACACACAATCATTCACCAACGCCACTTGCACATTACAGAAACTCTAACTGGGAGTTACTGCCACATCCTCCGTACAGTCCAAGCCAAATCCACATGTTTGAGCCATTAAAGGAGTTCTTGGGAGGCCAACGCTCCAGATGTGAAGCATTTTTAATTTTATTTCTTAACACAACTTTAAAATCGTTGAAAGTGGCGATACCAAAAAGCAACTCTTCACTCATTATTTGACTGAGCTAAAATGTCAAAGGCCATGGCAAAATCTCATGAGATGATGAATTAATAATACTGCAGTCAGGTGCATGCATTTATGTACGAGTTGTGTTAAAACGTAGATAGTTTTACGAAGTCGCTAATATGAAATGACATAGCAGGAATTCACTGGCGGCTCTCAGTCAGCTGTAAGCTAGATTAATCAGCAGTTTAATAGTGAATAAGACAACCAAATATGATTTGTTTGAATCAACATTAAAATAACTTCGAATAATCACTCAGCAGGATGCTGCACCTACTTGAGAGTTTCAACTTAAAGCCCAAGCTTAGGGTACATCGAAGCTGTTGGTACAAATGTTTTGTAATCTGTAAACTCAAAAACTTGTCATCATTTTCTCAACAAACCGCCGTCAAAATCAATGCCTTTGCATGTCAGATTTTGACGTAGAATAAAATCATGGTCTATCAGGAAAGTCCTGACTTTCTGAGCTGTTTCCGACAATCTCTTCGCACTGGAATGCGTTGGTCCTCATACTGTACACATCCGTTTTATCATCATTAGTTCCATTAGTTCCAATAGGCATCGTCTAAGTTCTAAACGCTAACTGAAAGCCTTAGCGTTGCATTCAGAACTCAAGCGCATAGGCTCTTCGAATCCGGGACGCCATAGAGATGCAAATAAGCCTTTCACTGTCTGTCATCTTGGCCTGTCTGAGCTGTTCAACTGCAATTATCTTGTCTTCCCTGCTCTCGAGGTCTAAACTCACATAATGGGAAGTAATGCCCGAGGTGAGCCAGTCGAGCAATTAAACCTGAGGAGGGTTAACGGACCTGGCAACCCGCTCACATAGAATGTGTCAAATACAAATAAGTGTTTAAGTAAAGAGGAATCAAAGGGCGACTCAGTCCAATTTATGGGTTTAAGAATCCCTTACACTGGCAGACAAATATGCAGACTGTCTGTGAGGAATGGCTCTGAATCTGTAACCTAAAAGTTTCATTAAAAGGTAATAGGATTGATTTGAAAGGGTGCGATGATGTAGGACTACACGTATATGGTAGATTACTTATCTAAAACTTATTCTGCAATACTGGATCATGGTGGAACAAAGGGGTTTAGAGGGGTTTAGAGCTGCCTCATACTGTAGATTCCTGGATCGATTTAGAACTTGGGTTTGTATCTGTTTAATACTTCGCATGTTCTCCCCATGTTTCTGTGGGTTTCTGGTTGTAACACAATATTAAATCTATCGCACACAACACTCATTTCCAACCAAGTAATCTGATTGAATTAGGGGCCTTCCACGTGCAGTGATAATAGAGCATGAAAGCACTGGAATGTATATCTATATGTATAGTGTAACTATAATGATGACGGGTGTTTTAACTATCCTTAATTACACTAATTGTCGGTCGCCCGTATGAGTGAATATGGGTCAGTACGGTTCGCAGTACTGCAGGAGGGGAAAGCAGCTGCTTGCTATGTCATCTTAAACAACACTTTGTCTCCTTAATAATTGCTTCTAAGTTGTTCGTAATTACCTCTGAACCAGCAATTTTTTATTGTTCATGGGAAATGCAAGCTACTGTACCAAGCTAACTAGTTTCTGTTCTTTTTGTTTTTTTCCCAATTGAGTCCAATTCTCACCCATCATTTCTCCCACATCAAGGCTACAACTACCAATCAGGGAGGACGAAGACTATCACTTGTTTATATCCACGTCCGAGCCACGTAACGCCACCAACCACATCTTTTCGAACAGCAAGTTGACGAACCGTTGGGAGCTGCGTAACACACTCAAAGGACAGCACTATCTGTTCCTTCCTCTTGCACTTGTGGAATAAGGGATTGAACAGCTTTTCATTTTACGCTATTTGGGATTCAACCCCAGAAACCTTGATGTTATCATACATTCTCAAGCAAATAAGTAAAAAATATAAAGTAAATGTCGTAACCGTCTTTGGACTGTCCACTAACTCCATGGTTTATTCTTCTCATCTTCTGACTACATAGTACTGGTAAGAACTACTTTAACCATTCAACTGTCAGTCACCAGTTCCTCCAGTCACGGTTAGTTAGTTCTGACGTAGCAGAATTAATAAGTAAAATAAACAAACAAACCATAATCCGTTGATAATAAATGGTGTTTGTAGAACTCACTTACTCACTCTCCATACCGTATTATGCTGTACCTGGTTGCAGGAGACCTGGAGCCCATCCCAGGGGCCTCGTGGCATGAAGTGGGGTACAACCTGGACAGGGTGCCAATCCATCACAGGGCATGAGCACATACACATTCACTCACACACTATGGAGAATTTGAAAATGGCAATCAGCTTTCTTTGCATGTCTTTGGACTGTAAGAAGAAACCGGAGTACCCTGAAGAAACCCACCAAGCACGGAGAGAACATGCATACTCCAAGTACACAGACCCAAGGTGGTTAATCATTTGTAGAACGGTTGTATAAAAGCAATATCAACAACATGCTGTTGTACTGAATATAAACACAGCTGTGATATCTTCAGGGGCTTCACGCTCATGTCCACAAACACCTCCCAGTCAAGCTGATATTTAGTATAACAGCACTCCCTCTCATGTGATATTGCTTAATTATCATAGATTCTTTGAAAAGGTAAAGTCACCTAGGATATTCAAGGTCGACATTCAAGGTCCCTCAGGTTTCTAAGTTGGGAAAGGCACAACAAGCCCCCGCACATACTGTAGAGTGTGTGTCCCATGGTACGCATCTCTACAGTAAGTGTTGTAATGTTACCTCTCCGTTTTCTTTTTCTTTCATAATTATTACAGTGAACCCCAGATAGCTCCCAGATTTCTCTCCTCTAATATGATGTTTGCACAGAGTTAAACTGCATCACGCTCACTTTCACTGAACAGATCTCAGACGATTAGCAGGTTTTTTTCTTTTGTTAACCTTTCGGCTGCTTTTCAATGTAATATTTCAAGGAATTGCTGTTTTCGTGGCATGACATCGACAGCATGTTCCCTTAGTGGTTTATTGGTAAGCACACAGTGATCTCACCATGGCGACCGGAGGTCGAGTCCTTTTCGGGCCATCAGTTTGAAATTAATATTGTTTTGAAGTAAATTTTTGCAACATTGGGTTAGGGACATTCATTCAACATTAATCCCATCGTCATGGGGCCAACATTGTTCCGACGTCATTTCATCGCAGTAAACTTAACTTTTAAAAACAACCTAATCCCAACAAAAGTGTCCCATTTGATTAATAAAAAAAAATCCAAAATTTTGACAACACATCGAAGCACAATTGAATCTATCGGTACATGGAACATGGAAGGAATGAGGCACAAACATGATCTTGCGTACTGTAGCTAAGACCAATGGTCAGTAAGCAGATGGAAGGTATTAGTCAGAGAAGCAACCAAAGAGACCATATAATTCATCAGATTTAACCCAAGCGGTAGAGGAGGTAAATCCTGCAAGGCATTGTAAGATTTTTATGTACAAAGCCATTTCCGTTAGCGCCAACTGTGACAATGCTTTCAGACCTGTAAATTCCCTGGAGCTTAACAAAAAATCTATAACAAAATAATATAAGAATTAGTATGCACAAAGAGCTACTTTATATTCCCAATGCTCCAGTTAGAGGTTTTGTGTTTTTTTGTGTACTTCTTTGTTCAGTGATTTTGTCTGGCAGCATCAGTCAAAAGCCCAAATTAAACCCTGCCACTCTTTTTTGTTCGATAACACGGGCAACGGCGAGGACAATTAAAAAGCTGTGTGAGAGAGAAAATCTTTTAATCTTCCCTCTAAACGAATGCAAGCTCACAGACCCTCAAGAGAATAAAGAAGTCGAAGTTCATGGATGCTCACAAGAAAAAACAAGTACCCTCATCACTCCTACCACCACCACCAACATCACCGTTCGTCTTGCCCTGCAACTATTTGCAGGTAAAAATTATTATTCTTAATACATTAACATACATTTTAAGAAATCATATTTGGGGTCAAGGCAGCTTACTGGTTAGAACTGTTGCCTTGCACCTCCAGGGCTCGGGTTCGATTCCCGTCTCAGGGTCTGTGTGCATGGAGTTTGCATGTTCTCTCAGTGCTTGGTGGGTTTCCTCTGGGTACTTCGGTTTCCTTTTGCATGTCTTTGGACTGTGAGGCAGGCTACTCCCTGGTACACGCAATCCATACACATATACACACACACATATACACACACTCACACGCTCATTCTCAAACTAGTCAATTTGGAAATGCGACTTAGCCTAGTGGGTGCGTATGTGTGTGTCCTGTGCTGGATTGGGTGTACTAGGGTATAACCTGCCTCCAGGCCCCCTATGACCCTGTATACAGAATAAAACAGTATAGACAATGACTGAGTAAGTGAGTGACTGAGTGTGTGGTATTCAGGATCCCTGTGGTATAGTATATTCAAAATCGCATTTCACATAATGTCTGATAATGCTACTCTCTGAAACAAACAAAAGAAAACAACATACAGGTAGTCGCTTTCATTATATATACAGTACATACATATACAGGTAGTACCCGACTTAAGAACAGGTCCCGTTCTGAGAGCATGTTCATAAGTCGGATTTGTTCTTAAGTCTGATAAAGTGAGTCTTATATGCCTTTTACACGAATATACAATGTAAAGCAAACAAATCCACTTAATTACATCTCTGTTCCCTTTCCCCACTCTGCCATCAGTGGCCAAAAACTGTAACTGTCCCTAAGAAAAAATTTTTATCTCCTTTAAATCGCGAGGGGACTCCCGGATGCCATTTTGTCTCAGAGCTGTTTTCCACTGTTTAGGACTGTGAAATTTGTTTTGTTGGGGATTTTCTGAAATGAGGATTATTCACCATTAGGTAAACTTTAAAGGACAGCCTTTTTCTATCATCGTGATTCTGGACTGATTTATCAAACTGGTGAGGCCAACACATTTCTCCCGGACATTTTATACATTCACTTACACACTGAAAATATTGTATATAATTGTAAATATTGGTATCTGGTGTACTGCAGTGTCTATTTTTTGTACAATACACGTGAGCTACTTCCGTGATTGAACCGGAAGTAGAACCGTGTCCGTTCGTATCTGTGGAAATCCATAACTCAAATGTAGTGAAAACTAGTCTCCGACATATGGATAAATTTCTGAATATATAAATATATTTATGCAGACTCGCTGAAGAGCAACACATCACTAGTGATTACAGTTGTATGCTATTAACCGGTAGGTTATGAGTTTGCATCCATGATACAAAGCGTCTGTTCAGACTTGTGATCACCTTCACTTGCACTGCAAGCCAGTGTGAATAAAAATATCTTGAAAAACATGAGATGTAAATGTAGATGAAGCTTGAAACCCTTACGTGCTCACAAATGAATAGCACCGTGCATTAAAGTAGCAAAAAAGTCTTGAATATTTAATCATAATGGCTTGTTTGTTTGGGTTTCTTGCTCCTTGGTGATTTTTTTTTTTAGCTCCATGAGACACAATTCTGTTGACAGGTTCATTTGGTCCAGATAATAAATTCCTTGCAGAAAGAGCGCCTGTCGAGAAGAAGTGGCTGTGCGGTGAACAAAAACCACAAGGTTGAAGGAAATTAGATTAATTTAGCATTTATAATTCAGATTAGACAGGAACAAGCTGATCGATTTTTCATTCACAATGCTCACTTCCCAATTCATAATCTGCTCGCAGACGGATGAAAGACATTACATGAAGCCGAAAAATGTCTCGGCTTGTTAAATCACTGTCACCGTACAGTAGGTGAGGTTCAACACGACAGAAAAAAAGTCAGTTTTTTCCCCCAAATACAGAACAATATCATTCCTCATTCTGGATTATTTCAATCTATTATCTCTGAATAAATATCCGTTTAATATAACAAAACAAAACCCTCATCTGTGACACAAACACACACACACACACAGTTTAAAGAAGGCGTCATGATGAGCCTGAGCTAATCATTATGCTAAAAAGATCATTAGCTTATATTGCTATGCAAATCCCCTCATCGTTCATTCAACTAATTTAATAAGGGGTGGAAATCTCGATTGTCAAATGATGTCTGTGTGTCATCTGCCTCGGTGCTTGACACTCCATTTGAGGAATATAAATTGATTAAATCTTGATCCCTGACACCTGTATTTGAATATGCATATCAAATTCTCATGCCTAGCCTCGACAAATACTCCAGCTGTGATCGGAATTGGAGATAATGCTGGAAAAAAAGTCTGACTAGTTTTCTTTCTGAGTAAGAATTGTAAATCTAGCACATAAAAAAGCACATTTTTATAATAAAGTATGAAGTATGTGAATGAGCTAGAGAGATTCCTAGTAGATACAACCGCCGGCTATTTGTTACAGATAATGTAGTTAGCTTCATGCTTTATTGCATTATGTAGTCATTTCAATGTTGGATCCATGAAATTGTATTCAAACTGACATGTTCTCTAAGCGTTATGAGAATACGTACATCCAACACTTGAATATGATACGACATCTTGATAAAAACAGATTCGATGCATCAGAATGTAATTTCTCAAAATGCCTGGTGGCGTAGTAAAACCTCGGAATATGAAACATATAATTCAGTAACTTTTATGAATTTTGAATTATTCACTAGCTACCATGAATTAAAATATTCCCAATAGAAAATCCTTAAAGAAAAAACAGGATTCTACCATAAAAATCCAAGAGTGTGTTGGCGGACGAGATAGCTGTTCGACATACAACACTAAGAAAATAGAGTTGATTTAAGAAATAGAGTTTGATTCAATCGATTAAGTAGTTTAATTAATATTTTGTTGTTCTATTCCAATGGTGGGCCAAGTATAAAAAATCCTGTAGGTATATCCTGTAAAAGATTACTCAAGTAAAAGTCCTCTATTTACATTTGTACTTGAGTAAAAGTCCAAAAGTACCTACCTTTAAATTTACATTAATATCAAAAATACTGAGCTTGTACTACCTCACAGAACCCTTTAACTCATACTAAAAGCCCCGCTTTCCTTACTAACTGTGAATGTGTCATTTCTTTGATCTCTGCAACTTCTGATTTCAAACACCTGCTACATGATTAAGCATTTCATGCAGGGAAGGCAAATCATGCAAATACATATAAAATAGTCAGCAGGTGGTCATTCTACTTGTTCTACTAATGTAGTGAAGTAGAAAATTCAGATATTTGTTGTAGGATGCAGTGGAGTTCAACTAAAATACAGATATTGGAAAACTGCACTTCGTTACCTTCCACCTCTGGTCAATTCAATTAACAACAGTTTTCATTTAGTCTCCAGTTAGTTTCCAATTCAGAATTGCTTTCAGAATAACTTTCACAAATTGGTGGATTCCTTAAAAAATATATCACAGATTTTGCAAAAAACACAAACCGCTTCCATCTTATGAAAAGACTCATGTTTATCCGAGAATACAGCGTCTTCTTCATTAAAGTTTATGAGCAGTTTGTGCTTTTGTATGAGACATGACATTTACAACACAAGTTACACAGCATTTAAGATACTTGAAGCTGTTTTAAATACTTAATAGCTGTAAGAAATATAGCTGCTTGATGCACATCAGACATTTATGCTACTGAATTAAATTGGAAATCGCAATACAACAAAATCGAATAGAGTCAAACTAACTGTTGACCTATAGTTTACAGCTCTGCCTTTTCCTCTAGATAAAGTTTTGAAAGTCTCTATATCAAAAAACCTTTAATGAATTAACCATATATGATGGCGTATCTGCAAACAAGAAGGATGAGGAATAAGAATCTGAATCCACCAGTAGATATTGAAATAGAAGTCTTTAAAATAGTTGTAGTTTGCGTCATAGTTTATCCTAAATCCTAATTCAGATCCTGATACGGTTAATTAAGTGCAGAGGTTACACAATCAAATGTCATGATTTCTTAAAACATTCTGGCAAAGGAAGAAAAAAGAAACAGCCTGGCAAAGGGTTCTGTAAATTGAAGCCCTGCGACTTAAAGATGAAATACCAATTCGACAAATGGCATCAGCCGTTTCCACCAGAGCTAGCATTACCAGGAAAATCTGTTCTGCCTAACCAGAGAATGCCGCAGTAAGAACCTGTGTGAAGTTTGGCACCCAACCTTGATGGGGCAAAGAGACGGATCATTAAATTTTTTGCAATGTCTATTCCTAAGCAGAAAAGCAAGACTTTGGATTTCTTGGAACCAAGGTGCAATATCATCCTGGAGGTTCTTCACTGACAATGTGCGTAGGAATGTTGCACAGAGACAGAGTAATGGAGTCAAAAATAAATGCAGGTTGATCTGAAGTAACCTGTAACTCCTGGATGTCTTTCTGGAAGCCAGTATTTACTGTAGGTAGCTACAAAGGTACGTATGACAAAACAGATTAAGAGGGCCTTCAAAAGCAATATGTCACAACATTTCCGAGATATACCGCATGGCCAAAAAACATCAAAAGTCTTATACGTTAATATTTAGTTCGACCGCCTTTAGTCTTTATTACGGCACACAATGTGGTGGCTAGTTCATGTGTAAAAATGAGTCCTTATGCTTCTCTTTCACAATTTGAGTCAGCTGACTTCATTTATGGTCTAGACCTGAGCAACTGAAACAACCCCAGATCATAACACTGCCTCCAGAGGCTTGTACAGTGGCCACTATGCATGATGGGTGCATCACTTCATGCGCTTCTCTTCTTACCCTGATGCACACATCACTCTTGAATAGGCTTAATCTGGATTCATCAGACCACATTTTTCCATTGCTCCATGTGGAAATGCCTTTACTTTTACTATTATATCTAATGTCAGGTGTTTTTTTTTTCCAGGTATTAATGTTGATGGTTTTTCAGCTGCTCTCCCATCGAGGGGTCGCCACAGTGGACCATGCAATCCTCAAACGACTTGGCACGAGTTTTACGCTGGATGCCCTTCCTGAAGCAACCCTCCCATTTTTATCTGGGCTTTGGACCGGCACTGCATTGGGTGGAAATTGAACCCCGGCCTTCCACATGGCAGGAGAGAAACCTACCACTGAGCCACCAATATCCTTTCCAAGTATTAATAATGTGTTAAATAGTTCCCAACCCAATTCCAGTCATTTTGAATCATTTTAGTTATTTTCTTTACTTGATGAAGGCCTTTGTAAAATGACGACTTTTGTTTTTATTTTTTTTAACCAGGCAGTGTACCAACCTTGATTAATGGTTACGACCACCAAAAGTTATCTATCATGGCTCGATGCCACGTGTGATAATTTTGATTCCTGTCCTCTCTCCTCATATGTCCGTCTATTCATCATCTTCCTAACGTTTTCTAATCGTTCACAGCTGTTTCCGAATTCCTTGGCATTACAGCACCTTAGAATTTAAACCCTCATGTTTCATGGTCTAATTGAGATGTATTACACCATTTCTGTATGTCTGTACTTATAGAGCTATTTTTGCTTCCAGGTTATTGTTCTAGTATTGGACCTGTTTTTTGTTCCTGATTTTGATCTTGTCTTGCCCTCATATTGCTGTTTGCTGCACACCAATTGGGATTGTATTGCCTTTTTTCTTTTTTTTTTTTGTTAATAAAACACCTTTTACCTGCAATTGCAGTCTTCTCAGCTCCATAAAGCATGACAGTCACCTTCAACTGCCAACTCTGAACCGGCTTCTACTCCAAAGCTGAGGAATGGGATTAAAACATACTGCCTTCTCTCAGATCTTATGGGGCAGCGTTCTATGCAAAAACCTTCATTTTGGACATGACTTCATATTTTCCTGCTTCTGTTCAGAGTCTGAGTAGGAAGCTTTTACAATGTTTTGGACAAGCACATCAGGGTACATGCTAGAAAAATAGATATACCAAAAGACTAGGACATCAGACAATGCTTCAGACAGATTACCCCCTTTTGAAGGCAAATGCAATTGAATCAGCATGATGTTTCATGAAAGGAATATAGTACCATCTTTTTCTGCATCAAAGACCTGAGGAGCAAAAGTGCCTCAAACACAACGACAACGTTGATTCCATCAAGTTTGAAGGATGACTGAATTTGAGGACTAAAACCAATTCCAAAGCACCAACCCCATTAGAATGTTCTTCCAGGCTTGAGAAGTGTCACAATATGCTGAAGTGCCAATGTTTCCATCCCCCAGAGTTGCACAATGTTAGTCTGCGCTGTCTATCAAAGCAACCCGCAAGAATGAAATCGTAAAGCTGAGCCCGACAGCCTGGTTATTAATAGATAACATTCACCGTTAAAAGTTCCTCTTGTTTCCAAGCCCTCAGGTGTTCAATTAATTTTCATTCCAGTTACAAAAAAGCGAAGGAGTGGTCAATGAGATTTAAAGTTAACAGATGAGAAAAAAAAGATAAAAAAATGCTTTCTAAGTTTTTTACGCCTATAAAACATTTCTTCTGAAAATGTAACACTTTAATGTTTTAAAATGAGAAACAGTAAAGATTATGGAATCCTCCATTAAAAGATGGAAGGGTTAGGATTACAGATAATTTTTCCATCATAACCAGATCCATCTCCTCTCCCTCAGCTTATTAAAATCTTTTACATATGTAATGCTTTGCTTCGAGTTAATTACATCTGAAAACTTGCTCAGACGAAGTTTCTGAATGATCGTTTTGCTTGAAAGCAAGTGAAAACTCATTATTGAGAGAACCCTAACTGGTAGTTTTGCCTGCTAACTCCGCTTCTCTTGATGTGAGGATTATGATCTGTCTAGGTCATTACTGGACATAAGCTTCCCTCTGTCCAGGACATTTACATAAGACAGTTCCTGAGAATGACATGGAGGACGATCAAGGACCCAGCAAATGAACTACAGCCCGTTCACATTCCTGCCTTCTGGCAGACGGTTCTGCGGTATTGGGATATGCACAAACAGCCTTCCTACAGGCCACAAAACTGATGAATTTTTTATTAATTTATATTCATCAAGTAAGCACTTGATCCAAGGATTGGTATTGTTGGTGGTGGTAATGGGCCAAGAACCTGTGGGCCAAGATAGTGGGTGGGAATGACTTGGTAATGAAAAAAAAAAAAAGGGGGGGGGGGGGATAAAAAAACAGCAAGGACTATAACAGAAATAATGATCACAGTAAAACAATGTGCACTACTTAGACTTATTAGAGTGTGTTACAATCCATACACAGAAAACTAAGTATGTAAAATACATAAAAACATGTACTCAGAACTCAGATCTACAGAAACCATCAATTTGCTGACGTGTTTAAAGGAGGTGGTTGCAAACCAGAGAACACAAGTATGTGTGAACATGCGAAACCCTACATAGACTGTAAGAGGACTTTCACATTGCTGAATTTGACCCCGAACTGGTATCTTGAGATCGTAGAAAATCGTAAAGAGATCATCAGTAAGATTGTGATGACTGGATGCGGCTTGCCCTGGTTCATAAGAACAAGAAACCCAAAACAAAATAATAGTACATATGACTATAGTACATAATAAAACATATGACTGTGTGGCCACTACCAGCTCCACCACCATCATTAAGTTTGCTGACGACACCGTCGTGGTGCCTGATCTCTGATAACAACGAGACAGCCTACCTGAAGGAGATTAGGAATCTGGAGAACTGGTGCCAGAGGAACAACCTCCTTCTAAACGTCAGTAAGACAAA
>JAOVVA010000001.1:32409822-32432432 GCA_028565275.1 Leiocassis micropogon
CCCCACTCCCTGCATTTAATTCCCCTATGGCATCCTGCATAGTCCATTCAAGTACTAAACCTAATCAGAGTGAAACTCCAGCTCCAGGGAGGCTGAGATGTGATGGAATTATTATTAACTGTGGTAACGAGTATGAAGAACTGTAATTACTATTGTTACTCGAACAGCGTGGCTTTATTGAGAGGGCAGTTTTACAAAATAGGGCACAAGAACGAGATGCGGCACAAAGAATCTTTGAATAGATTTTTTTTTATGTTTCACTCTTGCTTTAGTGGATAATATAATTTGTGTAGCGTAGATTTATACTAAACTGTCCCAGTGTTCGATCGTTACGATATGCTTTGGCCTCGAGCCGATACAGTGTTCATGGTGTAGTGAAGTGTACAGCGTGTACAGTGCATGACTGCACTGAAGAATTTTTGTTCCAATGGTTTGATTACGTCAACAGAAAGAGAAAGACAGACAAAATGCCAAAAATATAACCATTTATACAAAAAAATAATAAAATAAAATACTTCCATACCCAGGCGTCACATGGCTTAGTGGTTAGCACTGTGCACTAGCCTTGCACCTCCAGGGGCTGGGTTCAATTCCTGAATCAGATTTGTGTGTGTGTGTGTAGTGTTTGTATGTTCTCTCCGTGCTTGGTGGGTTTCCTCCGGGTACGCCGGTTTTCTCCCACAGTCCAAAAACATGCAGATTAGGCTAATTGACGTTTCCAAATTGCCCCATAGTGTGTGAATGAGGGTGTGAGTGTGTGTGTGTGCCCTGCGATGGATTGACACCCTGTCCAGGATGTACCCCGCCTCATGCCCGTATACAGGGTCTGTGGCCTTGCAGTTCGATTCCTGCAGCGGGTCTGTGTACATGTTCTTCCTGTGCTTGGTGGGTTTCCTCCAGGTACTCCGGTTTCCTCCAAAAATCCAAAGACATGCAGATTAGGCTAACTGGCGTTCCCAAATTTCCCGTAGTGTGAATGTTGAGCAAATGGTCCTACCATGATTGTACAAATAGGAATAAATACAATGGTCATCATTGGCCTCAACGGTTCCTTGTTGGCCTACAGAAGTTCCCAGATGGACGGAAGAAGTGACTTCCATACCCATGACTGTCTATTATTGTAACGGCAAAAATAAGGAAATAGCTGACAATTTAATGAGACCACAATATGTATCGCGAGAACAAACTATATATTTCGTGTCATATTTGTATCGCAATATATAGAATTTCAATATATTTTCCCATCCCTATCTATTATGCTTGTTGAACACAGATTGGCCGACACAAATCGTACATTTGTCATCCTGTGTCAGTGTTGTATTATACTTGGATATAAAGCACAAGTCTAAAGTCCTGGCTGACAAACTGCTGGTGCTCCTTTTGGCCAATGGAACTCATATTACACTACTTTCTTAAGAACTTCTTTCTTTATCGATGAAAGGCGTCGGGGTGAGGTTCAACTGTGAGCTTGCGACGAAGATGAGCGAGACAGATATGATGCTAAAAATAGCAGAGCTATTAGTTTAAGGGCATTCTTCAGTGGTGCGGTGGAAACGTTGTTGCTTTTAAATCACGCACTGTATCAATTTCACTACCCATGAATCAGTGAAGTGTTGATAAAGGCTGTATCATTTAATTTTCTTAGTATGCACAAGCAATATATCCAATCAAGATGCGACTGTCTTGTCAGTAGGCTTGACATGCTTTACTGCTTCATTTCAATGCATTGGTCACTGTGTTTGAGGACAGAAATAAGAATAAGGATTTGATGTATGTCTTGGTAATAAAAGTGGTAACAAAAATGTTTAGCTCAAAATATAGCACTGAACATACAGTATTTGTAACGTTTGTGTAAGTTAAAGTACTATTTCTATGGTACACAGGTGAGTAAAAATGAAATCAAACTGAAATGAACAGTTGAAGTGAATCAAGGGATCCAGAAACACATTACTGCCTGTTTCATGTCTGAAACGCTGGCCTCCCAGGAACTCCTTTAAACACGTGGAAATGACGTGAAAGGATGTGGCAATAAAGTCCCTCCTGTTTTTAATATGGCGATGCAGATCAAAGAGAACCCTGTATCAAGATAGATGGAGTGTACCTATTTTTTATAAACATAAAAAAAAATCCCATTCAGGTTGTCTATTAGAAGTTAATCTGATCTTAAATCTATTTATATACAGTATTACCTTTACAAATTCTGCCTTAGTTCATCTGAACCGACTGAGGAAGCAACAGAATCTAACAAAGAATCTAAAAGCTGCAATTTTCCACCAAGTGAACAACCAAAACAAACAAGCATATAAAAGTATTTCAGGAAACCAGAAGTCAAACAGAGGTCATCAAGTACAAATGCACACTCAGTCAGGGGGAAAAGGGGGCTGAGGTGTTTTCAGAATTGCCAGTAAAGTGCTCTGAGAGGAGCTTCAGACAGTTCCTCAAGGGCTGTAAGGACTAGTATGGTACACGCCACAGCCAAAAACTGCATGCTGTGATTCTAACTTTATTGCTGATTATATCATTATATAAATGTTATAAAATTCATGATATACAGTCAAACTGGTAAAATCTTATAAAAACAGCTATAAAAATCTCCACTCTTCTGTTAAGGCTTTCGACCAGATGTTGGAACGTGGCTGTGGGGATTTGTGTTCGTTTGGCTACAAGGCCATTAGTGAGCTCAGTAACTGATGTTGGGATGTCATGGCTTTTCCACCAAGGCGGCTCCGTTTTATCGAACCGGCACCAGCACAAGACATGAACTAGCACCTGGTTCGCTTTGGTGGAAAAGGGGGTTCTGATGGCTGTCTGAAAACGGTTCGAAATTGGGCACCGGTTCCAAACTAGCTCCTTGTTTTCCTATGTTACAGCAGACGGGTTTAAAGCTTGGCAAGTCTACATGGCACAATTACTACAAAGATCAGAATACATTAATACATGATTAAAATGTGATTTTTGTATTACACCGCCTTGGTGGTGGAAAAGGAGGCTCCAGTTCCAGTTCATCTTAAAGCTGTTCATCAAGGTTGAGATCAGGGTTCTGTGCAGGTCACCTCCGAACCAATGGTGTGCCTAAGTGTATAAGTGCCTAAAAACACAACTTAAAATTGGTTGTTTATGTACGAAACCTCAGCTGCAACCTCATTTCCCCTCTCATCTTGTTCGCATCTGTCATTATCTGCACCTGTTTCTCACAGGTCCGTGCCTTAAGGTAGATGCTTTGCATCACTGTGTGACTTAGCAAACGAAAAAAACATTCCTCTGAAACTGTTCAGATGGAAATGAGAGCCAAAAAACGAGAGCCAAAAAAGTTTTTCAGAAAGCCTGGAGAACTACTCCTCAAGACTATGTTAAAAATACAAGACAATCTGGCTCTTTGGAAAAAAATATGAAAACACAAGAAGTGTGTAACATTTAGTGCATAATTTCTATGCTGTTTTTTTTTTTTCACTCTTAAAAGCAAGTGCAATGCCAGTGGAAACCCTCATCTTGGAAGCTTTAAGACAGATCTGGCAACCTCGGGGCCAAGAACTGAATAATTGCATAAAGGTGATTTGCATAAGCTGATTGCATGAAATTTTCCCTGCGAAAATATTGACATATATTTTGGTTCATAATCATTGACGCAAACTGTTTATTGTATTGTACATTTCATTTTTTGTCCATATATATATATATTTTTTTTTTGCTTACCAACCCATGCCTCCTTTATACCTCTTTATTCCTTTATGGAGTAAGCTAGCCTCCTGGCTGTCACTCACCCAGCTCTTATATGTGTGTGTATATGTGTGTGAGGCACCTCTATATGAAGACGTGCTTGTGTGCTGGCATCGAGCTCGTCGCATCGAGTTACACGAGAACACTTACAGGTGTCGAGGGCTCATTTACATCGGGAAAACCGTAGCAGGAGAAAGAGCGGCTTATTGAAAACAGATTTATGAGGGCTCCCTCATGAATTGGAAAAAGCAGGGTGCATAATGGGAGCGTTGTGTTGTTTTTGTGTGTGTGTGTGTGTGTGTGTGTGTGTGTTGTGAAGCCTGTAGTGGATAAGAGGGACTCGAGGGACCGGGCCACATTGGCTGAATCATATTACAGGAATATTCTGGCTGCACAGCTGGAGCGAGGATCCTTTCTGAGAACTATTTGTGTCCCTAAGGGGATTGAGAAGTGCACCGTGTCCTAATACACACCACTACGCTGCTGAAATACCTCAAGACGTTGTCATTTTACACAAACACACATGCACACCAGGGGAGCTGGTGCTGTCTGGTAAAGCTTCTTCAGACAGACCTCTCAGCATTTTTATTGTCTCAAATCAGCATGCCTGACAGGTGGCAATATGTGCAGCGCTTTATTGCGATCTGCCATCAAGTATGTGTGTGTTTGTGTGTGTGTGTGTGTGTGTGTTTAGTCTCTTTGTGAAAAACTAAAGATGCGTGCTCATGACATACACAAAAATGTGCGCGCGTCCTGAAGGATGCTGTCACACGTCGGCCACGTTACGCCGATCACTCATTCGCACCGATGCAATTTCTTCTGAAACAGATGAAACTGATGAAAGGATGGAGATGAGAGCGGGCGAGTTTCCCCTTGATCTCTCCATAGAACGCGTCTCCGAAAATGAATCCTCAGAGGGATGCGGCGTGGCAGGACGGAAATCTCGAGGATTTGTTTAGCAAAGAGGTGAAGCCGCGTGCCAGTGGAAAGCATTCGGAGACTTTCGTGACACCGAAAGAAATAGAGGTGTCCATCACACTCAGAACAGACAAAGCCGAACAACAGCGTGCGACTTTGGGCTCCCGAGTTCATATTTTGCAATCTATCTTCATCCATCAATGTCCTTTAGCTTCCTCTGCAGATCTCCCGCGTTGAAGAAGATGAAGTGTTTACGCTTCCCAGATGTCAACTGATTTCCAAATCATGCGGGCGTTCGTTTCCCCGCGTAAAGCTGTAGTTTCGAAACGCTCGGATTTAATGCAGGTTTGAGAGTGTCAGAAGGTACAAACTTTCCAGCACATGCTATTTTCACTTCATGAGAATAAATGAACTGCAGATAAGTGCAAAAAATAAAAAATAAAATAAATAAATAAATGCTTGTTGGGAAATCCAAATGTACACATGAGGGCAATTTATTTACTCTGAATTTCATTTTGAAGTGGAACTGCATGTGCAATGTAATGAGAGTCCAGGGCATTATTCAAATTATTATTACATTTGTATGAAAAAAACCTGTTTCCATAAATTCCATGAACATATATCAGGGATACACTCTTAATAATGTAAAAAGAAAATCATACAACAGTTTTAAGCGATGACTTAAGATCACCGTGGTGAAGTTTGCTTCATATTAGATATTCATAAAAATGTTCATGGCGAGTCTCTGAAAAGATTATATTCTTATTTACTTAATAAAAGGACACCTATTATGCATAATTCACTTTTTAGTCACTATTTGGTCATTTTTCAATGTAAAAAACATGAGGAAAATACATTTTTTTTTTTTTTATCATTTTCGTATGGCTGCAGTTTATGCAAGTCAATTAGATTTCCCCTAATGTGACCTCACATAAGAGAAGCGCTCCCCTTAGCTAGTTGCTCAGCTGTGCAGTCCTCTGGTGGGTTGAGGTTTGGCCATAGTGTTATTTGAGAGCTAGAACATTAACAGACACACTTTGGTATCTGAAATCTCAATAGATGAAGATTGGACTTGGAGCAATGGAAAAGGGTCACTTGGCCTGATTAGTCCAGAGCAATGGGTAAGAAGGAAAGGTCGTGAAGTGATGTACCCATCATGCATAGTGTCCACTGTACAAGCCTCTGGAGGCAGTGTTATGATCTGGGGTTGCTTCAGTCGCTCAGGTCTAGACTCACCAACGTTATGTGGCAATAAAATTAAGTCAGCTGACGACCTGAATGTACTGAAGGACCAGATTATCACATCTATGGAGTTTTTCTTCCCTGATGGCACGGGGTATGTTCCAGAACTCAGATTGTGAAAGAGTGGTTCGGGGAGGATGAGGAATCATTTTTACGCATGAACTGGCCACATATTGAAAGTCTTTGGGATGCGCTTGAGAAGACTTTATGAAGTGGTTGATTTAAAGCAAAAATAAAAGCAACATTGGATGGAAATAAATGTTGAGCCCTTGCATAAGGTTGCAAGAGGTGGTTCAAGGAGATTTCTTAAATCTTTAAGAGTGCATGGTTTTTTTTTTGGTCAGACAGTGTACAGTATTACACAGTGACTAAATACTAAAGGAGTTAGTCTTATAAAATAAATTTTTGCTTTTTCCTAAACTAAACCAAAAATGTCATGTGGCAAATAAATAAAATTAAGCTAGATCTTTACAAATTCAGTTTGATGATTTACACAAGGCATACTGTACCTTCGAGATTACATCCACCTGGCTCGAAACAGGTCTTGGAAATGAATTTGATTCGATCTGGACACGTGGCTACCAGGTGCGGCGTGAGAAATAATCGCCTCTGGTCTCAGAATAAGACGTCCAGGCCACCATGAGACGCAAGATAATTCCTCATCAATGCAATATCCAGTTCTCACAGCAATATTTGGCCTGCTAACCTCTGGATCCACCGTGTGCCATACACAATTAAAGCTTGTGTTTCATATTACACAAGGAGAAAAAAATAAATTACCCCCTGCAAAATTACCTGTCAGAAAGATTAAAGGAGATGACCGGCCCACATTGGGAATCATCATATAACTATCTGCATACCCACCACACACACACACACACACATAGGCACATACACACACATACACACACACACACACACATCATGAGCTTAGTGTTCATATTATTGGAACAAAGTCCTCTATGAATGTTTGGGATTTCTGTGTAATCCTCAAGCTTACTGAAGCCTGAGAGCTACACACTACTTCACACTCACACACACACTCAAACCCTCACACGCACTACAGGTTACACCACAACTCCGCTGTATTCTACATTCTGATTGGTCATAAGGCGCTGACGAATTTCTATAAAAGCGTCCCCGGTCCTGGCATCGCCAGCTTGAAATTCACATTGCAGGAGTTACATTCCTGCACTAGTTTTATTACGTTTCTGTAGGAACAGCTTCTTCAGAGTGAGTTGTACTGTGGAGGCTTGGCATCTCCTGTACGACTAGGGTACTAAGACTTAGAATAGTCAATGGTAAAGTTTTCTGTAAGGAGATGTTTATTTAACGTTAACGTGCGGTGTCTCCATTCTCTGACGTTATAACGGTAAGTTTTCCACCGCAGGGACATCTTTAGGACACTGTATGTGTGTGTGTGCCCTGTGATGGATTGGCACCCTGTGGTTAGCACTGTCTCCTTGCACCTCCAGGGTCCTGGTTCGATTCCTGGGCAGGTTCGATTCCCGCCTCTGCGTGCATGGAGTGTGCATGTTCTACCCGTGCTTGGTGGTTTCCTCTGGGTTCTCTGGTTTCCTTCCATAGTCCAAAGACATGCAGATTAGGTTAATTGGTGTTCCCAAATTGCCTGTAGTGTGTGAATGTGAATGTAAGTGTGGTGTCCAGGATGTACCCCGCCTCGTGCCCCAAGTCTCCTGAGATAGGCTCCAGCCCCCGTGTGACCCTGAGTACAGGATAAAGCCGACAAAGGTCATGAAACCGAGTTGTTACTACATCCATTCAGATCTCACCATGCTCTTAACCAGGCGCTTCTCAAACACTTTGGCGTTTACACATTAGGCATGATTGATTTGTAACGTGACCAGGAACGATTGCTCCCCCCGCCCACTCGTCCACTGACCAGCGTTCACATTATTTTTGCTCTCTGTTGTCAGGTACGCTTGCGTATTTACACTCTCCGATACAGCAGGTGGCAGTATGCACCTGCTTGGTTTGTGAGCCGCCATTAAACACAAGACAAGAAGAGAACAAGGAAGTTAACTTTCATGCTATGGCTAATATTAATTGCAGGTTAATAGTATTGCTATTGTGGAAAAAAATGTTACAATTAACACTCTAGCATGGCTTCCTACTTCATCACCTACTTCATACGGCTGTGTAGGTCGAAGGCTGTGATTGGCTCGTGCACAGAGATTTTTTGAAGGAGACACAGATGGCACTGCTGATGTCTAAACAGCGATCTACTTCGATATTCTCTCCTGAGTAAGCTATATCATTCTCGAAACTCCCTTTCCCAGCGGACTAAGACACGATTCCCGAACACAATCGCGGAACTAACGTGAAAATGCATCTGGTGGCTTGGTATATGTATATACCATGACACTCACAGTGTTTTTCATTACAAAGTGATGGTACGAGGAATCGGATCCTTGGAGTATTTAAACTAAATAACCTGCTGCATGTGCACCACTAACGTGGTCATAGCACAAGCCCGAAGAGGTCATTATGAGAACTGCAAGATCGCAGTGACATCCCCGTGACAAGTCAGTCAAAACACCATCCAGTCTTTCCCGTCTGCACCATGCTTGCAGTATATCAGTGAAGTCCCTAAGAGGCATTAACTTCATTGTTAACTGGTCAATGCTGTCATTACTACACATTCCTGCATCTTGCTTCAACCATGGCTTCACCTGGCGTTTTTAAAAACATGTCCAAAAAAAGGTGTGTCAGCTTCACGTTAAGGAAGACAATACCGGGTTCTACTGCGTTTTTGTACATGTTCTTACTGCATTCACAGGTCTTTGTGGACGTGATGGGAGCGTGGCTCGGTGTGAAGGGGGCAGGTACAGTAAGTGTTTCATCCTTTACTCCTTAACTTCACTGTTACTGTTACAGACAAATCAAATAATGGAAAACAATCCAGAATGACAAAAACAGGACACTAGTGTCCCATCAAACCCCTAATTATTGTTAATGAATTATTCACCGTGCTGTGTTCTAGTCTGATTTAGTTATTTGTCGTCTCATGTACAGTAGTTCTGTGTTGTGTACTGTACCAGATGTAGTGTAAATGGGGGAATGATAATAAAAGCCTTGGATACATTCCTCGCTTGTGTAACTAAACGGTATAAGGATGTATTAATTGTCTGGGCTCGTTCCCTAACGAGAACGTAATCGTAAAGCAGTTAACCTTGTAGATAAAAAAGACTTGTAGAGACAAATGTATGGCTTAGTAACAAGCGTCTAATTAGTCTGATCAAGATCTCAGGCTTTTCTAATTACACCCTGATGTTTTTAAACAAATGAAAAAAGAATTTCAGAAAAATTCTCTTAGCCCTCCAGCAACATTTACGTTTAGAATCTACTTCAGTGGTGCCGCGGCTTAGAGGTTAGCGCTGTCGTCTCACACCTCCAGCATCGGGGGTTTGAATCTTGGCTCTGTGTGTGTGTGTGTGGAGGTTGCATGGTCTTTCCATGGTTTTAGAGTAGAATACCAGTCACAAGTAGCTTAAAGTAGAGCGTTTAGAACTAATATTTATCATTACTTTTAAAACAGTGGTAAATTTTTACCTCTACCGGGATATGGGAACGACGGTGCAAAAATGCCCACAAAATGCTCATATTATTTTTCCATTGCTCAGTCATGTTTGTCCATCCATCTATCCATCTAGAAACCTCTGTAGTCCAACTAGAGACCTTAGAGGCCAAATATTTATTCCCATGTTACGTCCGTGGTAGGACCTCCAGTCAACATTCACACATTATGGGCAATTTGGGAATGCGAATACCAGCACGGGGAGAACATGCAAACTCGAACCCGGACCCTGAAGGTGCAAGATGTCAGTGCTAACCACTGAACCACTAAGGCACCGTGCCACCGTGTCATGTTTATATAGTTGGTTACAATTAACTAAAATTTATTTCATCACATTGAGTAGGTTGTGCTACAAAAAGTACAGTACTGTAAATGACACCCTATATCGCACAACTCGTTAAAATATAGTTATTAAAATCTGCTCTGTGTTTTAACAGTTAAGTAAAAAAACAATCCTTTATTTTTGTATCTACTATGAAACTTTTTTTTGCGTAATTTTCTGACAGTTTGCTAGAAAAAAAAACAAAACACTTTGACACCTTGTGTGTATCACAGGAATTCCTATATTTAACAGTCATTGTATGATATTTTTGTCTTGTCGCCCATCTCCACATCTCCAGTGCATGGGTCAGAATTATTTAACTCAAATTTGTTGAAAGTCCACTTACATCAGATTTTTAGCTCCTATGAGATAATTAGCGATAATTAGTTCAAGGCTGTTAATAGGCTCAATTCGAAGTGGTGTTTTCAAGTTGTGTCCTGTAGCACATAATGCTTCACATAACCACTTTTGATCAGTGCCATAAACTTGAAACACGTGAGACTGATCTGATATCGGTTTGATATTCTTGATCCCGCTCTCATTTCTTCATATTTCACTTTCAAAGAGCCAGACTTTTTTGTATTTTTAATTTAATCTTCCTGAGGGACTTCCTGAAGGACCTCAAGTTCCTGTACCTGAACAGTGGAATATTTTTCATTGTTTAACCACACAGTGACTTTTGAATCTTTCAAGCACAAAAAAAATACATATAACTTAAGTCATGAACCAGTGAGAAACAGGTGCAGATGATGTCAGATGATCAGGCCGATCAGGATCAGATGATTAGTATACCGGTGATGCTGAATGGTTGCAACAGATGAGAGGGGAAATGAGGTCGCTACTGAGGTCAACGCTTCTCAGCGGGCCACTCGCACACACAGCTTAACCTACAGTACGCCGCACTACTACTGGAAGACAATCTCAAGGCACCGTGAACTATAAAGAGGGACCGGGGAGTATAGCTGTGTAGCTAGTTTTGGCTCTCATGAGATACCTTCAGAGAATTCATTTACATAAATGTGTGCGACCAAACCAGAAGATCCGCAATGGTTCATGTTTAGAAAATTAGGTTTGCTGAAAGATGGATCGTTTTGTTTTGTATATAATATTTTTCCCTTCATACAACTCCATTGTACTGTATCTTCTGGAATACTCCAGTTGATTAACCCTGAACTATTAAAATAGTGTAGCAACCTAAAATAATACAAACTTTGCTTTTCCTATCAGAAATTCCAGATATAAACTCCAGTGTTTGTGCTACAGTTGTTTTTGCATTGCGATTCATTCAGATTCTGATTTAATTAGCGCTGCATTTCTTTAGACCAAACATTAGGGAATGCAGCCAAGGAAGAGTTCACAGCACCGGTGACAGAATGACAAGAAGGCCTGCAGAAAGCCACACAGAATTCGAGCTTTCAGCAAAGAAAAACAAATCTTTAGCCACAAAAGGACTCCAGACACCTCAGTGAACTGTCAGCTTTTTTCCCCCCTTCGTTCTTTGGTAAAGTTGCGTCTGTCTGAATCGTAGCCAGAAGAAGCATTAGTCTAGTTTTTTTGTTCTTGCTTGTCTCAACAGAACGGCCAAAGCTGAGCTGACAGACCTCCCGAAAACCCGTCAGCCATGCTGAAACGAGGCGATTGTTCCGCCGTAAAACTGATGAAACGCATTTTTCTCATACAAAACAAGCAGCTCGAACCCAAACAATGGCGGCTCGTCTAGTCTGCAGGAGTCCTATGGCTGCTGTCCAAGCACTGGTTATCTTGAATTGTGGGTATGCGTTACAGGATCTCCGTGCTGTCATTCCTTTGTTCACAGTTGTAGACTGAAAAAGGTAAAAGTTCTTCTCATCCTGTTCTTCTCTTCAAATAGGCTTATTTACTCCGTTCAGCCTCTGTGCTGGATCAACCCGACCCGCCGTAACAAGAAGAGAAACCTCGCCTAATGGGAGTTGGATGAACTTTGGGCCAGCTTTATACACAATCGGGTTTATATACAGTTCAGTAAAACTGAATAATAAGAACTCTCCCACTTGAGCAGAACTTGTGTAACCTTGTGTACATTTACATTAACAGCATTTAGCACATGCCCTGTGTGGTCTCTGCAGAAATATATCCATGCTAAGACAAATACAGTGGAGGCCAAAGGGATTGATACAGACGTGAAATTCAATGTTTCTTGACTTCTACTGCCTTCTTTACCATTGTCCAACAGTTTTCTATTAGGTTTAGGTCTGGAGATGACCCAGGCTCCGGCTAATCAGTTGTTGTTGTTAGACTTTTGGCTGCTTGCATTGAGGGGTCGACACCATCCGATCCGCACCCAATTTGGCACATATAATCATATAACATATATAAGTTAAAATGTGTTTTAACAATAACAGTTCAATTTTTCATCAATCATAGAGCCATCCACACTTTCCTTATTAAAAAATTAAATAATAGAATATGCTGCCTACAAAAGTTTTCAATCATTTTGCAGTTGTCTACGGTTGTTTATAATAATAATGGTTCAGAATGCTCAAGCACAGATTACAAGATCATAAAGCATCATCTAGCAATTTAAGGTTAAAGTGCACTGGGATTGTGAACGCAGATTAATATTAAATCAGAACCGATCTTTCACAAACCACGCCAACGTCAGCCATCGCTTGCTCACGTTTTAATTTACCTGTGCTTTTAATTCGTATCCCACAACGTTAAACTGCCATGCAATCTCTGTCTCCCATACAGCCCCATTGTAGATTTCCATTTAATACCTCCTTTTATTTCCTATTCCTTCCCACTGGCGTGCAGACTACTAACGTTATGTAAACTATGCTGCCGCCTACAATATATAATAGGTATACAATATAATAGGTGTAAACCTTTAGCTAAACATGAACTCTAAGAAGATTGGAGCATCTTTAATGGTGCTAAGATTGAATTTACAGATCACAAAACAGGATCTAGAACCACCTCTGATTTGTACTCTTGTGAAAAAACCTAGCAGTGCATCCTTAGATTATTCAAAAATTAAATGCATTGTTCAAATGTAAAAATTAAAAAAAAGAGATTTTTTTTATCCCTAATGCTGAGGCTTATCTTTCAAAAGCATGCAAATGAGCTGCAGGTCGTTTAGAACTAAGGGACAGACAGAAAGAAAAGAGCAGACTGTTTTAATAAATGCTGCAATACCCAATCAATGTATCAAATGTTTTCTTTGAAGACTAAATCTGTCAAAAGAGTGAAATACAACTTCAAAGAACATCACGATTTGTTCTATCAGCTATGTAACAGCCGTACTTTTGTTCTACCAAAAAAGTTTTATAGGTGAGCAATAATAAATTATTACACTGGATAAAGTTTTTTTTTTTTTTTAACCGTTAAAAACAGGACAAATATTTAAGCATTTCCAAGGGGGCTTTAAGCAATGGGTTTATTTTAAATATAGTAAACCATTATTGGAAAAATCTGAGACATTCAATTTTGATCAGACTAATTAAGCACATAAAGTACAACAACTATATGTCATAAATTATTTTGGTTTCTTATATACTGTATATACAGGCTAAAGTTCTACTGCTCAATAAAACACCTATTTGGAAAATCTGACGTAGGAAACTTAATACCCTACATAGCCAAAAGTATGTGGACACCTGACTATCATACACTTATGTGGTTCGTCCCCAAACTGCTGCCACAAAGGTCAGTCATACTGACCAAAACTAAGAAGCACAATCCTTTGCCAGCACAACAGTGCACCTGGGCATGAAACATGAAGCTCTGAGATGTCACAGTTTTGCCCTAGTTTGCCCTAGTTTTGGTCCTAAATACCTCAACCCCATTGAACACTTTCAGGCTCACATTTGGGCTACCCATGTAGATGTATTTATGTGTAAACTGTAAATTAAGGAGGTAAAATTAACAAGATAAAATGTTAAATTTGAACTGGATAGCGGAGGATTGGAAATCTCAAGATGCAGTCCAAAGAATGCAGATTCAAGTAAAAGGAGACCATCTTTAGGCCAAAAACAACAACAAAAGAGCTGAAACTTTAGAACATTACCGATCTGATACTTATAAAAAAAGAATGCACTGGCGAGCTCAGCAACATCAAAAGACCCGGAAGACCACAGAAGATAATAAAGTGGATGAACACAGAATTCTTTCCTCAGTGGAGAAAAGGCCGTTAATGACACCTAGTCGACTCAAGAACACGCTGGAGGAGGTACTGTGGGCGTGTCATTGTTAAAGTCTACAATCAAGAGACAGCTTCATGAATGTAAATAAGGAGGGTTTAGGTCAAGATACAAACCTAAAAAAAATTCTGATATAATATTTTAACTAGCAACAGTATGATGGGACGAGAAGAATATGGGGAAGGAACAAAAGGGCTCATGTTCCACTCATGACACTACGGTCACTGGCAGAAGTGCTGCTTGTCAACAGACAAGGCTAGCAAGGGCTTGAGGCACCAGGCAGGAAGGCCCAAGAGGAACTACAGCAACGTCAATGTGGGCAGCACAATGGCTTTGAAGTTATCACCTTCGCCTTGCACCTCCAGGGTTTGGGTTCGATTCCAGTTTCTGGGTTTGTGTGCATGGAGATTGCATGCTCTCCCTGTGATTGGTGAGTTTCCTTTGGTTTCCTCCATCAGTCCAAAGACATGCAAATTAGGCTAATTGGCGAAATGTATTCACCCCCAGGCAAAACGAGGTTTTATGTTCTTTATATTTATATAATGCAAATAATACTGTAAAATTTGGACCCAAAAGAGTTTAGGATTTGCTTTTTTTTCTGTGGTGGCAGATTATTTGTACGATAAGAGTAATGAATGCTTTTTGGAGAGGCCCCATGCAGATTTTTGCCTGGGACTCTAACAGACTCTCGAACTGCCATTGGTCACTGGTGTTTATTGATGAACTGACTTATGGTAACAGAAGCAGAATGAATTCTGAAGTCTATAAAGCTCTACTTTCTGCTCAGATTCAGTAAAATGATGCCAAACTGATAGGACTGAAAGCGCTTTACGGTACAGATGGATAATGACCCAAAAGCAACCCAAGACAAAGAAATTAAAATGTTCCTAAGCGGCAGAGTCAGTCGCCTGATCTCAACCCAAACAAGCTGCTTTTCACTTACGGAAGAGAAAACTGAAGGGAGAAAGACAAACAAACAATCAGCACCTGAAGGCGACTGCAGTAAAGGGCAAAGTATCTCAAGGGAGAAAACCCAGCATTCTGTGATGTCCATGGCTTTCAGACTCCAGGCAGAAAATGATGGTGGAAAAAAAGAGCTGTATTTCCTAAAGAAACCTTAGAAACCTCTAATTCTGGAAGTCTACACTTCAATCAGAAATGGTGTCGCTGTCCAAACACTGTATGCAATTTACTCATTCATTCACTCACTCACTCACTGATCATTTATACCACATGAGTCTGTGTACAGGGTTGCAGGGGGGCCTGAGCCTATCCCAGGAGACTTAGGGCACACTCACACACTACAGGCAATTTAGGAACCCCAATTAGTCTAATCTGCATGTATTTTGACTGTAAGAGGTAACCAGAGAACCTGGAGGAAACCCTCCAAGCACGGGGAGAACATGCAAACTCCATGCACACAGAGGTGGGAATTGAACCTGGCTGGTAATCGAAACAGGACCCTGGAGGTGCAAGGACACAATGCTAACCACTATATCAACGTGCCACATGTATGCAATTTAAGGCATTTCTATTACCAGATAAAGGATAAACTAAAAGCAGCTATTAAATTTCTGCCATTTCTGTTTTTTCTGCCCCAAAATTAAATATACTCTATAATTTATATATTATAATTATATATTATTCATATTTCTAAATAAATATTTACACACCAATGTCTATAGGTTTTTAATGTATGTTTTTTTTTTTTTTAACATCCCATAACCGTTATTTTGTATTACAGTTACCTGTAGCAAGCTTCAGTTTGACTCTTCTGGAAAATCTTCTGAATACTCAAAAGCAATTTCAGATGCAAACAAACCCTTATTTATACCCTGTTTACTCCCTGTACTTTGAATGTGACCTCGTTTTCCCAGCTATTCTTGGCGTATGCATGCAAATTAGCAGAATTTATTGCAGATTGATTTGGGTTTCAGTAAACAGTTGTAAAACCTGGTGAGAAAGTAAGGCGCATCGATCGTCAGGAGATCTCAAGTTCGAATCCGAAAGATGCCACAGCTATGCGTATCCAGGAGCCAAGAGATCAAATTAGCTGTGCTGTTTGTGAGGGAGGGATAGCATTCTCTCACTCTCTCCTGCCAGTCACATTGACAACAGCCAATTGTGGACTTCTGTGGACTTCTCCTTGGAGGTGGCAAGATGAAAAGTGTAAAGATGATAATTCTTTTGATTGTGTAAAGCTGCTTTGCGGCAATGACAATTGCTAAAAGCGCTATGCAAATAAAATTGAATTGAATTGAATTGAATTGAAAAGGCTCAAATCATCTTCAAGAGTACTAAAACTATTTGTCTTAAACATGAAGATAAATGTTCTAATTGTAAATGTAAAAATCAGGATCCTTTAAAGATCGCATGTTGACCTTTAACGGCAAAAAGCGCTCGAGCCAAACAACGTATCTACGAATTAGCTGTTTTGTGTTTATTTCTTATCCATTAGCCGAGTCCTGTAGTCATGGCCTGTGAAGACAAATGGTGGCGTCAAAATAAACCAAGCGGCAACATCGAGACGGAAACCAAGCAAGCGAGAAAATCCCCAGAGGGCATCACAAGCCAAAAAACAGCAGTATGACAAATGGACGAGACGCAAAAGTCAACCACAGCATTGATAGAGTGGCTGACAGACGAATGATTCCACGTTGAAAAAAAAAAAAAAACATGACAACGCTGATGTATGACGACGCCAGGAAATAAGGACTCAGGGCACAGATCGATGAAGCTGATGGAGGACGGAAAGCAGTGGCCGTCGTCACAACAAATGCAAATCAACCCGGAAAGCCCACGTAACAGCTGGCGGTTAAAAGATAAGATAATCCTATGAGCTAACAACACTGAGAGATGATTTCAATTATAAATGAATTATGATATGAGAAAGAATCCTCTAAATGAATTCTATCCACATACAGGGTTAATAAAGCCAAGGATAAATATTCTCCTTTTACACCACAGCAGAGGGGAATTCTTAACCAGACTGGGCATAAGGTGTTGACTAATTTTCAAAACATTAGCTCTGGCAATAGTGCCTAGTGCATAGCCCTGCCTTATGTTTTTATCATGTCTATAGCAACAGCTCAGTCAAAGGGAACTTTATAACGCATCATAGATAAGTGTAAGGAATGGAACATCACAAGGCATGCTGTTATTGGAAAACAATCAAGGATGGAATTCTGCTGTACATGAAACCCCTGCACCAGAAGTTCCAAAATCTAAATACTATTTAAATGGTCCTAACATGCTTTCCATAGATGATTACAATAAAAAGCACCTAATAAATCCATTCCACCAGACACAGTTGTACACTGATAAGGGGCATCTACACTATATGGTAATTATACCTAATAAACAGGCCAATATTCCTAATAAAGTGGCAACTTGATGTGATGTGATATGATATCAAAGTTAACTGCAAATTATGTGATCATTTATGCTCAAAATTATAGTAGGTGCAAGAAATTAGTCCTTTAAAAATGATATAATTATAAGGGGTGTTCAAGCCAAACTGACTTGTGATATAATTTCTCGTGAAGGCAGCCGTAAAACGGATTGACATTTACAGAATACTTCAAGCACACTGATAAGACTCTTAGCCGCAGTAAAATACTTTAAATGGTTTAAAGAAGGCCGTACTTCCGTAAATGACCGGCTGAGGTGGCTCAGCGCACACTGCAGTTGTCCCGTGAACATTCAGCGAGTGGAACGCCTGATCCTTGAAAATCAACAGATAACTTGTCACCAACTTGTGGAAGAGATGCATCTGTCTGTAGGAACTGTACACACAATCATTTACCAACAGCACTTGTGCATTACAGGAATTCGGCTGGGAGTTATTACTGTACAGTCCTGACCTCGCTCCAAGCCAATTCCACATGTTTGGGCCATTTAAGGAGTTCCTGGGAGGCCTACGTTCCAGACATGAAGCAGGCATCTCAAGGCTCTGGAATACTGAGAAAACCTTCTACCTTGATGGTATCCAAGCACTAGTGAAACACTGGAATGAGTGCATTAGAGTGGCAGGGGATTATATACAGTATAGAAAGAAAGGGACTCTCGTTTACTCTTATAACTTGTCACGGCGTGCACCTGTGATGGGCGTGCACCCAAACCAATATTGCTCCTCGCTCACTAGCTAGACGGCCTCCCCTTCTGCGGGTGTGCAAAGGAGCGGGGCCGCGGAATTAGGCAGGGCTGGTAAGCCATTGCCGCTAATGATCCTGGGCTTCTCTCCGCACTATAAAACACAGCGGGGAGTGTAGCTCCTAGTCTCCCAATAGGGTCTATTGGGAGACTGGACTTTACTATGCGTTGTGAGTGCGCCATGCGCGCAGAACGCGGAAGAGCAGCATTCACGCGGGGCAATGGAACGCGCCCCAGGGACGAGTACGCCTTTGATCACCGCGACGAGGACAGCCGCGAGCTCGCTGCCGGAGCTCCCACAGCTCTTTCGCTCTCACAATGGAGCTGGATTATGGTGGCCCTGCCGCCAAAGAGGAAAAAGCCGGAAGGAGGATCACGTCACGGCCCTTGTTCCCAGCTGGGGAAAGCCGCCCAGCCGCTGGACGTCAGAGAGGACTCCCGTCTGAGGCCACGCCCAGACTAGAGAGAGCTGGGAGGGGCCGGTCCGGCCATCACAGAGAGGAGAGTCAGCGCGAGCGGATTGAGGCAGGAACTGCTGTCCATGCAGGACCACTGTCCACCAGACCTGCACATGCACATTCATTCCTTCCCCTTTCTTTTTGTCCTCCCTCCTTTAACCCTTTCCTTCCCTATTTATCCTAAATAAATTACCCTTTTTACCATAAGACCTCGCCTCGTGTCCGTGCTTTATGGTGCCGCCCATGCAAAAAGGGTCGAACGCATTACATAACTATACTCTGTTATTCTGTGAAATCAAAAGTCCAGCTTTGACTTGAACGCCCCTCGTTTAAACTGCGAACGCCCCTCGTTTAAACACGAAACAGAAAAATCCCTGACTGAATTTCCTCTGAACAGACGATACAGGCAATGAGGAAGGAAACGTATCTATGATCAATCTGTCAGTCTGAGGCCATTGGAATGCGACTCATGTCGGCGTGTGAAAAGACGAATAGGGACATGTAGGGGATGAACCTTTCTAGGTGCCCTTTAAATCCTTTCTTGCTCTTGTCTCAGTGTTAAAAAGGTGCACGGTTTGACACAAGCTACACCTGACCTTCTCAATCTCATCTCCCTCTGTCTCCCTCCTACTGCCTGCTCGTTTTTCGCTGGGAGGGAATTAGAGCAAAAATTAAAAGCTTTGTTAAAACCCGGACCATAATGACTAATCAGGCTAATTAAGATGCATAGCAAAGCTCCACCTCCACTTGAACCGACTGACCTTTGACACGCTATTTCCGAGGCCTAGGACTGCATGGGCGATATTGAAGTGTTCAGCAAAGTAATTTTGACAGCATAATGGCAAAAGGAATACTAATGAAGGTGTTAGAACTTCAGTCAGAACTCAAGGAGCAGCAAGACAGAAACACTTTTGGGTTGAAAGACTTGTTTCAGGTCTGGTTAATTCCCTCGCCCTGTTTACATTTGGTCATTTTGGTGCGTTTCCACTTTAATGAGTTTGATCCTGAACCAATACAATCGATCAAGATTGTACAAAATCAAAGAGCTTATGTCGAGAAGTTTGTCACAATTTGGTAAGATGCTGTGTGGTTTGGGAGAAAAAATCTTTTTAAATGAAGCTGACAACTAAAAAAAACATTGTGGAACTTATTTAAAGCTGGAATGTAGTGGTTCATATGTGGTTTGTGGATTGTGATTTGTGTTCATATGCGGTTAAATGTGATTGATGAGTCCACAAATATGCCAACCTCCTTGCTTAGCGGTAACATCGAAAGCTTTGAGCTCTATCCAACCCTATACACTGGCTACTAAAGTAGCACTCTCTAATGGATACTACACAACCTAAGGTGGTGTTTAGCACGGAAGTGCATGGTTCATAGCTTTTGTAGCGACAAGAATCCAAAACTCAGGACGTATCCAGGTCGCTGGTAACAGGTAAGAAATCCTAGCAGTTCTTGACAAAATCATGAACTTTAGGAGGCTTGTAACAGTTGGTAGGTAAATCTTGACAGTCCTTGGACAGTTCTTGACAGTTCAGCGTGAGTTTGGCACGGTTCGCAGTAGAGTCAATTCCACAAAGGTGTAGATACTTCATGATTCAAGGCAAGTGATGCCACAGAGTCAAGCAACCAAGACCTCGAAAGGACTCTAGCAAAACCTTTAGGAATATGGCTATGTCTTTTACCCAGATTGTGGCCTGGTGGCCCTTGTCTCTGGGGCATCTCTAATTCCTTGAGGCATAACACCACAAGACCTCTGGGGCTGTTGTCTGTTGCCTGGAGAATCTGGTGCTTTGTCTGGAGAATCCCATGGGTGCTCGATCGAATGGGGATCTGGGGAGTTTGGAGACTATGTTAGTCGCCTTGGGCTCGTTGCCTGCTGGGTGTGCCAGTTATGCCTTGGCTGTTCTGATGCCTTTCTATTGGGGCCAGAATACAATATTTTTTCTGGCCCAATTACCCCTTTGGGTAATTTGTGCTGCTTTGGCTTTTCTATTGGATTCTTTGGTCTGTGTAGGAATGGGTGGGGCTTGAATGCCCATGATTCTGTCACCAGTTTACCTGTATGTAATTGGTGATCAATGTCAATTTGTTAATGTTATGACTGATCAGTGTACACTATATATTACTGTATATACAAGGGCTGTACTGAAAGTAATGCAAAATTGGGCATAATCTTTTTATTGACTGACATAGTTTGTTCAAATTTTTGTGTTGTCTACGGTATATACAAAGATAAGGCAATGGGAGGCCAAGAGGAAATCAATTTAAGTTGCTGTCATGTGCAGCAGATCCCTGAATTCAGGTTTTCATTATTCAATTTGAATGGGATATCAATGGCTTAATATGCTGGCAAAAAAGTTTTTTTGGGCTGTGAAACCCAAACAGTTGTTAGAAAAAGCAAAAAGATAATGATAAACAAACATAATTCCTGTTGCCACACCATCTAATTTTTGTACATTTTATACATTAAGAACTTTGAGGCCAGAATGAAATAATGCCCTTTTCAATTTATGTGCATTAGTCATGCAGTGAGCCAACTCCTACAGAGCAAGGCAGATGCAACATAGAAATAAAATGCTTTGTGTTGGAGCACTTTGAAATTGAAATGATTTGATTCCAAGAAAGAGCAAACTATTATCCATACAAACAAGGTTTTACTTACCATATCACAACTTCAAATACGCCCCTAATGGGATGCCATTATTCTCGCAGGTTGACATTTTTAATGAAATATTTGCATGACTTTACCACGCTAAAGTTCTCGCATCCACACAGCTGTGAATTAACGCTGCAGGAAGAGTTTCCAGGAGGTGTAATTGTGTCACACAGGGGGGTATAAAAACACATTCTGGATTATATATTTATTTCTAAAATATGAAATAATTGAGATGTCTGTCCAGGTAAACAGATCATACTTGAGTGACTGGGAAGTCCAAGGTAAAGGGTGAAACGCTGGCGTAACCAATCTGGTTGGAAATAACACTTTTGTCTAGCACTTGAAACGCACAGAATTGCTATAGTGTCCACGGTCAAAACCTTTTGAAGGGTTATGGCATAATACTCCAACCGAGCAAGTGTGTCAGTTGTTGGCACCATGCTTTTTTGCTAACCCTTTCTTTTTTTCGGTCTTACTCTCTGCAGGTGTTTTGAAATCTCTTATATTAAGTGTCACTGGCAAAAAGCCCTGCCTTCTTACTGTAATCTCAAACACTTAAGCCTGGACTTCAAGGGAGTCCTTGCTTTCTGGCATGATAAATGAAGCATGCTTTGCCCTCAGTAATAGAAAACATTAATTTATCACTGTAGATTCAACTTATAACTGATATACAGTACTGTGCGTAAGTCTTCAGACACCCTTTATATCTAATTGAATTAAATGACATACAATAAATTAAATGAATAGGTATTAATAGGTTTAAATATACGATTTAAAAGTGGTTTGTTTATGTAACAACCTCAGCAGCGACCTCATTTCCCCTCTCAACTGTACCAACCACTCAGCATTCAGCATCAGCAGTAATAATAATCACCGGCCTGATCATCTGCACCTGTTTCTCACTCCATCATGCCTTAAGTTAGATGTCTTTTTTTATGCTTGAATGATTCATAGGTCACTGTGTGGCTTAACAAGCAATAACATTCCTCTGACACTGCTCCAGTGCAGGGACTGGACTGAAAATGAGTGACAATAGTTTGCCAAAACTGAGAGCCAAAAGAAAGACTGGCTCTTTGGAAGCAAATTATGAGGAAATAGGGGATAGGGGCTTTTACACAGTACTGGATATACTTAGTAGAATATCAGCCATGCCATATATCAGTTAAAAAGGAGCTATATGAACACTTTACAAAAAAAAAAAAACTATAATTAGGTGATTAAAAGTCAACTATCCAGAAATCCAAATCCAGCTGTGGTTTTCATTGCGACTGCCAGCAAACAGTTCCAATTCGGTACATCCGAATATCACACCTGCGTGACAGGTACAGGATGGCCACAACAACTGCCCGAGTCACACCAGGAACAC